>CANTUT010000796.1:582500-625000 GCA_947687605.1 Reutealis trisperma | reverse complement strand
CTAGTATTCTTTATGAAAGAATATGAATTATGAGTAGTCTTTTTCATTTCTTATTAATTTTTAATTAAACTTGATTTGGAATTATTTTCATGTGATGATTAAATTCATCAAACAACTAGAGAGTCTAGGTGTTTTGATGAATAATAATTTTCAAATAGTTTAATACTTCAAATTCATTCCAAGTTTCCATTAGATGAAAAATGCGCTTTAAGGTAATAGAAAAAGTTTCTATTATAAATCATAGAGGGGAAATTGCAAGGGACAAGTCCATAGATAATGCTATAGTTAACAAAAGAAAATATTTCTATTATCAATGTTATGAATATTGGAAAGGTAATTGTTCAAAGTATTTTGAATACTAAAAGGACAAAGAGAAGAATAAACCTTGTGAAAGAAAATCTATCTCTTGTTACTATATTCCAATGATTTATATAGTTCATCTATTGCTGGGATGCATGATATAGGTGCTTCTGTGCAATATGCATGATCGAAGTAAGCAACGGAAGCATGGAGTTAAATGAAGTGATTTTGAAAAATCTAAGGGGCAAAGTGTTTGTTTCCAAAGAGCTTTTAGAATACTTCATAATGATTTTAGAAATCATATTTTGTATGTCTAGTATGTACTAAATGATGATTTTAAAATCATGTTTTAGAAATTATGTATGTATTTCATACTTAAGCTATATTATTCTGTAACTTTAAGGAATTGTGAATTCCATTACTAGAAAAATGTTTGCGTAGTTTATTATGGTAATAAACTACAGAGTATGAATTATATGTTTGATGTATTATTATTAAGTTAATAATAACAAAACAACTCCAAGTGCTTTTATGATAATGCCATAAAGAACTCCAATCTAAAACCACTATAATTACTTTGATTTGTTTGTTTAGTTAAAGATAAGACAACTTAGTTGGATAACATGTGTCACTACCCATTAGGTTATGAACTTATTTCTATTTAGAAGTCTAGTATCTAATGCAAAATAACTAGATCACCTTTTGTTAGACAAAAGGATAGAAATTGAATAAGTTTTAGAATTTATGCATATAGATGCATCCATACCATTTGTGAAATAGTTAGTAGGAGTTTTTCCTAATTCGTTGTGTTTATCTATATATGTAAATATTGACCTGTTTGGAAAAAGATAAATAAAATGAATTATTGTGAACCCTAAAAAATGAACCTCCAGTGGATCGTCTTTCAATTACGAATCCACAGAATCAAGCAGAGCTTGAATCGGAGCTGAAACGGGCTCGAAACGGACAAAAATAGATTAAGCCGTGCGAGTGGTGCAGGGAGGCACGGTTTTCGTGCCGCCCAGGAGGCGGCATGCATGCCGTGCTGCCGGGAAATGACCATGCCACCGGTGCGGCATGGAAATCATGTCGCTGGCCTAGCGGCACGTTTGGCGTGCTGCCCAGACGGTCGGCGTGTCAGCCGTGCCGCGCCTGCCGCCAATGCCATGCCGATGCCGCAGTCCGTACCGACAGCACCTCCTCTGTCAGCTCTATAAATAGCAGCCTCCTCCAGCCTCATTTGACATGATTTCCAATAATTCCTAACAGATTTGAAAGCATTTTAGAGCATTTCAAAGCAATTCAGGCATATTTTTTTTCTTATACTCACACAGTTGTTGCTTCTAGATCCAGATTCCAAGCTTCCTTTGAATTCAAGGTGGAGTTGAGATCTAGAGCCAAACTAGTTCCATTCGTTCAAAAGCCGAGAAAAGCAAAGGTATAATCCCTTTCCCATTTTAAAATTCTAAATTCAGATCTAGAATTTTCTTTAGGTCTAAAACTGAAAAGATCTAAATACTTATTAATTTAAGGATCAGAATTAAGTTATAAGCCAATCAACACATTTTTTAAAACCCCTCCTTCGCAAGAAGGGAGAACTGCGTGGGGTTTGATTCCTATTCAATAGGATACGCAGGCTGCCATTCTGAAGGGCATCAACTCTAAAATTCTTTTTATCAATATTGTTTTCCTTTTATTTATTCACATTAATCCTTTATTTTGTGATTTTGTTTTCAATTTATTTTGGGAAATGTGTGCTTTCCCTAGTACCCATAAGGGCTAGAGTAAAGATCCCCTTTATTCCATTTGTTTTGATATTGTAATAATGAAGTAGGATTTATCTGGCCTATTTATTTATTATTGTCATTCCATCATATATATATATATATATATATATATATATATATATATATATATATATATATATATATATATGTTCATTCATCATTATATTCCTATTCATGCATACACAAAAATTCAATTTTAAGAGTTATTTTGTATTTCAAGCTAAACTAAAGAAAATAACATTTTCTTAACTGTGTAATTACCAAAACCTGATCCTCGAGCCCTCCTTGGTCACTCGTGGATTGGTGCACTTTTCCATTGGGATAAAATCAAATTATTTTAGAGTCAATCATGTTGGGTTTTCTTTAATTTTTCCAATTAAAATAAATAAATTAAAGTGGCAACTCACTTTTCAACCTTAAAAATACAAAAAATCAATTTTCCAAACTCACAGCGAGTTCCAATCGTGGAGTTTTTCTCGAAGAGCATTTCGATCCCTCGGCGGATCGGACCGGTGCTCGGGCGAGGCCTCACAGTTGGCGACTCCACTGGGGACTTAAAAATCTTTTTCAAATAAAAGATAAAGCGGATTACTTTTGGTAAAATACCAAGTTTGGCTTTCAATACAAAATAACTCTATCATGCATCATTACATCGGACTCCTTGTCCACAAAACCCTAGTTTCCTAGGAAAACAAAGGATAGAAAGTAACATCGAGTGGGCAACCTTCCTTAGGTCTGCTTGCCAATAGTGAAATCATCCAGCCCACGACGTATCCTCTAATCCTTTTAGAGGGGTAACGAGTATGCACGTACCATTTGACCCACGCGAGGCTCCTTGTCTCACATGTGGTTAGGTATATCGCATCTCTAGTATGATGGGTTCCCTTCAAAACCACCCTAATCCTTTCATGTAATGACTTATAGAACCATTCCTTTAGGGTTGTATGTACCATAATACTGAAACTTGGTATGTCATTATCATGAAACCCCTTTTTTCCCTTCATGCATACATGCATGCATGCATGAAACCTTACAAAGTTGGAGAGTCTTAATTCCACTCAAACACTGCTAGTCCCAAAAACCCATGTCAACCAATGGTCCCAAATATATTCCATGATGTTCATTCCATACCAAAGCTAGAAACTGACCCAGCTTTATTTTCTTTATCCTAAAGGTTGAAAAAATGTTTGTTGCCGGAGAAGAAACCACTACTACCAGGGCTGATGAGATCTTTGATGAACTATTTTCCAAACTTTCTGAGCATCAAGAAATCATCATGAAAAGGCAGGAGGCCCTTTTCCAAGACATGCTGAGGGCCCAAAGGAGGGCAATCATGGAGGATGTCCGAACCATGCTGGAATAGACCTCTCTGGCCCAAAACCCCACTGAGCCACAATCATTCAAAATTGATCCGAAACCCACCTATTATCCTGTCTATGGATCCACTTCCAGAGTCGAATCCAAAGACAAAGAAATGGCAAACACTGATGCCATCCCACCACTGCCAATCCCATCACCCGAGTTCCTCAAGAATAACTCACCAAACATCACTTCTACCTCCACCTCCCAACCCGCAGATCCTTTTCAAAGGAAGGAGGTTGACCCTGAGATAAAAGCCTGCATGGACAAGATGGAGCGCATGGAGAAGATGCTGTTAGGGATGAAGAAGAAGGAGGATTTGATTGATACAGAATCCTTAAGCTTATTCCCTGATGCAAGGGTTCCTCCCAGATTCGGGATGCCTGAATTTGATAAATTTGATGGGACTACCTGCCCCAAGACCCACCTCAAAGTCTATGTGGGAGCTATGAAACCACTGGGTGTGGATAATCAACTTCTAGCCCAATTATTCCAACAATCACTGACCGGACCAGCTGTGAAGTGGTTTGTGGATTTGGATGTCACCAAGAAGTGGACCTGGGAAGACATCTGCAATATTTTTATTTCACAATATCATTACAACATCGAGGTCAATGTAACCAAAAGAGACCTTGAGACCACCAAGCAAAATGCTAAGGAATCCTTCTCCTCGTTCCTTACGAGGTGGAGGAAGAAGGCTTCTCAAATGGTAAACCGACCTCCTGAAAATGAGCAAATTGACATCATTGTCAAGAACCTTTTGCCAGTTTACCAGGAATGGCTACAGACTCAGTACCTACCTTCCTTTAAAGCCCTAATTGCCACGGCTTCAAAAATTAAAGATTTGATACAGAGTGGTCATATCAAAGAAGACACTCCATCAGGGTCAAGATATAAGAAGCCCGCTCATCAGGGTAATGTTACTTCCTCAACAAATCAGAAAGGGGGGGAAGTTAATACTATGACAATCAAGAAGCCTATCCGCATTGAAAGGAGGCAGTTTTCTGATCTTGGGGGTGTACCTATGAGTATCATCCTGAAGAAGCTACTCGAGGGAAATATGGTAAAACTTCTGGAGCCGAAACCAGTCCCCAATCCACTTTCCAAAAACTATAACCCACATGAGAGGTGTGATTACTATCAGGGACCTGGGCACAAAACAGATGCGTGCAAGGCCCTTAGACACAGAATTCAGGACCTTATTGACTCTAATGACCTGATTCCCCCAAAAGCCCGACCAAATATCAACACCAACCCCTTGCCTAACCACACAGTAAATGCCATAAATGATCATGAGGGAATTGACCCTATCTCCTTGATAGAGCCAAATCCCAGCTATTGCTGTGTCCTAGACCTCTCTAACTTAGTTGAGGAGATCGATGCCATCACCAGAAGTGGCAGAGTTATCCAGAACTAACCAACCCTAAACACACAACCTACCTTACCCGTTTCTGTACCAACCGATAAATTAAAAGGGATTCTTGAACCAGACGAAGATCCCATTCTTAAACAACTCAAGAAGACACAAGACAACATTTCAATTTGGAGTTTGATCTAATCTTCATACCCTCACTGCCAAGCTCTTTGCAAGGCACTGAATCAATGCCAAACTCCAATTAACATCACACCGGAGAACCTTGTGGCTTCTATTACCTCTGCGACAAAAGGGGTATCTATTACTTTTGGAGAAACTGACATTCCAGAAGGAGATCCTAACCACAACAATGCCCTATACATCATAGTGGTTACATAGGGAAAGACTGTGCCTATGGTTCTCATTGATAATGGTTCAGGTCTTAACGTGTGTCCTCTGAAAGTGGCAAGCTGCTTAGGATTGGAGGTTACTGATTTTACCCCTTCAGATCAGATTGTAAGGGCGTATGACAATACCAAGAGGGAGGTCCTTGGAGTAGCCATAATTGATGTAACCATTGGGCCAACATCTTTCACCATACCATTCCAAGTGATCGATGTACCTTCTTGCTTCAACTTATTACTGGGGAGGCCCTGGATCCACCAAGCAAAGGCTATCCCTTCTTCTCTACACCAGAAGGTCAAGTTCCCTTTCAAAAATGGGATCGTGACTGTAAAAGGGGACATGTACGAAAGACCAAACATTCCAAGCTTTGTTCCTATTCTTGAAATTCAGCCTGAGCTATCATTCTATCCACTTTCAGGCTTCTCCTTCATACAATACATTGAGGGTGAAGAGGGTAAAGAATTCGTTCCCTTTGATTTTGACCCCTTTGGGAATATTACTGTTGCTAACATGCTCCGCAAAATGAATTACTTTCCTGGTCTAGGTTTGGGAAGAAGCCAACAGGGCTTGAAGTCCTTCCAAGATTATCCTGTGGCAACACCACCATTTGGGCTAGGGTACAAGCCCACTGATGAGGATATGGAAGAGATGGAGAATCGGGCCAAAGACAAAATAGCTGCCCTTAAAAGAGGTGAGGTTTATGACTGGCCCATGCAGCCTTACTTCAAAACCCTAAACAGCTATTTTATAAAGGAAGGTGACACAGTTCCTTACTGTAACTTTCCTGAGACTTGGGTTTGCCCTATTACCGGAAAACTGATTCCCGGATTTGAAATTTTCTCTGATGTCAGGCTTAAGATAGAAGATTATGAACCAATCTACATGCTTAGTCGAGATTGGGAAGAGAACATGGAAGCTAGTCTCTTTGATGAAGTATCTGTGCTCACTGTTGAGGAGGAGAAAACTGACCTTTCCACCTTAATCCAGCCCACTGAGACCGAGCTGCAAAATTGGTCCTTTGAGGAGAGCCCCTTCTATCCGTCTGAACCAGAGTCTGAACCAGAATCCATACCTGAGTCAGAGTCCCAGTCTGAGATAGATTCATCTTTTGAATCTGAGTCTATCTCTTCTATTTCTTTTGTTGATGATGTAATTGACCTTAAGGGTCTCACTTTTTCTTTTGATGTAAACTGGGACATATCCCCACTTGAAATCAATAAAAGTCAAACTCTTTTCTTTTACGACTCTGTGTCTCCATTTTTCTTTGATGTTCCAACTTTTAAATCTGACTTAAATGAGACATCAAATAAAAATGAAATAAAAGATGACACAATTAAAGAGCCCGTCAATGCTCGCACTCATGACATGCAAAAAATTACATACATTGCATCTACATGCATAGACAGGGATTACATTGAAAGGATGATCAGAGACTTTCAAGACTATTTTGCATGGCAACCGAAAGACATGATAGGGTTGGATCCAAGCATCGCAGTTCACAAAATTCCAATTTATCCAGGTGCTAAGCCTGTCAAACAGAAGTTGAGAAGACTTAAGACAGAATGGTTTATTCCAATCAAAGAAGAAATTGCCAAGCTATTGGATCACAATTTCATCGAGCCCATCAATTATCCATCCTGGCTGGCCAACATTGTGCCAGTTCCCAAGAAAGATGGCAAAGTCAGAATGTGTGTGGATTACAGGGATCTGAATAAAGCCTGTCCTAAGGATGATTTTCCCTTACCTTACATTGATTTGTTGGTAGATCACATGGCAGGTTCTGAATTGGTTTCCTTAACCGATCTGGCTGTGGGGTATAATCAAATCATGGTTCATCCTCTAGACAAAGAGAAGACAGCTTTCATTATCGAATGGGGCACCTATTACTACCGGGTCATGCCATTTGGGCTTAAAAATGCTGGAGCAACCTACTAGAGGATGGCAACTACGATTTTCCATGACATGATGCATAAAGAAATTGAGGTTTATGTGGATGACATGGTAATCAAAGGCACCACTGTTGAAAGCCATTCAGAGGCATTAAGGCGATTCTTCCTTAGACTTTGCCAATACAATCTCAAACTCAATCCTGCCAAATGTGTCTTTGGAGCCTCATCTGGAGTTTTCCTGGGCCACATGGTCAGCAAGAAGGGTATAGAAGTGGACCCTGCTAAGTTGAAGGCAATTCTGGAAATGCCACCTCCAAAAACAGAAAAGGAGATCAGAGGTTTCCTTGGACGATTGTAATGCATCAGTCGATTCATTAATCAATTGGCTAATGTATGTGGTCCCATCTTCAAACTACTCAGAAAAGGAGCCTCCAAGCAGTGGAATGATGACTGCCAAAGAGCCTTTGACCAGATCAAACAGTATTTACTAAACCCACCAGTGCTACAGCCGCCAAGGTTTGGAAAGCCCTTGTTGCTTTATCTATCAGTAACCAATGAAGCAATGGGGGCAATGCTTGCCCAAAATGCTCCAGACTCCAGCAAGGAGAATGCAATCTATTACCTAAGCAAGAGGATGCTATCTCATGAGCTCAAGTACAGTTTTACAGAAAAGCTGTGCCTTGCTTTGGTATGGGTCTGCCACAAGCTGCAACACTACCTTTGCTCCTTTACAACTCATGTTCTTGCTGACAAAAGCCCTTTGAAATTTCTTATGGAGAAGCTGGTTCTTGACAGTAAGATGGCAAGGTGGATGGCTGTGTTAGCTGCATATGATCTGAAATATGTGCAGCGAAAAGCAGTAAAAGGTAGCATAGTGGCTGATCAGTTAGCTGCAGCTCCAGTAGATGATCATTGGGTTGAACCTGAATTTCCCGATGAAGACATCCTGACAATTGACAATGAAGTTTGGAAGCTTTACTTTGATGGGGCGTCCAACAACAAAGGATATGGTGCCGGTGTTGTATTCATCACACCAAATGGGAAAAACTTACCCATTGCAATCAAGTTGAACTTCGAGGTGACAAATAATGAAACAGAGTATGAGGCATGTATCTGTGGTCTTGAAGCAGCAATAAGGCTCAGGATCAAATGCCTCAAGATTTATGGGGATTCAAATCTGATAGTCTCCCAAGCCTTGGGAAAATGGAAGATCAGAGAAGAGCGCTTGGTTCCTTACCATAAGCGTTTAAATGAACTAGCAGCTAGTTTTCATGAACTGTCTTTCCATTATCTACCAAGGACAAAGAACAGATTTGCTGATGCTTTGGCAACACTTGCTTCAATGCTTGATATAAGCGACGGCTTCATAATCAGACTGGTTACCATTGAAGTTAAACACGAGTCAGGCTATGTAGCTCATTGTCTGAATGTACAAGCAGCTGATAGCAAGCCATGGTTTTGGGATATTTTCAACTACATCAAGAATGGACTCTATCCTGAAGGAGCCTCTAAGACAGAAAAGAGGACTTTAAGATAGTTGTCCAAAAGTTTCATTCCAAACGAGGAAGTACTCTATAAGCGGGCATGGGGTAACATCCATCTGAGATGTGTCACTGAATCAAAACCCAACAGATCATGGAACAGATGCATGGTGGCAATGAAGGTCCACACATGAACGGAATTGCTCTAGCTCGCAAGATCATGAATCAGGGTTATTTCTAGCTTACCATGAATCAAGATTGCGCGAGGTATGTTCAGAGGTGCCATAAGTGCCAGATCTATGCAAAACTTCAGAAGAAACCTTCTGTACCTCTATCTCCTATCACCACGCCTTGGCCATTTGCAACTTGGGGCCTTGACGTCATCGGCAAAATAAGCCTGAAATCTTTCGGCAATCATGAGTTCATTTTGGTGGCCATTGACTATTTCTCTAAATAGGTTGAGGCTGCACCTTACCAGGTTTTGGACTCCAAACGAGTAGCCCAATTTATCCGTACCAACATCTTTTATAGGTACGGAGTCCCTTTTGAGATCATTACTGATAATGGATCTCACTTTCAAAAGGAGGTTGCTCTGTTATTAAAGAAGGAGAAAATTCAACACCACAAGTCTTCTCCATACATACCTCAGACAAACGGCGCAGTTGAAGCCGCAAACAAAACTCTGAAGAGTATACTGCAAAAGATGGCAGACAACCATAAGGATTGGCATCTGCATTTGCCATATGCCTTATGGGCATACAGAACAACAGTGCGTACTCCAACCAGTGCCATACCTTACTCTTTGGTGTATGGGATGGAGGCCGTCCTACCAATCGAGGTAGAAATTAGGTCAGCTCGCATTTTGAGGGAGAGCTAGTTGGATGAAGTGGAATGGGCAAAAGGTTACCATAACCAACTTTTAGCCATCGATGAAAAGAGAATGGATGCCTTATATCAGATGCAAGGTTATCAACAGAAACTGGCTCGACATTTTGATAAGAGAGTCAGAGACAGAGGATTGCAAGAGGGTCACCTTGTTTTGAAAGAAATAAGGGCACCTGTTCACGATCCAAGAGGAAAATTCAGACCTAACTGGAGTGGTCCATTTTTGATCAAAAAGATCTTATCCGGAGGAGCGGCAATCCTGACAGACTTAGATGGCATAGAATTTGCTAGCCCGTGCAACCTGGATCAACTTAAGAGATACTTTGCATAAAGCATCCTTGTAAACTCATGCATAGCCTTTGCAAATCATGATTAGCATTCATTTCCTCAAAGTCAGAACTACGTGGACCTGATTCTCCATAAAGAGGAATAAAAAAGAAATATAAATCATAAATCATTGTAAGGAGATACGTAGGCAGCCCATGCGGGTTCGGTCCAATTCGTCAATAAAACTCTTCATTTTTTTTCACAATCATTCGGCTCTTAATTGTGTCGTTAAATGAAAAATAAAAGCTCGCTAAGTTGAAAACCCGAAAAGGCGGCTTAGGCAAAAATTAGAGCAACAAAAGAGACAAAAAAAAAAATGAAATAATGATGTCTTATTTTATCTCATTTAAACTTTAGAACATTTAAAAGAAATACAGACATGGTCAAAAATTTATCCCAAGCTAAAACAATAATCATGTTTCTTCTTTTATCTCCTCAAGAATAGCAGCTCTTTTAGCCTTCTCTGATTTCCAAGAGTTGGCTATCCACCAATCAATATACTGTGTGGATTTACCGCCTTGGTCAGCAGGGTGAACAGCATGAAAACCTCTTACCCATCCATTTCTTACAGCTCGGGCAACAGTCTCGGTAATCAGAACAGACTCAAACAAAGCACCATCTGGGGGCACACCCTGACTATGTCCCATTTGGTGCATAACCCTAGTAGCCTGGTAAAAGGTCACCATCCTCAATCCTAGCAAATAGACCATTTTGTAGCCAAAACTCATGGTCATGAATCTTCTAATTTTATACCATTCACACCTCCACAGCAGGTCATCAGAGTCCAGCTCCATCAACCATTTTATCCATTCTTTCTCAGAATCCCGCCTTATCACAATGGTCCAAGTTCTATACCATGAAGCAGAATAGTCCTTCTTCGTGGGAGGTCCAACTATCCAGAGATGATCTCTCAGCCAAATCTGAAAAGTGCAGAAGAGATAAGTATAAACACAAAAAGTAGTTGATTTGAAATACAAAAGTCAGAATTCAACTAACCTGAAGGATAATAGGGCTAATTGACCACGGCCCATCAGAAGTACAAGACCTGTTTAAACTCATGATGGTCTCAGCCAGCACTATAGCTGCAATAGATCTCCCTCTTCCATTTGCAGAATCAGCTCAGTAACTCTGGCATCACCCCAACCAGTAGGGCTTACAAAAATATATTCGGCAGTCAGACAGAAGGATAAAGCCCGCATCCTCAAATGAAACCACCCATCATCCTCAAAATCTTTGGGATCATGGAACTTTGCTATCACAGCATTCAGATCTACCCAATCATCCACCATCATGGGACTAGCAGCTTCAGTGCTCAAATCAAGAAGTCCTTTGAAAGAGTTGAAATACCCTACCTTCTCTACAGGAGTAGCCAGCACAGCCTCTGGATCAGATCCAAGCAGTAAAGAAAATTCCTCAAATGTAGGACACATCTCTTCCATAGATGCCCCAAACCTGAAAACATGGGCAGTTGGATCCCAAAAGCGCAAACAGGCACGCAAAAATTCCTAATCCACCTTTATTCTTCTTAGGGTGGGCATAGCGCTTACCCCATACATTCTTGAATTAATTCTCTCTACTTTTGTGAGGTTCTTGCACCATAAGAACATCGCATGGCTGAAATAAGGCTCCATTATGAGAAATAAAAAAATAAAATTTTTAATGGAGAGCAAAAAATGATTGAAAGTGACTTTTTGAGGCATAGAAATCGAGAAGTATGGACTGACAATGGCTAAAAAGCTATTTAAATAGGCAGATCTGACCTGCAGTTAATGGCTGCCGGCGGCACAGTAAGCCTGCCGCCTCGTACGGCGGCACGCCGGCCGTGCCGCTGCGGCGGCAGCACGACAGACGTGCCGCCTGAGGTGGTGGCACGGTAGCCGTGTTGCCTGTACTGGCGGCACACCTATTGTGCCTCCCAAGCCATCTTGCCTCCTTCTGCCTCCTTCCCTCAAAACAAGTTTTTACATGATTTCGGGTTTAAAGTCGTTTATTTTTTCTCAAAATCAAGTAGAAAACAAAAGAAAAGCGTAAGGTGCAGCGCAATGGAATTCTTATTTCAGCCAAACATCCGCATTCATATCATGCATCCATATCATTCAAAACATACATAAAATCATAACATGTCATACATTTCCAAAATGTCACATAGGCATAAAAGTGCATACATCCAAAATATCGTGCATACATCCATCATCCATGTATACATGAAAAGGCAAAAAAAAAAAAAACTGATAAAACAGGTCTCTAGCAACCACGCCTGGGTTTGCGACGTCCTCACCTGGGCACATCTTGTTTGTGACTATCCTCCATCAAATCTCTCTCATGCAGAAAGGAGGTCAAAGCAAATGCATATCAGCCCAAGAGGTCATAATGATGGCGAACAAAACTCATGGGAACCTGAGGAAGAAAGATATATCAGAATCAGTGCAAGGCGAAACTGTCAAAAGATTAAGAGTTCCAGCTGAGCAAAAAATCACTACCTCTGTCACAGTCTCAGGGATAGTAGGAAAGAAGGCTGGACGTGCATTAGGAAGATGATAACGACGTAATTGGTCGTCACAAAAAAATAATCCAGATAAGCTGGCAAGCAGACAAGACCAGTAGGCAAGGAAGCTGAATCTGTCGGTCCTCCCACTGAAATATCTAGAGCTGGAGCTGGGGCAGAGCCGCTAGCCTCTGAAGGGCCAACCCCAGCAGGATTAGCTACAAAGCCTGAATGGCCAGCCATAACACCTGAAGGTCCGACCCTAGGACCCATACTGCCAACCGAAATAGTACCGCCAACCTATGAAAAACTCCCAACTCTGGAGGGAGGACCTCAGGAAGATGCTGAACTCGACCTCCTATGAGACGGCTCTCGCATTCTATCCAAGGGAGGTGTCCCATGCATCAAGGATGTCTCACAGAAGTCATCGTAATCTGCATCCGGCAATAGAAAATCTAGACAGGAAGCTCCATTAACCCACTCATCCTTTCCCAAGATAGCTAGCCCAAATCTCATATCTATTGGAGGTGGCAGTGGCACAACTCTATCTCCTATAACCTGTGCCCTTACCCTCTCCCCCAAATAAAACATCCTCAGAGACTCACAGCGGAGTAAGAGTCGACAAGAGGCCAAGGCTATGCTAGGCCTGATCCGATCAGGGATCCACTCCAGAAATATGACAAATGGAGACCATCTCACCTGCAAACAGATTGCAATATGCAGTAATAGGAGATGAAACATTAAGAGACATATTAAGATCAACGGAGAAATACCTGGTCTGCGGTCACAGTAGCAAAGAACTGTCTGCACTGATCAAATGGTTTCATCATGAACTCAGGTCTGTTGGACATCCTCCAAATGCGTCCGTAAGGAGGATCAATAGCATTGGGCTCTTTCAGTGATGGAGCCAATGTCAAAAAATGCTCATAAACCCAGTACTGCAGGAAACAGAATTTTGTCAGTCACTTAGGCAGATGTCAACTAACAAAAATACCACAGAGTAATACTTACCTCAAGCACAATGAAGGTACCACCATGCCCACAAAGCGTGCCACAGGAGATGCTGCACAGCTCGTGATACATGGCACAAAGGCCAGCACCTCCCCAGTCGAATTCCCCAATCTCGTCCAGATTCTCCAAGGATCGCAAGATATTCAGATTTATGCAGTCCTTGTAGTTGTGTAGAAAAGTACAGCTTAAGATAATCAAAGCACAAAGTCTAGCACCCTGATCGACATTATACTGACTAGGAGCCTGACCCATAGTCATCAAAGTCCAGTGAAGCCAAGAACGTGGGACACTTAGGCTCCCACGAGGGGGATCAGCCCCAATAAGAGCGGCCATCTCTACAGAAGAGTGCTCGATCCATGAAGAATAAAACTCAAGAGGACGAGATCTGAAATGCATACCAGTAAGCATGCTCCACTCGAAGGGAGTGACTGTCACCTCACCACAGCCAAAGTGGAATGTGTTTGTAGTATCCCACCAACGCTCCACTAATGCTTTGAGCATAGTGGCATTAGCTGGCTGTTTGACATCCAGCTCCAGCCACTCGAGTAGTCTAGAGGGTTCAAGACGTAGACGAACAACCTCCTGACCAGTCAAGTAAAAGCGAACTAGCTCCATGACACTACGGCCACCCCGGGGCCTTAAATTTGTCCTCTGTAATTTTTTGTAAAAATAAATAAATAAATAAATAAAATTTGTTGTTATCAGAATTTTTATTTTTAACTGTGCCGGAAAAGGAAAGCATACCTGAATAGTTTCAGTGAAGCTGATGTGCTGCTCTGGCTCCTTTAGCAATATCTCTAAATTTTCAGCACCCACTGCTGGCTGATTGAAGATATCCATCAGGAGAGAGTAAAAGAGAGAAAGTAAAATTTTGAGAGAAAAAAAAGCTAGAGAGAGAGAGAGAAAAGAAGAGAGAGAGAGACAAATGAAGTCATGAGAAAAGAGTGAAGAAGTTAAAGCTTTATATAGAGGAAAAGGTGGGCCCCCCATCATAACATCTTTTTCACTTTTTGATTTGCAGGTCCAATTCACGTGGTTTTGCCATAACAAGCTCATTTTAAGTCATAATTCAGTGCCGTCTGAAGCAGTGAATCTGTGAGATTTTTATCCATCTCTCAAAATAGACGGAGTCTTGATCGGAGACCAGAATCTCTAGAAATTGCAGAAAAATTGAAAATTCAAAAATAGCCTGAAAATTGAAAAACAATCCAAACTGAATCAGAACAGCCAAAGATCAGACATGAAGCTCTTCCATAAATCCCAATACTAGAAGGGACGTTCAGAATATTTAGAATGGCATCCTAAGCCTTCGGTTCACACTTATCAGATCTAGCCTCTGTCCGGCCAAATCAGATAAGGGGGTAGCTGTGAACCCTAAAAAATGCACCTCCAGTGGATCATCTTTCAATTACGAATCCATAGAATCAAGCAGAGCTCGAATCGGAGCTGAAACGGGCCTGAAACGGACAAAAATAGATTGAGCCGCGCGAGTGGTGCAGGGAGGCACGGTTTTCATGCCGCCCAAGAGGCGGCATGCATGCCATGCCGCCGAGAAATGACCATGCCACCGGTGTGGCATGGAAATCATGCCGCCAGCCTGGCGGCACGTTTGGCATGCCGCCCAGATGGCCGGCGTGTCAGCCGTGCCGCGCCTGCCGCACCGATGCCGCAGTCCATACCGACGGCACCTCCTCTGTCAGCTCTATAAATAGCAGCCTTCTCCAGCCTCATTTGACACGATTTCCAACAATTCCTAATAGATTCGAAAGCATTTTAGAGCATTTCAAAGCAATTCAGGCATATTTTTTTTTCTTATACTCACACAGTTGTTGCTTCTAGATCCAGATTCCAAGCTTCCTTTGAATTCAAGGTGGAGTTAAGATCTGGAGCGAAACTAGTTCCATTCGTTCGAAAGCCGAGAAAAGCAAAGGTATAATCCCTTTCCCATTTTAAAATTCTAAATTCAGATCTAGAATTTTTTTTAGGTCTAAAACTGAAAAGATCTAAATACTTATTAATTTAAGGATCAGAATTAAGTTATAAGCCAATCAACACATTTTTTAAAACCCCTCCTTTGCAAGAAGGGAGAACTGCGTGGGGTTTGATTTCTATTCAATAGGATACGCAGGCTGCCATTCTGAAGGGCATCAACTCCAAAAATCTTTTTATCAATATTGTTTTCCTTTAATTTATTCACATTAATCCTTTATTTTGTGATTTTGTTTTCAGTTTATTTTGGGGAATGTGTGCTTTCCCTAGTACCCATAAGGGCTAGAGTAAAGATCCCCTTTATTCCATTTGTTTTGATATTGTAATAATTAAGTAGGATTTATCTGGCCTATTTATTTATTATTGTCATTCCATCACATTAGATATATATATATATATATATATATATGTTCATTCATCATTATATTCCTGTTCATGCATACACAAAAATTCAATTTTAAGAGTTATTTTGTATTTCAAGCCAAACTAAAGAAAATAACATTTTCTTAACTGTGTAATTACCAAAACCTGATCCCCAAGCCCTCCTTGGTCACTCGTGGATTGGTGCACTTTTCCATTGGGATAAAATCAAATTATTTTGGAGTCAATCATATTGGGTTTTCTTTAATTTTCCTAATTAAAATAAATAAATTAAAGTGGCGACTCACTTTTCAACCTTAAAAATACAAAAAATCAATTTTCCGAACTCACAGCGAGTTCCAATCGTGGAGTTTTTCCCGAAGAGCATTTCGATCCCTCGGCGGATCGGACCGGTGCTCAGGCGAGGCCTCACAATTGTTCATTTGAATTATTGAAATGTTCAAGAAATTCAAAATGAAAAGGAAAATAAATATGAAGGATATTTCATACAAAATGAGAAAGAGTATCATAACCCTTTGATTTGATTAAAGTTGGGAGAACTTAATTACCAATTTTTGTGGAATTTTCTAAATATAAAATTGGCATATAATCATAATTCTTTTTGGAAAACCATATGTGATGGTATACTCAAAAGAATAAATTACAATATATATGATATGTTGTAAAAGATGATGAATTATGAAAGATTTGTTTATTTCCTTATGGAAATTTACAATTTATAGCTATATGTTCTTAAATAGAATTTTCTCCAAAGTCTATCTAATCCTAACTCATATATGATATGATATGGACAGATATCAAAATTCTTACTCGTAATTTGAATTGAGATATCTAGCTTATTTGATAAGCTGAAGTTAGACAATTGGAAGATAATTCTAATTAAGATAAGGTTTATTGGATATCCTAAAGGTAGTTTAGGATAGTATTTCTATCTTTTGCTTAACAAAGTTGTTAGCAAAGATGTTATTTCTTGATAAAGTGTTTATTCAAGAAAGTGACATATTGAAAAAGATAGAATAATTGGGTGAATGTCATCCAATAATATCCAACAAAATGATCAATGCAAAATTTGATCAACCTTGTGAAAAGTCTAAAACTAACTAAATGTTTTATCCTTATAAGCTGCTAAAAGATTTAATAGAATATATAATTTTTCTATAAGATATGATTTCTTTATATGAATACACAATAGTTGTATATTCATGATGAAGTAAATCATGAGATAGTAAAATATCTAATTTTAAGAAAAATATAATTTACTTTATATGAATGCACAAAAGTTGTAAATTTATGATGAAGAAAATTATGAGATGATTCTATTATAGCTTTATGTGATATAGCAATGCATAATGATTATGAGTTTGACATATAGATGTCAATACTAGTTTTCTTTCTCTAGAAAAAGAAAATATAATCATGGAATAAATCTAAAGGCTTAGAGTCTTAAGAAAATTCCAAAGTATGCAAAACCTTAATGAGTTGTATCATCGCAAGATGAGTCCTTAATGTGCAAAGGGATAGTAGGAGTCTTCTCACATTCAAGTTTTGTACATGGATAACACATTAGTTTGTAAAAGTATTAATATATTTGCATTTGTAGAATGGTTTGACCATTACTTTCTTCATTTAAACTTGAGATAAATATATTTACATTCTTGTTAATTCAAATATGTAGAGATAGATTGAATAGAATGTTAAATATGTCTAAGTTAACATTTGGAAAAGATGTTGAAAAGTTCAACATGCTAATTCCAAAAGTTTTATTTCGTATAATTTTGATATCCACTTTTTGAGGGTTGATTCCCTAGATACCCAAAGAAAGTATGGCAAGGATTCCTTATAGTACGACTATAAGAAATCTAAATTATACAAGAGTTGTATAATGAGCTAGACATCAAGAATGTTATTAGTATGACTAATAGATTCTAATCCTATTTAGGATTAAATTATTGGTAATATAATCAAAATTATTCTAAAGTACTTGAGAAGTATTTAAGATTTTAATTTTGACAAATGAAGAATGTTACTACATAAATGATAGAAAGTCTATCATTAGGATTGTTGAAATCTATAATAAAGAAATAATTTGCTAGAAAAGTTATAAACAAATTATTATTACAAACTTCATATGGAAGCCAAATTTGCTACATAGGATGTTGCAAATAAGAAACTATTTTTGGATTCGATAGTTATGAACTATTTCAAGAGTTTCTCTATTACATCATAAGTATCTCTGTACTATGATAATAATGGAGCCTTAGCTTATGGCAAGGGAACTCGAGTCTCACACTAAAATCCAAAATGTTTTAAAAGGCATTATGATATTATCAAATCAACCGTTAGAATAGGGCGTTCTAGCCTTACAGAAAATAGCGTTAACCATTAACTTGGTTAATCCATTGACTAAAGTCAAAAGTTAGTGACATTTAAACTTCATCTTGAAAAGATGAGTTTCTGATACTAAGCAGAATCGCTCTAGTGCAAGTGGGAGATTGATAGCAGTATGCGCCCTGGGAGCCATATACTAGTTATGTAATAGTAGATTTTAATTCCTAATGGCACTATAATATATTCATAATGTGAAAAGGGTTTCATATTATTGAATATAGTCCATAAGTATTTGTAAGAGGATCTATTCTCAAGTGTTGAGAATATAAGAGATAGATCGCTCTTGTACAAATATTTTAAATATTTTCATGATCATAGGATTAATGATTAAGCATTGTTAATTCCGGAAGACCACCATCTCTATTTGTTTTCTATAATCAGTATATCATACGAATGATTATAGAGGCAGTGAGTCTGATGCTACTTGACATGTGATGTTGATTCAAACATGTGGATATTCATAGGATGAGTAGTCAAACTGTGACGTTAGATGATAATCATATAGGGCTTTACTACTTGTCAATTATTTATCATCAAGGTCATAATAGTACATATAATTCTTTGACTTAAGGGCTACTATATCTCATACATAGGTGGTTAGGATTTATTACTGCTTACATAGATGTACTATTCATGTACGGATATATGGCATGTGATAGTTCTAATTTGTTATGTATGGAGATAAGTGATCGCCAAGAAAGAATTCATTACCTTGACTAAACAAGGTTAAGATCCTATGCTATTTAGTAATTCTTGATACTAAAGTTTCTTGCTAGAACAATAAGATTCACTAGAAAGAGTTTATAGTAGGAATCTAATCTCATCAAGAATTAGAACCAAGATAAGGACATAGAATCAAGGCACATTAGGGTTTGACATAAACCATTACCCTAACCGAGATTGAGATCTTTAATTAAGGGATTCTAGTGCATGATGATTTATGATTGATGGTCCATGTGATGTTTAAAATTATCAATTATAAACATTCATTTCTAATTAGGTAGTCGTGATATGGAATGCTAGCTATCCCTCACGACTTATAGGACTAAGTGTGAATTGGGGATTTCACATTAGTAGAGAAAAATATTTTCTCATTCTCATTGCTAATTAGACATGAACCTAGAAAGTTACATACCTAATAGTGATCACCTTCCATGTGTAAAAGGTTTACCATAATAATTAATTAAAATGTTTAATTAATTAAATAGTGGTAAAATGATTAAACATGTAATTAAATTTGCAAGGACCTTAGCATGTCCTAATGTTTAATCTATAAAGGTTTCTATTCAATTAAATCTTAATTTGTATATGATGCAAATGAGAAAGATTAAATTGAAAAATGTTTTGTACTAAATCAAAGACTTAATTTTAAGCTTAGTAAAAACCCTTAACATATAAGATGTGGCCTAAGCCTATATGAGATATGGAAAAGAGGCAATTTAGGGGGTTAAAAAAAATTTACTATTCATAAGTCCATATGCTGGGTTTAAGGGTTAGAGAATTTTCTACTAAGGTTAAAATTATAATTACATCTTTTGGCAAGTGGAAATTTCCATTTTACGCCTAATAGATTTCACCATCTGAAGAAGCAAAGTCCAACTTTGCCTCTTCACCAAATGGTGAGCTAAAAGAATATGTAAGGTCATTTAAGTCTTTGAGAAGACTTAAAAGTTAAGTCTTAAAGGAAATGAGTATAAAAGAGTTTATGTTCATTTTTCTTCATAAGTTTTGAACACCATTTTCCCATTTTGAAGCTTAGAGAGGGAAGTTGAGAGAGAGAAAGAAAAGGAAGAAAATGTTTCTTTAAATTTTCTTTTGATTTTCAATTCTCTTCTTTGTTCTTTATGATAAAACAAATGCTTTCAAATTGAAAAATTGTGTTTAGTCCAAAACAAACTAAGGAGAAACCTTAAAATTCCTAAAGATTTTTTAGGGAAATCTTGAATTGACTTAGGTAATCAAGAGAGGATTCAAGAACACTAAAGAAATCAAGAGGAAACTTGAAGGTGAGCTAGGTGTGGATGATCTAGAGGCTTCACACTTGAGAAGCTCTTTGATAAAGAAAGAAGGAACCTACAAGAGGTAATATGATTACTCTTCCTTCTTCTTTATATGCATATGTGTTTTACACACAAATTATTTAATTGCTTGAGTGAATTTGGGACCGAAATTGGGTGAAGTGAAATTTTAAAATGTTTTAAATTTCACCTCACCACCTTCCTTCTGTTGCGTTTGGCTCCATCATTCCTTCATCATCCCTAGTGAAATCCCAAAATAAATAGCATGATAACTTCTCGGCTAGCCACCCCCTGATAGCTTTAGCAATAGGAGTTGTGATCTATATAGACTAAAAAAAAAAAAAAAAACTAGGGGCACATCCTGAGTCTACCTCATTTGCCTTAAAGACCCTTATCCCCAAATGAAAAGTTATTCAAACCAAGCCCAACTAGCAAACCACTTGACATCCATGGCCCTCAGTCATGGGAGATCTAATCCTTTACCATTAGTAGTGCTAAAAATATGTCCTTCGAGGGCAAGCCACAAGAAACCATCCTATCTGATCTCTGATCGAGTCTCAATAAAGCATATGCAGACTGAAAAGTAGAGGCCACCACCTGAAAATGATCCATCGGCTACACTTAACCTAAAATCTAAAATAGACACCGATAAAGCACCTCTAATAAAAAGGGTAAGAATAGAATTTTTTTTTTACATGGTGAATAACTGGCAAAATGGTTCATCTGTCATCAGTGTCTTCACCACCATGGCTCTAACAAAACCTTATCTGACTCTTAAATAGAAAACCAAGGCCCTCTTCTTGAATCTCCGCCCCCTCATATCTCCTTGGTCACAAGGATCATAAAACTTCTCAATCATAGTGGTCAAATTCACTTGACCATCGCCTACCATCATCTGGCTTAAAACATCTTGAGATAAGTCCAAAAAACTCCTGAGAAATACAGAAAGTGCCAAACTTTGAACTTTGGCACCACCAGAGTTGCCTTTGAGTCATAGCCAAGCCATATTCTCTATCTCCTTAGAATAGGCACAACTCCTCCTCAGCAGCATCAAAACAGAAACCACGGGCTACTAGATTCCAAAATCTGAAGCAACCCCTCGAACACTTCGTAATACCACCATGGCAACAATCTCATACCAACCCAAATTGAGTTCCTCAACCTTGTTGAGTTTCTCAGTCCACAAATGCATATCTTTACAGGATGCAAAATTCACATGAAAATTGCATTCACAAAGCAAATGCATGAATCCACCATCATGCATCCATGTAATTATTC
Source organism: Reutealis trisperma (assembly GCA_947687605.1). NCBI lineage: Eukaryota > Viridiplantae > Streptophyta > Magnoliopsida > Malpighiales > Euphorbiaceae > Reutealis > Reutealis trisperma. The sequence goes on along the minus strand of CANTUT010000796.1, from coordinate 603,663 downwards.
ATCATAGGCATCGTCATAAATCATGCATGGCATATAAGTCAAACAAAAATCCCATGAATTCTGAAACATGCACATGCATCATATGTGCACCAACATTATGCAGTCATTTGCAATTATGCACCATCATGCATAAGCTGAGTTGATAGCCTGACTAGCCTCTCTTAAAGTTAACTAGTACTTTCTCAAAGTTGATTGACATCTCATAAAATTGACTAGTGTCTTTGTGAAGCTAAATGATACCTTTCCAGATCTAATCAATGAAGTGTGACTTCCAGAGTCCTTTTACTCCTAGCAAAGTTCCTTTAAGCCTTTTGAAAAGTCCAACCCCTCACATTTAGAAGTCCAAGTTCCCTTAGTGTAACTAAAATCTTGTTAGAATCTCTCGAGTCGACTCACCATAGGTCGAGGCTTTCCTTTCACTGAATTATCTTATCTAAAATTCTCTTTCACCTATAAATATCTAGAAACAATCACTTAGACATCAATGTGGTTCCTTTTATCATCTATTTTGTCCAAAATCAATTGCACCCATAAATGTCTAAAAATGATCATTTGGACATCAATGTGGTTTCTTTTTTCCATCTCTTTTATCAAAATCTATGAATTGCACCCATAGATGTCTAGAAACAATCACCTAGACATTTATATGGTTCCACTTTCCACATCTTTTACCCAAATCCATCAATTCACCCAAAAATATCTAGCCACCAGATATCCCTTTAGTCCATTTTCTCACTACCATTCATTAGCCATATTTTTCCCCCATAAATGTTTAAAAACAATTGCTCAAACATCCTTATAGTTCTTTTTACCATCTTCCTTCTTCAACCATGTCTCCCACCCAAACATCGACATAGACATCACTTTAGTTCTTTATACCATCCTAACTCTTGGGTACACTATCATCAGAATTACCTGACAGACAAGACAATACAATTCTAATGATCTTTACCTCAAACATTAAGGCCGAATAGATAGCCTTGATTGAGATTTACCCAAATCATCTTTACCTCGAACATTAAGGCCGGACAGATAGCCTTGATTGAGATTTATCCAAATCATCTTTACCTCAAACATTAAGGATGGATAGATAGCCTTGATTGAGATTTACCCAAATCATCTTTACCTTGAACATTAAGGCCAGACATATAGCCTTGATTAAGATTTAGCCAAATCATCTTTACCTCCAACATTAAGGCCATCTAGATAGCCTTGATTGAGATTTACCTAAATCATCTTTACCTCGAACATTAAGGTCAGACATATAGCCTTAATTGATATTTGCTCCAGATCATTCTTTATCTTTAACATTAGGGCCGAACAGATAGCCTTAATTGAAATTCACTAAGACTATTCTTATATCCAATGTTAAGACCGAACTGATAGCCATTAATAAAATCTCATTTATCCTAGAGGGTCTCCTCCCAAAGGACCTAACAAGAACACACAAGCCCAGAAGCTAACAAGGCACATCTTCTCAACATTCACCATCATCATAATTACCTTTAGTTCAAAGCCAATTATGATGAGGGGGCAGCTATTAACCCTTAATTCTACGCCCTTATCATCTAGCTGCACTTTAGCACCTGCTAAGTTTAATGCGTTACGTAGAGCCATTATGGTAGTCCCGCTAGCCGGTTTGTAGGCCGGGGTTACAAAGAAAAATTTTTTTAGCCTTAGTTACGTTGCTATCAAAACACCTAAATTTTCTAAACCCCAAACCAACTAATCCTTAAAAAAAAAAAAAAGTTGTGTCAAAAATTGACTCGAATTTGCGTCTGTGGTGGCATGGATCCGCGCCACCCATGTGCGGCAGTCACGTCTCTTTAATGCGACTAGCTGCACCTCTTTAATGCAGCTGCTACGTTAGGACGACACAAATCCACACTGCCCATGGCACGGATCTGCGTCACCCACTAGGTTTAAATTGCTAAAATACCCTTCTTTTTCATTTTTTAAAAATATTTTTTAGCCCTATTCTTTTCATCTTTTCACATTTTCAATTCCCATATCACCATCACCTCATTTTTTGTATAAATAACCCTTCCATTTCCTCATTTCAAACACACCTTGAGTTAGAGTTGATAGTTATCCTCTAATTCCTCTCTTATTCTCCCTCCAACCACTCTCTACTTAATTAATTAATTACCTCACCCTAACCAAGTTAATTAATTTTTTAATTAACTAAAATTCTCTTTTTTTAATCACTCAATTAATTAATTAATTAATCTTTTTAATTAATTAATCCATCCACCCTTTTTATCATATTAATTAGTTAATTAATTTTTTATTTAATTAATCAATCCCTTAAAATTAATCATTTTATTAACTCACCTTGCATCCAAATTAATTAATTAATCTTTTTAATTAATTAATCAATCTACCATTTTCTTCATATTAATTAGTTAATTAATCTTTTTAATTAACTAATTAGTTTTCCAATCAATCCAGTCACCTGATCTCGATAAAATGGAACTTCAGTTCGGTAAAACCATCTGCCCACCAAAAGCGAAGGTATCAGCCTTTTCCTTTCAAACCCAAATCAAATCAATTAATCTGAATAACTCCTAAACCCCTCCACTTAATCATGGAATGAACTACATGGGTTTTGATCCTCATTCAATGGGGTATGTAGGCATATTTGGAATCTAAATCCAAACTGCAAATCCAAATCCCAATCATTCTCCATTCCCCTTTTTAATTAATTTGTGGATGTTTTATTTTCTCCTCGCACTCATACCATACTCATGCATTAATTGTCATATAATATTTGTTACTCATGAAATTAATTTTTAAGTCAAATAAAATCTAAGAGTCAAATTTAGATTATTTAAAACCAAAAACTTAATCCCCGAACTCAACCTAGTTCGAGGCTAGTGATTTTATCTTTGGGTAAATTAATTGAAAATTAATGAATTGGAGTCAATTTGAGTTTTTTCTTAATGTTTTCCTAACTAAATAAAATTAAGGTGACGACTCCCAAAAATCAATTTCAAAATTAATCATATTCGAACCAGAGGGTTCCATCATGACTGTAAACCTGAATAAGTATTTTGGTTCTGTCTAATGGACCAGACCGGTGCTCGGGTGAGGCCTCACAGTAGCAGCAACATTAGTAGTAGGATCGACCGCGATATGGTGAGGAGCTGGCGGAAGAAGTGCCATAGAGTCCATAAATACCCCGTGTAAAACCTCAAATTTTCATAATTCTAAATTTATATTTTTAAAGGAAATATCTACTAAATTATATAATATATTAACTATTCGTTATTGCACTAAATTTAAATTTAATAAATTAATTATGTAAATAGGTTTTAAATGATATTATTATTATTATTATTATTATTATTATTTTTATTATTATTAAGTGGGAGCAAACCAATCAGTTGCTTTGACGTGAGCACAAAGAGAGAGAAGAAGAAAGGTGTAGAAGCTTTGACTGACATTTTCACCACCATCCGCGTGCCGCACCACCACATATGGTGGACCAGGGAGAAGCCAACATTGAGATGAGTCTACCGGTGTAATTTCGTCGCTTATCGCCATCACCATTTGCCTCACGCGCCACCTCCACACTTGCTGAATAGAATTTTTTCAAGCTCGATTTTGGCTTGATTTGTTGTCTATTCATGATGATTTTAGACCATTAGGCTCCTCTTTTCTTAAGCTTTAATTTGGCACCTCATTTGCTAATTTTGGATGATGATTGTTTTGGCCAGAATTCGGCGATTATAGAGGCTACTAACTAGAGTATTAAATAATGGTTTTACGTATCATATCGGTATCAGAATTGGTGTAACGAAATTGGACTGAATCGGCCGCCGCTACGGTGAATTTTCAAAAATGATTAGCAAATTGATATAATTCAATAAGAAATGAAATGTAACATAAAAAATGTAATACATTAAATTAATTAATGCTTAAATAAGTATAATTGTGCCTAGAAAATTTTAATTTACATAAATAATAACAATAAATTAAATTCAAATTATATAACTAATAATAATAAATCAATCTTATTTTATTAAGTCATCAGAGAAAAAACCATTTTATTCAAAATGAATAAGGTGATAAAAAAAACCCTCCCTATTCTAGGTAAATAAAATAAAACTAAAAAAATAAATATACCATCATATTGATTAATCAACAACAAAAGCAGTGTTAGGGAAGATCTGAATTGTCTTGTTTACTATTAAACTCATTTGGAATTTATACAAAACCATTATTTAAATTTTTGAAAATAAATATATAAAGATAAAACATAGTCAAATTATAAAATTTAATCAATAATTTATGGCCATAAATAAAAAATTTATACAAAAAAATGAATTTTGTCAAAGATTATCAATAATATTCTAAATATATTGAAATATAAATAATGTAAAAAACAATATCCCAATAATGTATATTAATAGAAAAAATATAAAATAATGTCTTTTAAACAATATATTTATAATTTACATTAATAAAATAAAAAATAAAAAATATAATAATAATTTTTTTTATTGATACGTCATGCCTGTATCGCTAAATAACGGTCGTATCAGTGTGTATCAGGTGATTCAGTACCGATTCAGTGCTAATTCCCACTAGTAGTATTGTAATGGATAAATAACTTATTGCACACCTCAAAACCCCCTCGAAATGGCTGATACGTTACGTTATTTAATACCATGCTACTGACGTATATTCTTGCGAATGTTCAGTGAATAAGGGAAAGTGACATACATTTTCAAATTCTATGTTTAGAGGTGAGTCCGTTGACTATGAATTTATGGTGATTGGTCATTGTCAACATTTTCTAGCGACATTCCGGTGAGCATCATCTCTCGTATTTCGTATAGGTTTTTCTAGCATATATTTGATTTTTGAATGAGATCAAATATGAGAATAATCATTGATGAGCTTAGAAGATGAATAACATTCATTTGATTGATGAATATTATGGTATATCTATTAAAATCTGTCTTTATTTGTGAGGGGAATTAGGTCTATTCTAAGGGAATTCCATTGAATTTCCAATAGAATCATCCGTACAGTAGAAATAATCAATTCTTGAATCTTATAGTATAATTCTAATAATTTTGTGATATTGTCATCTTTTAGATTGTGCAGGACTGTTGTCCTTAACTCTAGGTTCTATGTAATCAGTGCGTCAAAGTTTATCCTTCTCACTGTGAGTGATATTATTTAATATATATTATTGTTTACATGCATTGCATTATTGATTGTATGTATATATTATGTATATTACACATTATAGCTTAAATTAATAGGATCATGTGTGTGTGAATGAGCATTAATTGTATGAATTGTTGTTTGTGGTTACCGGATGAGGATGGGATGACACAAGAGTCACCTAGGATATGATTATGATGATGATGATATGATGATGGAATAGATGAACGTATGACTGGTGTATGATGGCTGTTGGCTTGCTCATTGCATATGCACTACTGCCAGTCAGATTAGTGCTACTGGGACAGTTGTGACCCTTATATTAGATCTAAGAAATAGTACTTCAAATCAAAGGTCTAGTTATGGGGGATTGGCTCCTTGAGTTTGGGTTTGGAGTGATTCCTATGGACTGTTGCTCATCCTTGTACGAATTTGTGGTTTGAATTAGCATGAAAGCATAATCATTTCATATTAGCATGAATATAAAGCACTAGGTTTATATATTATATAGTATCATTCACTGAGTTGAAACGTTCACTCCTATCTTATTATTTTTCCTCATGTGGTAAAGTGAGCAGTTTATGTAGTCTATCCTTATTGAAGTATAAATTGAATATTCTATCTATTATGATATATGTCTTGATCTAGAACTCCGCAATTATAGAAGATCTTATTATGTTGTGTATTTTATTAAGTTGTATTGTGAACTATGCTACTATTATATGTTATTACTCAGTAAACAGTATAATATGAATGAGATTGATGACATTAGTATGATATTATGTTGATGACATTTATGATATGATGTTATTCTGTATCAATGGGGTGTCAGCCCATGTGATGTGTTTATATTGTCCCTATTCTATAAGATTCTTGTTAATGTATCAAGTCAGGCTGACTACAGGTTCTAGAGGCATTTAGCTTTCTTGTACACTAGTGATGGTCACGTGCCTTGAAAATCAGGTCATGACACCTTGGTCCTGTGGTATAAAGTTTACATGAACTCCTGAATTCACTAGTCCATGTGCTCCTCAATGCATTGCTCAAGCTCTTATAGTTGCTTTGCAACCTACCTATCAACCTGTTCTTGTATCACTGTAGATGTAGGAGGTGGTGGATCATGTGAGGAACTAGTACTGAGATGTCTATAAAGTGATTGAGCCTTAGAACCAAGCCTGTAGACTAGTCCCTTCTCTTATCCCCTGACAACCCTGATGTATAGCCTTGTCTCATCCACTGGAGTGGGCTCACTAGGTTTGAGGGATGGCTATGGTATTTGCTCGCAGAGTTTGTTGATTTTCTCCTGCATACATTTTAAGCAATACTGGAGTAGGTAAAAATATTTATAAATTTACTTGAACTTCAAAATTATTATTACTTACATTAATCTACTGCAATTGCTAGTCTATGAATGTCTTTCCATCATGGTTCTTTATGTGTGTGTGCTTGAAGACTTCAAATATGGTAACATCTTGAGTCAACTGCCTCACTTGTTAATTAATACAATTAATATATAGACTAATTAAAATTAGTAACTTTGAAAAAATATATAAATTAATAACTTTTATAAAATACTGAAATTAAATAACAAATTAATAACATGAAATTAGAAAACAACTACTTACTAATAGCCATGCTTCTTTATAGAGATAGACCCGTAATATGCTTAGATGGTCCACTCGTTGGATTGTCTTTATCAGTCTTCCTACTCTTGGAATTCTGCATGGAAAGTCGCTGGTGCTCTGCAAATTGCTAGTGCTCCTATCACTTCTTCCATGTTTCATTTGGAATCTAGTCCTCCTACTTCCCTTTCTTCTTGATGTCATGGATAAAGTCCTTATATCTAACTGCAGCCTTCAAAAAAAAGGCTTTCTGCACCAAGGCATCAATTGCTTGGCTCTAATAATAGTACTTCTGGAAGATTAAAAGAAATATACAAATTAATATATTAAATAATTAAAATTAATTAATAATAATGTAAAGTGAATTTTAATAAATATAGAAAAATATTTATAATACATACCCCGAACTTACTCCAATAGAATTGTTTAGTGTGCTTAGGCACCTTCTTCCAACACACCCCAGTAAGCTCAAGCTGGCTCCAAAAGATCCTTGATATCGTCTGAGTAGTCTTGATTAGTTTTAGGCTGTAAAAAGAATTAAATAATAATTTTACATAGAGTAGAAAAAATAACATTACAACTCTTAAATTATTAAATACAAGAAAACAAAATATATATATTTGTCCCTAGTATAATGACACATTGTCTATGCTCTAGATTTGGCAGAGTCAACTGATCATCCTCACCTGCTACTGGTATGGATCCAGATGGTCCAGGTACAATTGAAGTAGAGGCAGCATGGGTGGTAGCTGCAATGATAGGAGAGACAATATGGCCAGTAGCAACAAAAGATGAAGTAGAAGAAGAAAGGATGGAGGTAGTGACAGTTGACAAGGCAAATATGGTGGTAGGAGGAATAGGAGTATGGATAGATGGAGTAGAAGTGGAAAGTGAAGAAGTAGAGGTATCTGGAGCAATAGTGGCAGTGCAACTACAAACATGTGGTCGAGAATTACATATGTATATATAAAACAAACGTATATTCCATATCTATATATTATAATTAAATAAATTAAGATTCACACAGATATTTTGTTCAGTAATATATAAAAAAATATGAAAATTCAAAATGACACATTTTATTTAATGTAAATAAAAATAAAAATACAATTATTTAGAATCAATATCTTTCGTGTAATCTTTGTTAATATTTTCTTTGGATGATTCAAATTCTAAGTCAAATTCAGGTTCGTCTTCTACATCATTGTCATCTTCATCATTCATTTCAATGAAGGGTTCGCTGGGGATCATTTAAATATGCAAGAGGCTTATCATCGTTAATTTCAAGTAAAGGCTCATTAACATCATCCTCTTAGAATGGTTCTTTAGATGAAGTGTTAATTTCACTTCTATCCTTAATATCTATGACTGACCTAGCTTACGACTAACCTAGCTTTAATCTTGCATACCACCCACCAATCAGCTTATCTCATTGTAGACTTGGATAAGAAATATAATACATTTGACAAGCTTACATAGCCAAAATAATTGGCTTATATTTAGTAAATTGCAGCCTATGGTTGACTTCAGTAAGATTATATTTTTTATGAACTTTCATTCCTACATTTGGCATTGGATCAAACCATTCACATTTAAATAAAATAGTCCTCTTAATCAAAAGTGTAGGGTATTCCAATTGCATAACCTTGATTAATCAACTATAATAGTCAAATACATTTTCACTATAGTTAGAACCCTTTTTTACAGACCCTACTATTAAGTGATGACCTTCATGAACTCAATTTTTCAATATGAAACTTGTACTCGTTAACAAAATAAGATAAGTCATCACATACCATAACTAACCTTTAGCAAGGTCAACAAGGAATTGATTTGTGATTCCATTTGCAAGATCATGAGCCTATGCAAATAATAATTATATCAACATGAAATCACGAGAAAAAGAAAACTCTACTATAAAAATGACATTATTTAAATAAACTTACTTATGAATCAATCCATTTTAGCAAATTCGATCTTTAATTTTGCATCTATATCCTCTTTTAATATATTCAGGATAATTTACTTTAGCATTTCAATGTATAAGCTTGAAAAAATGGAGAACAAATAAATTAATATTAGTCAAAAATTTAATTTCAACTTATCCTCATTGTTTTTGGAAAACTTACTCGACAAATTTTGCAACTTCAGAGCAACTCAAAAGAATGTAAGACTGAGCTGCCCTATATTTTTCATTGGTCATCAATCTTATTTTAGTTTGACTGAATGGTTTACTTGGATGAGTGAATATTGTTAAATTCCCAAGGATATCTAAATTTTTAGGCATTCCGCCATTATCATTCTAGAAATTGTCCTATGTCTTGTATAAATATGTGGTTCAAAATAGTAAAAGCAAAATGATGAGGCTTCTTTAACTAAGTATGCATTGCAAATAGAGCCTTCAAGCCTGGCCTTGTTCTTGACCTTATGTTTCAAATGTCCATTAAATCTACAATAGAACAATATTAAGATATATAATGAATATGACTTTATATGATTTTTTAAAGTAATTATAAATAAGAAAGGGAACAAAGTAGTTATCGCTCAAATGGATACATCCACCAGTACTGAACTAGGCCTGCTATCCAAGCCTTGTATGCCAAATGTACTGGTAGATGCTCCATGGAGTAAGAAAAAAAATTAGGGGAAAATGTGTTCCAATTTACACAATATCAACGAAATGTCAATTTTAAGCCTCACTATGTCTTCGTCTTTAAGAACTATCAAAGTGAGTTCTTTGAAAAATAAACTCAACTTCTTTAGTGGTTCCTAAACATCCTTTAGCAAAAGTTCACATAAAGCAATAGGGAGTATGTATTGTATAAAAATATAACAGTCATGGCTTTTCATTCCAAACAACCTTAGCTTTCGCATATCAAGGCATTAACCTATATTGGATACATACCCATTTGGGAATTTTATATCTTTCAACCATTCAAATAGGACTTGTTTACCCCACTTATCCAACACATATCTTACCTTTGGATATTTTCTAGATCTTTCATCCATCTTTAATTCTAGATGGTGGCAGAATTACTTCAGGTCCTGTCTAGCTTTGGCATTATCTTTGGTTTTTCCTTAGATGTCCATTACAATGTTGAAAAATATTTTCAAACACATTTTTTCTAATGTACATTACATCCAAATTATGTATGATCAAATTAGTGCTATAATATGGCAAGTCCCAAAATATAATGTGTTTCTTCTACCCACATCTACTTTGCTTTGCAATTTGAGCATTCACATTAATTCTACCTACCTTGGTTACCTTTATCGATTTCAAACTAATTACTTCATCCAATAGTTTTTTACTCGATTCTATAGGTGGAGCCAATTCACGAACTACTTGATTTTTAATGAAATGAGTTTTGTTCCTTCTAAAAAGATGATCAGGTGGTAAGAATTTTCAGTGACAATCAAACTATGATTACTTAGCCCTTTTAAAAAGAGTGAAGGTGTCTATTTCTTTCTTACAATATGGATATGCAAGCTTACACTGAGTACTCTATCTAGATAACATAATGTAGCAAAATCACTCACAGTTCACATTAGAGCAGCTTGCATTTGAAAATTCTAATTTGTCAACACATCATGTGTCTCCGCCCCTATTTCCCATAACCACATCAATTCAACAATTAAAGGTTGTAAAAATACATCTAACTTTTATTTTAGATTATTTGGTTTCTAGACTATTATAGAAAGGAATATGTATTTCTTCTTTATGCACATTCCTGGAGGCAGATTATATGGTGTGAATATTATTGGCCAATATAAGTACTGCTGTGCAGATTGACCAAAAAGCTAAAAGCCATCAGTGCATAACCCTAAATGGACATTCTAGATTAACCTTATTGAAATGCTTCTATGCTTCATAATCTGAACAATGTTGCATCACACCCTCTTTCTCTTGATGCTTAGCATGTCATCTCATATGCTTTGCAGTTGCTTTAGAAGTGTATAATCTCTACTATCTTACAGTCAGAAGAAAGTAAACCATTGTGTTAAATGGAATGTCTTTTTTTGAGATATTAGTACCTTGACACCTGGCTATATATAGGACAATCACAGAACTTGCATGCAATCAGATCACTGTCTTCTCTTTAGTAAAGCATGTAATTATTCTTGCAATATTGAATTTTCTCCACAACGAGTCCTAAGCCCTGCATCAACTTCTTGGTACTATAAAAATTACCTACTATAATATTTCATCATAATATTGCTTAGATAAATGGTGTTCTAATTTGATATTCAAAGTCATGATACGACATATAACTTTGACTATTTCTTGCATCTATGCCAGAATTTTTCATTAGCTACATATATATATATATATATATATATATATATATATATATATATATATATATATATATATATATATATATATATATATATATATATATATATATATATATATATATATATATATACTTATTTGGTCACAAGCAATATACAAGACTTAAGAAACAAGGAACTACAATTGATGAAATTGAGGAATAAGTGAAAAGGAATCAAGTTCTAATTTTAAAGCAGAGGAGAATGCCTATAAGTGTAGGAATAAAAAAGATAAATTGTGCATACAAGGAAATGACTATATATCCGGCTATATAAGATGATAAGGACAAGTATATAAGTTCATAAGTGTGCATATGGGGCAAGTATGAAAATGACAACTATATTAAAATTTTGGAGTAATTGAGACAATTTGTAATGATAAAAAAATCTAATAATATCTATATGTTGAATTGAAATTCTATCGAATTATAAAGCTTTAATGCAAAATTATTGAATTGGTATATAGAACTGGGACACATAAGTTAATAAAGGATTTAAGGTGAGCTTTATTATGTTACTCATTTATACATAATTATGTACATACTGTGTGTTGTTATGTGTTCAAAAGATAATAAAGTAATGATCCTAATGAATTTGCAATAAAAGATGAGTTGATTGAATATTTGATTTGATAAATAAATACTCAATCCTTGGTAGACATATCTAGTTAAGGATTGATGGACTATGGAATGACTTTTTCAATAGTAAATGAAGAGCATAAATGGAAATAATCTATCTAAAGAATTGGTACTTGTAATTTGTAACAAGTATTAAGAGTAACAATAACTATCAGACATGGGATTATAGCATTTAAAGATACTCTTATGGAAGTATAGAATGAAATAATAAGATATTTGTATAATACTCTAAGAATACTTGAGTTATGATGAGTTGACATGCGAAAATGGACTTATAGTATGCAAAACGAGGAAAGAGATATCACATATTTGATAGATTAGAAAATCAAGGTGACATCGATTTCAAAATAGATCTTACAATATAAGAGTTATTATTAAAGAGGAATCATCAGAGAAATTTGAATAACAAAAATAATGAGAAAATGATAGAAAACTCGTAAGAATAATAAATGTGTATAATAAACCAATTGAGACATGTAGCCTAAGCATTATAAATTGCTTTATGAACCAGGAGTATTTATTTTGAAAATTTGAGGATAAATTTTTGAAAGGGGGGCATAATGTAATACTCAAGGTTTCCCTAACCTATTAGAGTTAGCAATGGAGGTGCCTAATGTTCATGTACTATGCCATTTAAGCCTCCTTAGCACATCAAAATCCATAAGAACATCATAAAAAAAAAATTCTAAATGAATAATGTGACAATGAGTGAAGAATGTAATTGATTTCGATAAGTACTTTTATGATAAAATGAAAGTCAAACCGAGTTTAACTTAATGCGACTACGTTAATAATTTATTTGAAATGTAAATCTAAAGTGCTAGTGAATGGGCACTAGCATCTCCTAAATCATTAACAGATAATAATAGTGACATGAAAAGTTAATTTCAATCAAAGTTACAATGGTACAATGAAAGTCAAACTTAGTTTGACCAAGTGAGTCTATATGACTTACATATATGAACAATGCTAATGAAAGGCTAGAAAATGTGTACTATAGAGTGAACAAGATTTATCTAGCAATGTCTAGAGTGTGTAGTGACATTGGAAGATAGAAATATGTATATTAAAGTGAAAGAAATGAAATGGAAAATGTATTAATTACCGAGCTTGAAACGTGCATATAATGATTCGTTAATGGGTTTTTGGACTCAAAAGCCCAAACCCATTGAATGGTCAGCCCACAAGGCCTAAAGATGGATGAACATACACTTAACTAGAGTTAGAAATACCTAACCAAGGTAAGTTTGATGTTGGAAAAGCTAGCTATTAATTTTGATTTGGAAGCCACCATTTTTTACTAAGTTACTTCTTTTTCCAACTTGAATTCTCACTTCATCCACACCAAAGTCTACATTCATTTTTGTTACTTCCAAAATTATATGATGAACATCATAATTGTAGAGAAAATTCTGGCATACACACACAGACACATACACACACATGCACACACATGCACACACACACACACATACACACACACACACACACACACATATATATATCTGTGTGCGTGTGTGTGTGTGTGTGCGCGCGCGCGCGTATATATATATATATATATATATATATATATATATATATATATATATATCTCTGTGTGTGTGTGTGTCTATATATATGTGTGTGTGTGTGTGTGTGTGTGTGTGTCACAACCCTACTTAGGGAGCTATGACGATCCTAGGGCATAGAAAGACATAAGGTCACCCACACCTGTAGAATCCTTAACTTATATAAAATTACTTATGAAATACCCATATCTTGTTAAATTACGTAATAACTTATAAAATTTACAGAATAGGCCCATAAACTTCTTACATCTTAACAATAATTCTTATAAACCAAAGTTAAAGGAAAGCATTTGAAAATAACCCAACAAAATAGAAGTTCAAATAATCCCAAACTTAGTAACAAAACATCAATTTCCAATCATTTCTCAAGTCCTTTGCTTATTATCCCCAGAGCACTAAACTAAAGTTCACTATGCATATGGATGAAGAAAGGTCTACTATCTTTTAGGTAAAGCAACCACTCAAGTGGAGGAACAGGCTTGAGTTAGTTACCTTGATCAATCTTGCCATCTTGAAATATATAAACATAGAAAAGGGTGAATAAAAGACTTAGTGAGAGTAGATGCACACATAGGGTATGTGAGAAAATAAACATAGGCTCAATAACATAGTTTGGTTATAAAAATGTGGAGTAAACAATAGGGTAGTAGAAACAACTTATAACTTATATTAACTTAAGAGTAGGGGCTATCACCTTCTCTAGTAAACTTATAGCATAAGACTAATTAGGTCCTATGGCTAGCAATATTGGACCCCTACTAGCCAAGGTCTGGATACTTTGTCCTATCCATTGGTATACCTTGTGCATAAGTCCAATGTTCACCCCACATTGAGAAAGGGTGTTTCTGCAGGCTTGGAAAAATAAGCAATAACATATACATAGCAAGAGTTTAACTTATATTAGGACTCTTATGAAAGAGTTCCACTTAGCTTGAAAGACTTGGTTTAAGGTTTATAACATCATTATAAGTCATAATATAGCTTAATGAGAGTTTTGGATTCAAACAATCAACTTAAGAAAGAGTCCTACTTAAGGTGGGACTCTTGAGCAAACATAGCTTATGAAATCAAAATGAATCAATGGACATGAAATCTTGAGGAAATCATACAGTATCAAAGAAATCATTTCACATTTGCAAAGAAATAGGAGTGTGCATTACAACTCATCGAGTCTTCTACTTACCCTTTTCTATCTTTATATATTTTAGGATGGCAAGATTGATCAAGCTAACTAACTCAAGCCTGTTCCTCCACTTGAGTGGTTGCTTTGCCTAGAAGATAGTAGACCTTTCTTCATCCATATGCATAATGAACTTCAGTTTAGTGCTCTGGGGATAATAAGTGAAGGACTTGAGAAATGATTAGAAATTGATGTTTTGTGACTAAGTTTAGGATTATTTGAACTTTTGTTTCATTGGGTTATTTTTGAGTGTTTTCTTTTAAATTTGGTTTATTAGAATTATTATGAAGATGTAAGAAGTTTATGGGCCTATTCTACAAATTTTATAAGTTGTTATGTAATTGAACAAGATATGGGTGTTTCATAAGTAATTTTATATAAGTTAAGGATTCTACAAGTGTGGTTGACCTTATGTCTTCCCATGTCCTATGATCATCATAGCTCCCCAAGTCGGGTTATGACAAAGGTGGTATTAGAGCGGTAGTTTTCTTAAAAGTCTAGTTTAGACTTATTTATGTATTGGGTTAAATAAGTATAATCCTGGAGCATAGGAAATTTTTCCTATCATGTCACTTACAGTCTATCGCTACTATAGTTCCGCGAAATCCTAATAAGTGATAGTAATCTTTTGTTATTATTTGTTTGTATGCCCTATGATTCTTTTGTCAAATGACCAAGAAGATTTTCCTCGCTAAAGGACCATGACCTAGAGCACTATGTGTGGCCTGGAAGAGGACATGGAGAGAGATGTTCAAGAAGGCTATACCTGTGATCCATTTGAAGAAAGAAAGGGCTCTTGACGAGGAGGACCCCATAGAGTGTCTAGGTTACAAATGGATTTAGAGTAAGATGTAAAGGTTTGAGAGAGACGGTTCGAAATTAATGGAAGAAAGTCGATGTCTTAGGTCCTTAATGTATGCTTTGAGAAGGAACATAGAGAAGAGGTATAAGGCCAAGAGAGCTGAGCATGTCGAACATGAACAGAAAAGTAGGCATAAGAGTAAGGGTTGCAAAGGCCAGCCTAGTGGGGGAGGAAGAGGTCAAAGAAAGGAATTTTCACTTACAACTTCAACACCTGGAAGGAATAATGGTCAATCAAAGCAACTTCATACCTGTGTCTATTGTGGCAAGAAACATTCTAGAATTTGTTGGAAAGTCTCTAGCGCATGTCTTAGATGTGGTCAAATGGGCCACTTCCACAGAGATTGCCCATAAAAGGGAAATTCGAGAAATGCGACCACAGTGCCTCCACCACCTAGACCATCGCAACCTCAAGGGTAAGGAGCTATGAATAAGGGGCATAATTGAGACTCCTACTAGTATATGGTAACAATTAGCTTAGGGGTATAGGACTTAGACGATATGAATTGATTGCTTAGTGACTTAGTATGGATTGATTTCTTTATTTGCCTATAAGATGATTGACTTTTAAAAATGATAGAAGAGCTCATTATGCTATAAGTTATGTGTTACATGATACATGCCATAATATGTGATATATGCTAGGTGATATGTGTCTTGTGATGTGATATTATATGATGGGTGCTCATGTTAAGTGCATGCTAGGTATGAAAATTTGATAGTGGGGTTGAGTGGATTAGAAAGAGAAGTTGACTAAGTTTTGATCCAATTTAGATTAATGATTGATAGGTATAATGTTGTGAAGTATGAAATGCTTACATGTTACAATGGTTTGATATATGAATTAAATGGAGTTATTAAATGGTCATTTTGATTGATTCCAAAACAAGAGGAAGGATATTTAATGATCAGTTGGAGAATGAAATGAATCAGTTACATTATTTATAAGTATACGTTATGAAGTAAGTGAAGTACATTAAGGAATTTGTGGCATAGATGCTACCCTATAGACAAGAACAATAAGAAAGCTAGGGATTTCTTTATCACTTATGTAGATATCGAGTATAGTCGAAGGAAGAATTTTGATCTAGTGTGATTTAAAAAGAAGAAGGTATTATTCCTATTTAAATTCTAGTACAAGATGCTTGATTAATTCTGGTGCTACAAATTCATTTGTGTCTCCATATTTTGCTAGGAGTCTTAGCCGAGATAAGGAATAAATTAATGAACCCTTAGTAGTGTTAACCCTTTGGGGAGAAATGATGGAAGTAAGGTATTGTTTAAGGATTGTGAGGTAGACATTGATGGACAGAAACTTCTTGTATTGACTATAGAGGAAAGCAATTAAAATTTTGAACTAAGGATGGGAGATATTGGTGTATCAAGGAGATATTTATGATTAAGGCTTACTAGCATAATCATGGAATGGATGAGTATACTTAGGATGGCGAGGAATGGATGCGGTAGAAGCATCCCTAGTTTTTCGAGAATATGTGAGTAAGTATTGAAATTCAAGGATGAATTTCTTTTAAGAGGGAGAGATATAAAAGTATAAGTATTATCAGACTTGTAATGTTGATAAAAAGATAAGTATGATGCTAGTAGAGATTCTTTGGTGATGAGATTCCTTTGAGTATATAGGGTGCAATCAGAGTATAAGGATTTGAACTTTTATAAGATGATAGATGTTAAGGCCATATGAATTGTAAATTTGAGGATCCATAAGGACTTGATCTATGGGGGTATAACATGATTTTAAGATAAAATGTTCTAGATTTGATTTGATTATGTCCTTGCATCTAGTGTGTCTATCTATATGCACTGAGTTTTGCTTTATGAAATTATACATTATCAATCATACATCATGAACTGCATCAAGCATTGCATTAAGGTTACATGTTACATGCAATGATGAAAATGTTTTGGTTCTTATAAATGATTCTATGCAGTTTTAAAAAAATTAAATAGTTTTGAACATACTTGAAAGGGATTGGAGTCCTCTGGATGAGAAATGTTCTAAGGCATTAGATGCAATAATGTTCAATTGAGGTTACTAGAAAATTTGGTAGTGATATTTAGTATAGAAAGAATTTTTATTGAGATAACCTAGAATAGCATAGATTTGGAAAGATATAAGGGTTGCATAAAGATTTCATTGAATAACAATGGTATTAGAAGGTTTATTATTTTAATATGGATAAGTTAAATGATTAGGAGTGTGAAGTATTGCAAGATGCAAGTGGAAAACCTAAAGTGAGATGATATTACGAGCTAAAGGTATGAAAATTACGAGGCATTAGGTAATTAGGTCATAATAATGATGTATATATTATGGAGTAAGTCTGAAATAGTTATGAGAAGTTTGTTTGGGATTGTAAATTAAAAGAATTCAAGTTCATTTGAGATATGATATATGTATAGGAATATTTGTTAAGTTTAAATATGTTTTAATTGATGAATGATGGCAGTGTAGAAATCGTAATGTTAGCAAGGTATTAAACATAAAAATATTTATTGAGGATATAATAGATTAAGTAATAATTATTAATATGGAAAGAGAATTATCGAATATCAATTGGAGTTATTAATTTAGAATTATTTGCTGGACTCTTATAGGACTAATGTGATAAATAATAAATGGAAGTAATGAGTAAGGTGTTATTATATATGTTAACATTAGTATAGATATAAGGAAAAGAAATGCTTAGGATTATATATGATTAAAGGTGAAATTAAAGGTTTCATTACTTTTGTTTAAGGTTAAGGGATACAAATTATTAAGGATTAGTTTTAAGATTTGTTTGAACAAGAGATTAACATAGGTGTAGCTTAAGCTGAAAGTTTATCAATGTGATTCTTTTTGATAGATTGTGAGTATGTGTCCTACTGTATTCAATATGTTAATTGTAGTTAGATATTGTGCTTGAAAGGCATAACAGAAATGCGGCGAAGAAGTTAAATAGAGCGTGTTGTGCTATAAGATTTGAAAATTTGAGGATGAATTTTTTTTAAGGGGGGAGATTGTAACAACCCACATCTACCCTAAAAGTTTTCATGACAAATTGCTTGAATTTAGAGTTATTGTGACAAAATATTTGATTTTATGAAAATTCATGTGTGATGTGATTTATGAGTATGTGGCATGTTAAATTAGTTTTAATGTGCCTAATATGAATTTTAATTATGAAATAAATGATTTATATGAAGTTCATTAGCATAAAATAATTTATTTTTTCTAAAATGAATTTTCATGTAAAAAGACGATTTTTAAGCATAAAATAATTTATGAGTATTTTTAACATTTTTTAAATAAATGTTTTGGGGGGAATTTTAATGAAAATAATAAGAAAAATATTTTATTTTTAATTACCCATAATCAGCCCTAAATTAAATAAAAAGTCTAAATACCTAAAAACCCACTACACTAAAACACTCATAACCTAGCTCATTAAGGGTAAACTTAGAAATTTCACCCAAAACCCTAATACATGTGCGAAATTTTAGCCCCCATCAGTTTAGACAGCAGTCACACTCTGTTATTCTAGTATTTTCATAGAAAAATTCTCCCAAAATAATTCTCTTTATCGAAATTAAGAAAACTCTTTTCAATTTTGTGATTTCTCGCACGTAATCGTAAGTTTTTCTTCTCTTTCAATTCGTTAACTTACTTCTATGAAATAAATTATAAAAAAATTATTTTGAACTAGTTGTTTACTAATTTTTATAGATTTAATTCTATTTGGTTGAGCTTTTGAGAGAGAAAATTTATTCTCTACCGAAAATACAAATCTTTCCGCGAGATTTCTCCAAAGGTAAATCCTATAACTTAAAATTACAAATTTTATGCATAAACATCACTAAAGGGGGTGATTTGTGCATCAATGATTCTAAACTTATTTTTGATGTGTTTTGATGAAAAATATTAGATTAAAATATATTTTCGCATATTACTGTAATGATCGAAAAGTTTTAGAAAATAAAGGAATTCAAGGTTTTTGTGCTAGAACTTAGAAGTTAGAAAATTCTATGATTTCTTGAACATGTGGCTGTCGATTTGTGTATGGATGGATTCTAAATTGATATTTGTTTTGTTTAGATGAAAAATGATGATTTAAATCATGTGTTTATATATTACTGTAATGATCGAAAAGCACGGAAGCATGAAAACTCATAATTTTCACCCTAAGCCTTGAAACTTGGAATTTTCTTGCATAATTATTATCTATGGTTGCCAAATCATGCATGAAGATGTTCTAAACTGATATTTTCTATCATTGAATGAAAAATAATGGTTTAAACTACCTATTTACATATTACTGTAATGACCGAAAAATACCAAAAAATAAGAAAACACATGGTTTTGCATCCTAAAGCCAAAAACTTAATTTTCATGAATGAGATATACCAATTAGGGCTGATTCCTATGGATTAGTATTTGGAAGCTATTTTGGTTTTGATTGCATGAAAAATCTTGGTTCAAAACTTGTTTTTTACATATTACTGTAATAGACAGAAAGTGTGAAAAATAAGAAAAATTTAGTTTTCCCTTTGATGATGCATTTGGCCTACCATGGGATTTTTATCCTAATGTCTATAATTTTTATGAAATGTATTTTGATGATTATTGACATGTATGTATGTATGATAAATGATAAAATTGCATGTTAGTTGAAGGAATGACCATAGACAAGCTTAAAGGCACTGTGGTATACTTAAGGTATACTTAAGGTATCTTAAACTTATGTTGTGATTAGAATGTGAATGTGATTGGGAAATATGGAACTTGATGTTATGATGACTTGATAATGAATAAATGGTCTTGATTTAATGAAGTGATTGATTGAATGAATGGATTATAAGAGTTAAGCATGACACTCCAAAGGTTATTTGTCAAGTTGACATGTATGGATGTGTTAAGTATACTAAGATGATTGTTAAAATGAATTGATATCAAGATAATGATATTATGATGACCTTAGAAAGGTATTGACATGATTGTGATGTGTTTTCATATGGGCCTATAGAGGCTAAGCGTATGAGACTTTTAAGTCAAAATGTTATATGCAAGTGATGAGGTGCACTTATATGTGCAACTCTAAGTATATGTGAATGTTATATGTGCATGAGGTAGCTATAGGATAGGATAGCATCATGATTAAATAAATATTAAGTATTAAATTAAATATTATATTAGAGCTTGAGGAGTTTTAGAGGTTCAAAAGGGCTACATGAATTAGGAGCAAAGGATCCATAAGGTGAGTAAACTCTATATTCTTGCTTCTAGTGTGAGTAAACATTGTATTCATGCTACAAGTGTGAGTAAACATTATGCTATTGTTAAAAGTTCAAGCTATCATGATTATGTTATGGGAACCTTTGAGATTCTTGAAACCCAAGTCCACTTCCATTTTAAATTAACTATGTAATTTCTTTGTTAAACTTAGGTTGCCAAAGGACATTTGGTCCAAAACCATTTTTGACTATCTAATGATAATACCTTTTTGATTATTACCCTAACTTATATTCTTTCTAGAACTACACTATTTTTTGTATCTTTTATTCAAAAGTTAAATTGCCATTGTTATTGTGATACATGTTATTGTTGCCTTAAATGTTATTGTTATATGTGATTACCATTAGGTCTAGCTATTATACCTTTAACCCTTTATACAGAAGTCCTCGTGCTGATGCGGGTAATCATCAGAACCTATACACATGGTCTTAACCCAATGGATAGGGGTTGTGTATCCACCTTAGCTAGGAGGGGCAGTTCTAGCTGTG
>CANTUT010000796.1:267500-577500 GCA_947687605.1 Reutealis trisperma | reverse complement strand
TATATAGTACTAGACTAATCTCCAAATTGAGAAGTCATCAAGAGCTTTAGTTACTATATCTCGAAATGTTGATTCAGTACTGCAACAACCCACATCTACCCTAAGAGTTTTAGTGACAAATTATTTGAATTTAAACTTATTGTGACAAATTGTGTGACTATATGAAAATTCATGTGTGATGTAATTTATGAGTTTGGGGCATGTTAAATTAATTTTAAAATACCTAATATGAATTATTATTGTGAAATAAATATTTTGAATAAAATGCATTAACATGAAATAATTTATTTTTCGTAAAATAAATTTTCATGTAAAAAGGCGATTTTTAAGCATAAAATAATTTTATGAGTATTTTTAAAATATTTTTAAATAAATGTTTTTGAAAAATTTTAATGAAAATAAGAAGAAAAATATTGTATTTTAATTACCTATAATCAGCCCTAAATTAATTAAAAAGCCCATATACCCAAAAGCCCACTACACAAAAATACTCCTAACCTAACTCATTAAGGGCAAACTTGGAAATTGCACCCCAAACCCTAATATATAAGCAAAATTTCGGCCCCCATCAGTTTAGACAGCAGCCACACTCTGTTATTTCAGTATTTTCATAGAAAAATTCTCTCAAAATATTCCTCTCTACCGAAATTAAGAAAACACCTTTCCGTTTCGCGATTTCTTGACTGTAATCGTAAGTTTTTCTTCTCTTTCGATTTCTAAACTGATTTCTATAAAAAAAATTATGGGAAAATTATTTTGAACTGGTTGATTACTGATTTTTATAGATTTAATTCTATTTGGATGAGTTTTTGGGAGAGAAAATCTATTTTCTACCCAAAACACGATTCTTTCCGCGAGATTTCTCCAAAGGTGAATTCTATAACTTAAAATCACAATTTTTATGCATAAACATCATAAGGGGGGGGGGGGGGGGGGGTGGGGGGGCAACTTGTTCATGGTTGTGTTCTAAATTGATTTTTGATTTTTTTTGATGGAAAATATTGGATTAAATAATATTTCTGCATATTTCTATGATGACCGAAAAGTTTCAAAAAACAAAGGAGTTCAAGGTTTTTGTGTTAGAACATGGAAGTTGGAAAATATTATTCTTGAATGGACATATGGCTACTGATTTGTATGAATAAGTGCTCTAATATGATATTGTTTTATTTAGATGAAAAATAATGATTTGAATCATGTGTTTGCTTATTGCTGAAATGAACGAAATGCGCGGAAAGCGCGAAAACTCATAATTTTTCACCTATGCCTTTAAACTTGGAATTTTTTTGTATAAATCCTATCTATGGCTGCTGAATCATGTATTGATGTGTTCTAAATTGATATTTGCTATGATTGAATGAAAAATAATAATTTAACAACTTGTTTACATATTTTTGAAATGATCGAAAAATACCAAAAACAAGAAAACTCATGGTTTTGTACTCTATAATTCCAAAGTTGAATTGTTGTGTATAAATAATACTAAGAGTGGTCGATTCTTATGGATTTAGATTCCAAAATGATTTTTCTTATGTTTACATGAAAAATCTTGGTTCAAACCATATTTTTACATTTTTTTTGAAAAAGAAGGAAAGTGCGAAAAGAAAGAAAATTTAATTCTTCCTTTGGTGACGCATTCGACCTACCTTAATATTCTTGTCCCAATTCTTATAAATTTTATGTGATGTGTTTTGATGATTATTGACATGTATATATGTATAATAAATGATAACATTGCATGTTAGTTGAAGGTACGATCCTAGATAAGCTTAAATGCATTTTGGTATACTTAAGGTATCTTAACCTTATATTGTGAGTAGAATGCAAATGTGATTGGGAAATTTGGAACTAGATGTTATGATGACTTGATGATGAACATATGGTAATGAGTTAATGAAGTGAAAGGGATCATAAAAGTTAAGCATGACGCTTAAAAGGTTAATTGTTAAGTTCACATGTATGGAAGTGTAAAGTGAACTAAGATAATTGTTAAAGTAAATTGATATTGAGGTAATAATATGGTGATGACCTTAAAAAGGTATTGATATGATTGTAATGTATTGTCATGAAAGCCTATAAGGCCTAAGTATGCAAGACTTTTAAAGTTAACGTGCTATGTGCAAGTGATGAGTACACCTATAAGGGAACTCTAATGTGTATGCTATATGTGCATGGGTAGTTATGGGATAGGAGCATCATGAGTAAATAAATACTAAGTATTAAATCAAATATTATGTTAGAGTTTGAGGAGTTTTAGAAGTGCAAAAGGGACTATGTATACTAGGAGCAAAGGAACTCCAAGGTGAGTAAACACTATGTTCATGTTACAAGTGTGAGTAAACATTATGTTTTAAATTACAAGTGCAATCTATTGTGATATGTGTACCTTTGACATTCTTGAAACCTAAGTTCACTTCCATTTTTAAATTAACTATGTGATTTCTTATTAAGCTTGGGTTGCCAAAGGACATTTGGTCCAAAACCATTTTTGACTATCCAGTGATAATACCTTTATGATTATTACCCCAACGTATATTCTTTCTAGAACTACACTATCATTGTATCTTTTGTTTAAAAGTTAAACCACTATTGTTATTGAGATACATGTTATTGTTGTCTTATGTGATGTTGTTAGTTATGATTACCATTAGCTCTAGCTATGGTACCTTTTACCTTTTATGCAGAAATCCTCATACCGATGCGAGTAATCATCGGCTATGTGCTTCTCGTACCAATGCGAGTAATCATCGGCTATGTGATCCTCGTATCGATGTGAGTAATCATCACCTATGTGCAAGTGATGAGTACACATAGTTGTGTTCTAAATTTGTTCATGGTTGTGTTCTAAATTGATTTTTGATTTTTTTTGATGGAAAATATTGGATTAAATAATATTTCTGCATATTTCTGTGATGACCGAAAAGTTTCAAAAAACAAAGGAGTTCAAGGTTTTTGTGTTAGAACATGGAAGTTGGAAAATATTATTCTTGAATGGACATATGGCTACTGATTTGTATGAATAAGTGCTCTAATATGATATTGTTTTATTTAGATGAAAAATAATGATTTGAATCATGTGTTTGCTTATTGCTGAAATGAACGAAATGCGCGGAAAGCGCGAAAACTCATAATTTTTCACCTATGCCTTTAAACTTGGAATTTTTTTGTATAAATCCTATCTATGGCTGCTGAATCATGTATTGATGTGTTCTAAATTGATATTTGCTATGATTGAATGAAAAATAATAATTTAACAACTTGTTTACATATTTTTGAAATGATCGAAAAATACCAAAAACAAGAAAACTCATGGTTTTGTACTCTATAATTCAAAATTTGAATTGTTGTGTATAAATAATACTAAGAGTGGCCGATTCTTATGGATTTAGATTCCAAAATGATTTTTCTTATGTTTACATGAAAAATCTTGGTTCAAACCATATTTTTACATTTTTTTTGAAATAAAAGGAAAGTGCGAAAAGAAAGAAAATTTAATTCTTCCTTTGGTGATGCATTCGGCCTACCTTAATATTCTTGTCCCAATTCTTATAAATTTTATGTGATGTGTTTTGATGATTATTGACATGTATATATGTATAATAAATGATAACATTGCATGTTAGTTGAAGGTACGATCCTAGATAAGCTTAAATGCATTTTGGTATACTTAAGGTATCTTAACCTTATATTGTGAGTAGAATGCAAATGTGATTGGGAAATTTGGAACTAGATGTTATGATGACTTGATGATGAACATATGGTAATGAGTTAATGAAGTGAAAGGGATCATAAAAGTTAAGCATGACGCTTAAAAGGTTAATTGTTAAGTTCACATGTATGGAAGTGTAAAGTGAACTAAGATAATTGTTAAAGTAAATTGATATTGAGGTAATAATATGGTGATGACCTTAAAAAGGTATTGATATGATTGTACTGTATTGTCATGAAAGCCTATAAGGCCTAAGTATGCAAGACTTTTAAAGTTAACGTGCTATGTGCAAGTGATGAGTACACCTATAAGGGAACTCTAATGTGTATGCTATATGTGCATGGGTAGTTATGGGATAGGAGCATCATGAGTAAATAAATACTAAGTATTAAATCAAATATTATGTTAGAGTTTTAGGAGCTTTAGAAGTGCAAAAGGGACTATGTATACTAGGAGCAAAGGAACTCCAAGGTGAGTAAACACTATGTTCATGTTACAAGTGTGAGTAAACATTATGTTTTAAATTACAAGTGCAATCTATTGTGATATGTGTACCTTTGACATTCTTGAAACCTAAGTTCACTTCCATTTTTAAATTAACTATGTGATTTCTTATTAAGCTTGGGTTGCCAAAGGACATTTGGTCCAAAACCATTTTTGACTATCCAGTGATAATACCTTTATGATTATTACCCCAACGTATATTCTTTCTAGAACTACACTATCATTGTATCTTTTGTTTAAAAGTTAAACCACTATTGTTATTGAGATACATGTTATTGTTGTCTTATGTGATGTTGTTAGTTGTGATTACCATTAGCTCTAGCTATGGTACCTTTTACCTTTTATGCAGAAATCCTCATACCGATGCGAGTAATCATCGGCTATGTGCTTCTCATACCAATGCGAGTAATCATCGGCTATATGATCCTCGTATCGATGTGAGTAATCATCACCTATGTGCTCCTCGTACCGATTCGAGTAATTATCGGCTATGTGTTCGAGTGATTATGGCAATAGCCTTCACTCTATGTGTTCAGGTGATTATGGCAGTAGCCTTCACTCTATATGTTATAAGTGTGATTTCTACAAACCTTTCTAAATTGCAAACTATGAATCTTGAGCTATAAGTTATGAGCTATGGGCCTTTTCTAAGGGATATGTGTTATTGTACAACCCCTATTGTTTACTCATTGAGATCATCTATCTCACCCTTTTTCCTTGTGTGGTTCCAGGCGAGCATTATGAGGAGGCAAAGTGATGGCTCAAGCATCCTACTTCGCTTGGGGAATTCCTTGTCCAAGAAAATTAGTTTAATATGTCATGAAGAGTTATCCTTAGATGCTCCGAGAATATTCATTTTTGGACGTTTATTTTGAAATGTTATCCTTCGAGGTTTTAATTGAATTCTAAATATTATTTTCTTATGGATTATGTTTAAAGTATATTTTAATTATGCTTCTGCAACTTAAGGTTATCAAAAAAAAAAAAGGTTTATTTAAGTTAATGTGAGAGGTTTTTGGTATGATCCTAGGTAGTATTTGTATAAGTATAAGTGGGTTCTACGGACGTGGGTGGCCTTATGTCTCCCCATGTTCCAGGACTGTCATGTCTCCAAAGTTAGGATGTAACAAGTACCACTGTGCAAAGTAAAACATACCAATTGTCTGTGGACAAAACATTAGGTGTAAGTGTGAACCCTTAATTTTGCACCCTCATCATGCAATCACAGCTTTACACTTGCTAAGTTTAATGTACCACGCAGAGCCAGCATGGTAGCCTCATTAGTCAGTTAGCAGGCAGGGTCAAGGGGGCAGTGCCCTGGAGCAAAAAATGGGCTTTCAATATTTAATTTTTGGACACTGATACTTCTCTGATCTTAATCGGACTTCCTATACTAGATAGTATTTTCCTCAAAATTGACTAGATTTCCCCTTAGAATGACTGGTCTTGTGTTCTAAAATTAATTTCGAGCTTATTGACACTGACTAGTAATTTTTCTAAACTCCAAAACTCTTGAAAACTAGCCTAAAAGTTCTGAAAATTGACCAAAAATCTCAAAAATAAAAAAAGGACGCTACCAACTATCGTGCCACGTGGAGCCATATAGGCCTAGTGTGGATCCATACCAGCATCTATGCAAATTTGTACCATGCTGAAATAGCCAACCCATATGGCCTATATGGATCCAAATAGACATTAGCCAAATCTATGCGAGTGGTCCCCTTTTTTAGCCTGAATTTCTTGAAATACCCCTCCTTTTGGCTCACTTTTCAGCACTTTTTGGTCTTTTCATCTCACACCCTTCATCTATAAATACTTCCCCTCATTTCCATCATTTTTCCACACCCCTTGAGTTAGTATTGATGGCTATCTACTAACTCCTCTCTTTTTCTCCCTTCAATCACTCTTTAATTAATTAATTAATCACTTTTAAAAAAATCAAATCAATCTCTTTTTAATTAATCCATTATTCATCTTAATTAATTAATCTTTTTAATTAATTAATCCATCCATCCATTTTATCATATTAATCAATTAACAATCAATTTCTTAATCAATCAAATCATCCAATCCCAATAAAACTAAATTTCGGTCTAACAAAACTCCCTGTTAACCAAAAGCAAAGGTATTAACATTTTTCCCTCACTTTCAAAACATCCAAACCAAAATAAATCTGATTAACCCCCTAAACCCTCCACTTAATTGTAACAACCCATACACGGGCCAGGAGTTTTGTGATAAAATTGCTTGATTGCGAACTACTATGATAAAGTATGTGCTTTCATAAAAATTCATATGCTATGTGATTGATGAGTAAGTGACATGATAGATTAATTCTAATATGCATAATTCATGTGCTATGTGATTGATGAGTAAGTGACATAATAGATTAATTCTAATATGCATAATATAAATTTTGGATATGAAACAGGTGATTTATGTGAAGTGCAAAAACATAAAATGATTTATTGCATAAAGTGAATTTTCATGCATAAAGTGATTTTTAAGTATAAATAATTTTTATGAGCATTTTTAAAATATTTTAAATCAAATTTTTTTGGAAAATTTTAATAAAAATAATAAGAAAAATATTTATAATCAGCCCATAAATTAGATTAAAAGTCCAGCTCACCAAAAGCCCAACATACTAAAGTACTCATAACCTAACTCATTAATGGCAAACTTGTAATTTTGCACCAAAACCCTAAAATTAACCTAGAATTTGGCCTCCCATCATTGTGGAAGCCTCCATTCTATTATTCATCATATTTCCAATAGAATTTTCTCTCAAAAATTCTCTCTCAACCGAAATTTACAAGGTGCCTCCAAACCTTGTGATTTTGTGATCTTTTTCGTATGTTTTTCTCTTTGTTCAAGCTACTATTTGATTTTTATGAAACTAATCATGAGTAATCCATATGGGGCTGTATATTTACTATTTTTTCTTCTTATTAAATTTGGCCTTGGTGGTGTTTTTGAAGGAGAAACCAATTTCTAACTATAAATGTATCTCTTTCTTCAGCAAATCAAGGTTTCCTTTTATTAATGGTCAAATTAAGTTAATGTATGAGATTTTGGTATGATCCTAGGAAGTGTTTATATGTGCATGAGTGGGTTCTATGGGTGTGGTTGACCTTATGTCTCCCAATATTCTAAGAGCATCATATCTCTGAAGTTGGGATGTGACATTAATCATAGAATGAACTATGTGAGTTTTAATCCCGATTCAATGGGGTATGTAGAAATGTTTGAAATCTAAATCCAAATGTTAAATCTAAATCCCAATTAATCCTCTTTCCTTTTTTTTTTTTTTCAATGTAATTAGTGTATTCAATTGATTTAATTGTTTTGGAATTAAAGAGGGATTATGTGGTTTCCCTTTAATCCATAAGGACTAGGGGGAACACTCTCCTTAATTTGTGAATATTTTACTTAATTACTCTTTAATTTTCCCATACATTCATATTACACTTATGATTGTCATTTAATACTTATCATTCATAAAAATAATTTTCAAATTCAAATTAAACATAAGAGCCAAATTTAGATTATTTAACAAAAAACCTAGTGTCCGGTCTTAACTTGGTTTAAATACTAGTAATTTTTATCCTTGGATAAATTAATTACAAAATTAATGAATTAGAGTCATGAATTGGGTTTTTCCTTAATTTTTTCATTTAAAAATAAATTAGGTTGGTGACTCCCTAATCCTTTTCAAAATAAAAAATTAATTTTCTAAATGATAGCCATTTCAATATTGAGCACCGAAACTCATTCCATGAGCTCCTTAAAAATTGTTTACCTTTTATTTAAGGAAAATTTCCCCAAGTAAGGGAGAAGCTGTCACATCCCAATTTCGTAGATATGACGGTCCTAGAACATAGGGAGATATAAGGTCACCTATGCCCGTAGAATCCACTCAAACACATACAAACAATACTTAGAATTGTACCAAAATCCCATGCAATAACTTAATTATCCAATAATAAGGAAAACTTTAACCAGCAAAAGAATAGTTTAAAAATACTTTTAAATACAATCCATATGAAAAGAATATTCAAGTCTCCAAGTAAATTATCAGATAAATAATATTCTAAAAATGAGACTCTCGGAGCATCTAAGAATGACACTTTACATCACAGTATGGTAAAAGACTTGGACAAGAAAATCCTCCAAGTGAAGTAAGTTGCTTGAGCCATTGCCTTGCCTCCTCATAATGTTTACCTGGAACCACACAAGGAAAAAGGGGTGAGATAGATTATTTCAATGAGTAAACAATATAGCTTATATAATAACAAATATCCCTTAAAAAGGTGCTCATAGTACATAACTCAGTTCATGATTTATAATTCATGATTCGTAGTTCATGGTTCATTATTTGTAATTAGTAAAGTTTATAGAAATCACACTTATTACTTGTGAGTGAAGACTCTTGCTCAATTCACTCATGAGTGAAGACCTTGCTCAATTCACTTGAATACACTGAGGAGAGGTAGCCTTAAGCCAAATTCCAACTCCCATCATGAAGATGCATGAAGCTAATCAGGCTCCATAGCTAGAAACACCCATTTTAGCTGAGGTAGATACTATGCCCCTATCCATTAGGTTAAGACCATGTGCACAGGTTCTGATGATTACCCACATTGGCATGAGAATTTCTGCATAAAAGGTTCATGGGTACCATAACTAGAGCTAATGGCAATCACTTATAACAATAGCACTTAGGAAAGCAATAACATGTAGCACAATAGCAACAGCAGTTTAACTTATTGAACAAAAGATAAATAATAGTGTGGTTCTAGAAAGAATATTAGGTAAGGCAACATTCACAAAGGTTATTTCTTATCATAAAATAATCAAAATGGTTTCGGACCAATTATCTTTTGGCAACCCAAGCTTAACAAAAAAGTCATATAGTTATAATAGAGAATAGAAAGGAACTTTGGTTTCGAGAATCTCAAAAGTTCACAAAACATGATAGCTTGTACTTGTAACATGAACATAATGTTTACTCACCTTGTGGTTCCTTAGCTCCTAATTGTTGTAGCCCTTGAACTTATAATAATTTTCAAATTCTAACCTAACATGATAATTCAATACTTAGCATGTGCTTAACATCATGTTATCCTATCCCATAACTACCCTATGCACATATAATATTCACATAAACTTAGAGTTGCACTTAGAAGTACACTCATCACTTGATATAACATGTTGACTTTTAAGTCTTGTGCACTTAGCCTTCTTGGGCTCACATGAAATCACATTATAACTCATACTATGACTTTTCTAAATTCAAACACAATATATCATGATCTTAATATCAATTCCATTTAACATTCAGCTTAGTACAGTTAGCACTTTTCATATATATCAACTTAACAAGTAACCTTAAAGAGTCATGCTTATCTCTTTTGTCCAAATCATACAATCAATACCATAGTCAATTTAGGATCATCAATTCACAATTAGCACATCATAAGGCCTAATTCACATGCTACTTATTCATTTACACATGTTAATCATAACATAATAGTAGGGTTAGGAAACCCCAGGTAGGTCGAACTTCTCTAGACTTTATCTAGAGTTATTCCTTTAGCCAACATGCAATGAAATTATTTATCACTCATGTACACATGTCATCATTAAAATATATCAAAAAAAATTATATACATTGGGATTAAAATCCCAATGTAGGCCGAATACCATATAATTATGGAAACCATAGACTTTCTTGCTTTTTGCACTTTATAATCATTACAGTAATATATAAACACATGATTTAAACTATTATTTTTCATCCAAACAGAACGAAAATTAGTTTAGAATACATTAATGTAGGAATCAACACCTCCTTAGAGTTTATACACGTGAAAATTCCAAATTTCAAGTTTTAGGATGAAAACTATGAATTTTCTTGTTTTTCGTACTTTTTGATTATTATAGTAATATATAGAAATATGATTTAAATCATTATTTTATTTATCTAAACACAACAAAAATTAATTTAGAACACAACAATAAATAAATTGGCAGCCTCCCCATATATAATTGCATGAAAATTCTAATTTTGAGTTTTAGAGTTCACCTTTGGTGGATTTATGAAAAAAGGGTTGTATTTATGGTTGAAAATCTATTTCTCCTTCAAACAAAACACCTAGGGCAAATTTATCAAGAAGAAAAATAGTAAATATGCAGCCTAAATAGATTCCTCATGGTTAGTTTTATAAAAATCAAGTAGTATATTGCAAGAAATGAAAAACTTACGAAAATGATCACCAAATCGCAAGGTTTGAAGACACCTTGTGAATTTCGGTTAAGAGAATATTTTTGAGAGAATTTTTCTATAAAAATTCTGAAGAATAATAGAATGGTGGCTGTCATCATAGGGCTTGCCGAATTTTGGCTTATATATTTAGGATTTTAGTAAAATTACAAGTTTGCCATTAATGGGCTAAGTTAGGAGTATTTTTGTGTATTGGGCTTTGGTGAGTTGGGCTTTTTAATTGTATTTATGGATTGTTATAGGTAATTTAAAATAAAATATTTTTCTTATTATTTTCATTGAATTTCCCCTCAAAATATTTATTTAAAAATGCTTATAAAAATTATTTTATGCTTAAAAATCACTTTATGCTTAAAATTTCACTTTATGTGGAATAATTATTTTATGCTTATGTACTTCATATAAATTGCTTATTTCACAATAATAATTCATATTATGCATATTAGAACTAACCTAACATGTCATATACTCATCAATCACATAACACATGAATTTTTCTAAAAGCACACATTTTGCCATAATAGTTCTAAATTTAAGTAAGTTTTCATGAAACTCCTAGGGTACGTGTGGATTACAGGAGCATTTGGGCAAGGTCTTATAGTTGGCAACTTTGCTGGGGACTAGTTGCCATCCTTTTTAATAAAAAAAGAAAGCAAATAAGGGGATTACTATTTGGTTAAGGAAAAATTTTCCAAAACAATCTCCATTTGACTCATTAAATATAATTTGACTTTTATGCATCACTTTGAATAATAAATACTTATTGCCTAACCTTAGTTTTAGGAAAACTTTTGGATAGCAAGTAGCATTGGCTCACCAACTCTCTTTAAGTATGTTGGGAAATAGCAAAAGCATTCCACCCCACAATGAATCCTTGATCATTTCGGTAGTGTAATTAGCAATTAATACTATTTGACCCACATGAGACTCTTTGACTCACATTTGGTTAGGTATATAAATACTTTAATGGGACGGGGACCCTTAACTAATCAACTCTTCATCTTTGTGCATATAGTTGCCCTAACCTTTGACCATAACTTCCATAGACCTTTGTGTATATTCATGAAACTGTTTTTGGCATGCATTATAACATGACCATGTATACATATAGACTAAGAACCTCGAGGCTAGGTTATGCCTTGAACCAATTCAACCATCAACCTTCAAACCTCAAACACCTTTAGCCCAAGACTTTTAGTTCATTACCTCCCTAAAGCCTAAAACCATT
This sequence comes from Reutealis trisperma, assembly GCA_947687605.1. Taxonomy (NCBI): domain Eukaryota; kingdom Viridiplantae; phylum Streptophyta; class Magnoliopsida; order Malpighiales; family Euphorbiaceae; genus Reutealis; species Reutealis trisperma. The sequence goes on along the minus strand of CANTUT010000796.1, from coordinate 565,773 downwards.
AGTATCCCACATCTTTTAAGCCCAAAACCATTGGCACCTCACATCCTTTAAGCCCAAAACTTTTGACACCTCACCTTTCCTAAGACTAAGATAGTTGGCCCATCATCACCCTCAGACCAAAACCTTAGTGCCTCACCTATCTTAAGCCCAAAAACTTGGCCTACCATTATGTTATGCCCAAAATCTTTGGTGCCTTATCTCTCTCGTGCCTAAATCCTAAGCCTAAGATATTTGACCTACCACCACCTTAGGCCCAAGACCTTTTAGAATAAGACCTTAAAATCCAAATGCTAATACCCTTGCATTATAATATACCAATCTTTCATTAAGCCTAAAACCTTTTAGCCCTCAACTAAAAACTTAATCCTTAAGTCCAAAACCTTTTACCTAAGATCCAATTCTCAAAGCTCAATACCTTTTGCCTAATAAACAAATATTATCCCAAAGACCAAAAACATACGGCCCAAAACACCTTAAAAAGTCTCATTTCCTCAAAATTTACATATAAACCCATTCTTTTATCAATTTTCATGCCTTTCTCATAAATTTACCCTTTTTTTTTTCTGCCACGAAGATATCAGTGGCCCACTCTTTTGACTGAGAGACCATGAATGTATTTTTCACTAACATCCTTAAAAAGCAAGAGGAAAATTTCCAAGCCATACTCACCTCCACCCTTGATGTTATACAAGTTAATTTCAACAATGCTGTAGTAGCCCAACAAACTAAATTTAACAAAGCCTTGGCTGCTCAACAAGTCAACTTTAATAAAGTATTAGCCTAGCTCACCAAAGCCTTATGTTCCTAAAGGCAGTCCATGCATTTAAATAACTCAATCACACCTCCTGATTCCCATGTTAGTCTGCCTAACATCACACCTCCCCATTTTGTTAACTAATCTAAGTCAAATTCAATTGACTCTAGTTCCATTATATCCCATCTTGATTCAAAAAACATTAAAGCTCCTTCTATGGTCAATCGGCCTGACATCTCTCTTTTTAAATCAATATCGCCTTTGGTCTTATTGCTGCAACCATACCAACTCCTATCATTAGCCTTGCCCATGATAAAGAAATGTCCAAAAATGCCACATAGTTAGTCCCAAATACTCATGTCAACCTAACTCCTGTTATTGATTTGACCAACAGCGTAGGAGTCCTCAAAAGTCTCATGCCACCAAACACTAAAGATAACCTTCCTCCTTCCTTAAATCCTTTTTGAGGAATAAAACCCTATACCCAAACAAACATTAAAGGTTCTATCAAGCTACCATTAAAGTGCAACATCACTGTGCTTCAGCAAGCTCACACAGTTGAGAAAAGATGCAAGAATAGTAATTGATAGGATCCAAGAAAATTTCTAGATGGATTTTATTCATGTAAGATCATTACAAGAAATTTGAATGGATGTTTGAGAAAGTATACAATTTCATTTTTATTAAGCCTAAATTTAATTAATTTAATTTAGTTTATGTGTTTTTGAATGGCCTATGCTATATATTAAGCTCAAGACTTGTTTGGATAAGTTTATTTTCATATTTTCATTAGTTTTGGGCCTCTTTTGTATTAGCCTAAGGCATAATACAAATTTTAACTTATTTTTCTATTTTAGAAGTTTTATTTTCCTATTTAAAAAGGATTCATATTCAAATCATTGATTATGAAGATTTATTTTCTTATTTAAGAAGGATTCCTATTCTTATCAATTTGCTATAAGAGCTTTGGCTTTAAATAAGGTTTGTGTATCCTATTCATTATTTATGTCTCATTTTCATTTTCTTTTATTCCGTTTTCTTATTTTTGCATCTTTTTGTTTAATTCCATTTCTTTTCATTTATTTCCATTTTGCATTATCTTATCAAATTAGGTCATAACTTATCTTTTTCTTACTTAAATATTAAATTCAAAATAAAAAAAAAAATTTCCCTACTTTAGTTTCTTGTGTTCATTTTGTTCAAAACTTGCTTCTAAAAGTGTCTACTTGATTCCATTATTCTTATTTCTCTTTGTTTGGTCAAAAATCAATTGTTTATATATATATATATATATATATATATATATATATATATATATATATATATATATATATATATATATATGTATATATATATATGTATGTATATATATATATATATATATATATATATATATATATATATATATATATATATATATATATATATATATATATGTATGTATATGTATATATATATATATATATATATATATATATGTATATATATATATATATATGTATATATATATATATATATGTATATATATATATATATATATATATATATATATATATATATATATATATATATATATATATATACATATATATATATATATATACATATATATATATATATATACATATATATATATATATATACATATATATATATATATATATATATATATACATACATATATATATACATACATATATATATATATATATATATACATATACATACATATATATATATATATATATATATATATATACATACATATATATATATATATATATATATATGTATATATATACATATATATATATGTATGTATATGTATATATATATATATATATATATGTATGTATATATATATATATATGTATATATATATATATGTATATATATATATGTATGTATATATATATATATATATATATATATATATATATATATATATATATATATATATATATATACATACATATATATAGATATATATACATATATATATATATATATATATATATATATGCATATGTATATATATATATATACATATATATACATATATATATATATATATATATATATATGTATATATATATATATATATATATGTATATATATATATATATATATATATATATATATGTATGTATATATATATATATATATATATGTATATATATACATATATATGTATGTATATATATATATATATATATATATATATATATATATATATATATATATATATATAAAAGAGTCTTACCATTAGAATTCTTGTAGTCGTATTCTCTTCAAGTTGTTTTGTAGTCTTTTTCTTCCTTGTTTCTCTTTAATTCACAATTGTTCCTTTATTTTTTGTAATTTGTAATTTTTTGGTGTTGAAAAAAAAAAAAAAAAAAAGCCATACAGCTTGAGTGAAAACAAATACGAGTGAACTTGAAAGATGAATTTACTTGAGTGAAACACGTGAGGGAGTGTGTCACATCCCAACTTCAGAGATATGATGGTCTTAGAACATGGGGAGACAAAAGTTCACTTACGCTCATAGAATCCACTTATACTTATACAAATACTGCCTAGGATTGTACCAAACCTTATACATTAACTTAAATAAACCTTTTTTTTTTTTTTTGAAAACCTTAAGTTGCGGAAGCATAGTTTAAATATACTTTAAACATAATCCATAAGGAAATAATATTTAGAATCAAAATAAAACCTCAAAATATAACATTTCAAAATAAACATCCAAAAATAAATAATCCTGGAGCATCTAAGGATAACTTTTCATAACATATTAAACTAATGGTAATCACAAATAACAATATCATATAAGGTAACAATAACAAGTATCCCAATAGCAATAGTAGTTTAACTTTCATACAAAACATACAATGATAGTGTAGTTCCAGAAAGAATATAAGTTAGGGTAATAATCACAAAGGTATTATCATTGGATAGTCAAAAATGGTTTTGGACCAAATGTCCTTTGGCAACCTAAGCTTAACAGAGAAATCACCTAGTCAAATTTAAAATGGAAGTGAACTTGGGTTTCAAAATTCTCAAAGGCTCCCATAATATAATCATGATAGCTTGAACTTATCACAACAGCATAATGTTGTAAGGCCTCATCCAAGCACCAATCTGATCCACTAAAGGGAATCGAAATGCTCATTTGGGAAAGAACTCATAAGGAAGCCTTCGGGCTGATCTTTGATAAGTTTGAAAATTGTTTCTTAGAGTCACCATCTTAATTTATTTTTATTTGAGAAAATATAAGGAAAAAACCCATTTGACTCTAATTTGTTACCTAAAAGAGAAAGGATCACTAGCCTCGAAACCAAAGAGGATTTGGGAACTAGGTTTTCGGTTTAATTTAACAAAATAAGTTTGGCCAAGTAATATAAAAGCAAATTAAAATATATTTCATGAATAATTAAAATGCATGAATAATTTATAATATGCATGATCATTCAATCTATAAAGTTTATATAGAATTAGAATTGAAGATAAAGGAGAGTCAATATTACAATGAAATCCAAACTTAGGGGATACCTCCTCTAGCTTTTATGGGTTTTAGGGAAGTCATACATTTCCCAAACTAAACCTAATATCTAAGTAATGGAAAGCAAAATAAAAGTAAGTGAAGAAGGTGATAACGGGGAGAGTTGGTTAATTTTAGTTGGATTCGATGCCTGAACCAAGCATGACTATGTATCCCTTTGAATAGGAATCAGAACCTATGCAGTTCTCCTTTCTTGCGAAGGGATTAGTTTAGCCTAGCCACTTTATCACATTTTGATTTATTAATTAAAAGAGGGTTGAGTTAATTAATTAATTTAATTAATTATCGAGTTGATTAGCTAGCAATCTAGATGAATCAATTTAATTAACTAACTAAAAAAAGTAAGAAAATTTAGATAAAAGAAAATTAAAGGAACAGGGAGCTTACCTTAGACGGCGAGCAAACACTGGTCTCGGATGGCAGGCGGTAGCTGGCTCAGGAGGGCGAGCGGCAGCTGGCCTTAGAAGGTGAGTGGCAGCTAGCTTTGGACGGCGAGTAGCGGTTGGCTTTGGATGGTAAGCGGCAGCTAGCTTTGGACGGCAGGTGGCGGCTGGCCTTGGTGGGCGGCAAATACCCTCAGACAGTAGGCGTCAGACACGAGCCTTGGGCAAGAGACTTACCTTGAATAGGTAGGCGAAAAGCCTAAAACTAGTTGGGTAGCAATCAAGGAGAAACCCCTAACTCGCTTTGCAAAGCAAGGAGCAAATGCAAAGCAGTTTGCTTTAAGTTATTACTTCTCAAGCCTTTGAAGTTGGTGTTTTGAAGTGTGGAGAGGTCCTTTATATATAGAGGGAGAGTTAAAGCATATAAGCTATTCATATTTGATGTGGGATTGCAAAAAAATGAATTTTCGTTAGAGTTACCGCAGAGCTCTTTAAGGCACTGCCGCAGCCCTTGTGGTAACAGGCTTGTTTTAGCCCATTTTGTCATTTTCACCTGCTCTTGCTCATTTCTCATCCATTTTTCAAGATTCTAGTTGCATTGTACTCATTACTTAGTCCCAGATGATTTGAAATGGTTCAAATGCCTAAAAGAAATATTTTGATCTTCCCATTTTGAGAGTTTTTGACTTCTGAAGGTTTGTTTGCCGAGCCTATGTGCTTTTAAGGTTTAAATGCATACTGAAAGGTGCAAAATTAAGAGTTCATAGTTGTCCCCTCATCAAAATTGTCTTTGTCTAAAAGACGATTCTAATGACCTAAACCTAAGGATGAAGGATGGTGAAAGGAACCAAATTATTGTCTTGGATAGAGTTTAGACATTTGGTTAGGAGGTGTGGTTGAATTTTAGGGAAGATGCCCTCGATATATTTAGGAGATCTATTTACTGGTAACCTTGGGTTATTGTCTCTTCTGGCTAGAGCTAAAAGTGGTGTTCCTGTTTGGTAAGAATGATGATCTTGGAGAAAAGGCAGCCCTGTATGGTAGGAATCGATAAAGTGGTGATCCTGTCTAGTAGGCTTGAAGGCGACACTATCTGGTAGGAATCAATGAAGTGGTGATCCTGTCTGATAGAAATGATGATGATGATCTTGTCTAGTAGGCTTGAAGACGATCTTGTATGGTAGGAATCGACGAAGTGGTGATCCTATCTAGTAGGAATGATGATGATGATCTTGTCTGGTAGGCTTGAAGGTGACCCTGTCTGGTAGGAATTGATGAAGTGATGATCCTGTCTGATAGGAATGATGGCAACCTTGTCTGGTAGGAATCGATGAAGTGGTGATCCTGTTTGGTAGAAATGATAATATTGCTCCTGTTTGGTAGGAATGATGATGATGATCTTGTCTAGTAGGAAAGAAGGTGACCTTGTCTAGCAGGAATCGATAAAATAGTGACCCTGTCTAGTATAAATGATGATGATGATCTTGTTTGGTAGGCTTGAAGGCAACCTTGTCTGGTAGGAATCGACAAAGTAGTGATCCTGTCTTATAGGCTTGAAGGCGACATTGTCTGGTAGGAATCAACAAAGTAGTGATCCTATTTGGTAGGAATGATGATAATGATCTTGTCTAGTAGGCTTGAAGGTGACCTTGTCTAGTAAGAATCGATGAAGTAGTGATCTTATCTGGTAGGCTTAAAGGCGACCCTGTCTGATAGAAATCGACGAAGTGATAATCCTATCTGGTAGGAATAATGATGATGATCCTGTCTGGTAGAAAAGAAGATGGCCCTGTCTGGTAGGAATCAACGAAGTGGTAATCTTGTTTGGTAGGAATGATGATGATGATCTTCTCTTTCTTTGAGAGTTTTGACAATTTGCTTTGATTTATGATCTGTTCAATGCAAAAAATGCTAGATAATTATGCAATGATCTGATACCTTAAACCTATGAAGGGTTACTCTTGATATAAAAGTGTTGATCTTCGGGAGAAAGATGCCCCCATTTTAGAAAGCTGAATATTTGGAAGGGATATGCCCCCACTTTAGAATGATAGAGGAAAGTTGTTTGGTCATTTGGTTTTTGGTTGATTGGTTAGCCTAGAGTGAAGTGGGCATGTCAGATATGAGATTGGTTGGTTAATGGTTATCAGTTCGGTCTAGAAAAAAGTCATTCTGGAAAGTCAAACAAGGTGTGGTCTTGGAAAAGGTTGGGCTATCCAGTTTAAAAAGCTTAGACAGGTATGACTTTAGGGAAGATTTGGTTTGAGGCTAGATTGTAGAACTTGATCAGGAGCATTAGGTCTTTAGAGATGATTTAGATTAGAAGGCTTAGGGAAGGTCAGCTTATGGGGCTTGTCTTCAGAGAAGTTCATATGGAAGGGTCAGTCAAGTTTAAGACTTCGACATGGTCAGGCTAGGAAATTAGTTAAGGAAGGCTTAGTTAGGCGTTGGCTTTGGAGGAGAGGTCAAGCTAGGAAACCAGCTCAGGAAGGCTTGGTTAGGTGTTGGCTTTGGAGGAGAGGTTAGGCTAGGAAATTAGTTAGGAAAGGCTTGGTAAGATTTAGCCTTGGAGGAGACTATAGTCTTTTTATGAATGGTGAAAGCTAGGCTTAGGCTTCTTGGTTTGGGCTTCATGGTAAAGGCTTTTGGGCTTAGGCTTCATAGTGAAGGCTTTTTGGGAGTGGTTTTTATGATGAATGCTTTTTGGGTTTGGGTTTCATGGTAAAGCCTTAAAGGCTTTTGGTCAAAAGTCTTTGTCAACTTGGATTTTCTACAAAGGTGATTCGGACCTCTTTGGAATATGGTTACTTTATCTTGGGTATAGCGGTAAAGGTTTTAGATGAGGGCTCATGGATAAGGATTTGTCCTTTGTCATAGTTGCATATGATTTTCTTGCCCATCATACGGTTGGTAAGCCTTGACTCAGTTGGACTTTATGGGTGATGTAATTTGCCAAGGAGGCTTTTTTTTTTTTTTTTTCAAGGATGACGAGATTTTGCCAATGAGACTTGAAATGACTGGGAGTGGTTCAAGCCTTTTTTAAGCTTTGCAAGACATGACTTGATTTTGGTTGTGCTAGAGAAAGCTACCTTTAAGGATGATGAGTCTTAAAAGACTTAGAATCTTTGGTTCTGCTCATGGGATTGGCTCTTAGAAGATGATGAGACTTTGCCAAGGAAAGGGTGGTATAAGGCTTGAGTTATGAGGTTTAAGCTTGAAAGGTTGGTATGATTTTTCCAATGAGCCTTGTACATTATGAAGTTTGGGAATGGTTCAAAGGTGGGTCGGAAATTCTAAAAAAGATTAGAGAGGTTGTATGATTTTACTATTTGTAGCATGATTCATGGAAAAGAACAAGCCAAGCTAATCTTGTCATTTTGAGATTGAAGAGAGATTTAGGGTGACACTTTATTGGCTTGAATATGGATGACAAAATGGATGAAAGGAAGTAACCTAAGGAGTGGTTAAAGGACTAATGAAAAGATACAACTTGGGGATCATGCTCCTAATAAGAGATAGGAACTTGACAGATTAGGAATGTGAGAGATTGTGCCTAAGCTCTTTAAGCTAAGTGATGAGACAGATTAACAAAAGATGATGACGACCTAGAAAGGCATGCCCCTACTGTTAGATAAGGGCATAGAAGACAATATCACTTTAGAGAATGAGTAAGCTAGTAAGGAAAGATGACTTTGAAGACATAAGATGAGACAGATTGAGTAAAGATGATTTGACAAACTTTGAATGATACATAGGAAGATGACTAGGATGAGCTTTCTCTCTCTCTCTTCTCTTTTTTTTTTTTTTTAGCTCTAACTTTTGCCTAAGCCATCCTTTTCAGGTTTTGGCGAGCTTAGATTAATGAAATTTGGGAGAAAATATTCCACTATGATTTATTGCTTTTCTTCACTTTAAGGGGCTTTAAACTTTGAATTTTAGATTTGACGAACTTGTTGCCCCTTATTGAGGTGTATAGTTTGATTTTGTGCTTCAACTATTTGATGAGAGGTCTATTTTTGGACCCTATTTGGTTAGGAGCTAGCAAAGCAATTGTTGATGGCACCTCAATTGTGGTGGATTTCATTGATGTTCATTTCTCTTTTTCTCTCGCTCTCTTTTTTTTATTTTTTTTAGAAAAAAGCTCATCCATGTTTAAAACAAAAAAAGACAAGTGCACAAATAAATGTAGATGTTTTATTGCAATGGGAAATTTTATTACAAGATAACCAAAAGCAAACTAATATGATTAACAAAAAATACCCAAAAAGGAAAATAAGTTGACAAACCCATACTCAAATTTAGACTTAGACTTTGGGATTTGGACTTAAACTCAAACTCATACTTGGAGATTTAGACTTAGACTTGGAATTCAATCTCAGATAGGTCAGATTAGCTAAACTTGAACTCTTCCATGTCATGCCACTTGGGGTTGAGGTAAGATGGGGTTGAATTGGGTTCAAGTTCTTCATCACTGCTTAGGTTAGTGGTGAGGAACTTAGGTTGAAATGATGCACTTTGGATGCAATATTCAACCTTTGATGCAATTGCAACCAAAGCTTTGAAAGTGGGTAGGTATTAGGTTAACACGTGGGCTCGGTAGGTTGGAAGTGGATTATTGACAAAGATGTCAACTTGTTCTTGCTTGGTTGGTCTATTGACCATTTGGGTAGCTTTAGCCCTCCACCTTATAAGGAACATGGAGAAAGACTCCTCCAAAAGTTGCTTGATAGTTTCCAAGTCACGCCTAGTGACATCCACTTCACTGTTATAATTATATTGTTCGACAAAGGCACAACATATATCATCCTATGTCCTTTTCTTACTCATTGTCTAGTGAAAGGAACCATTTCTTGGTAACACCGGTTAGTGATTGTTAGAACAGTTGAGCAAGGAGCTCATCGCTAACTCCTAAAGGTTTCATTTCCCCTATATATATCTTCAGATGGGTCTTGAGGCAAGTGGTTCCATCAAATCTTTCTAGCTCAGGCATTTTGAATTTAGGAGAAAGCTTGGCATTAGGAAATAAGGTTAAAGTGTCCACATCAATTAGACCATTGCAATGCTTTAAGGATTTGATAGTTCTTTCCACAACTTTAAGTTTCTCCATGAGCAATATGGTATCTGGATAAGAGAAAACTTCCCCTCTTTCATTTAGATATGAGTTAGTTTGGCTAGGATTAATATGGTTCAAGATAAGGTATGGGTTAGGATGGTTAAAGCTGGCCTAGTTAATCATAACCCAAAATTCCTCTATGATGAATTTCCTTTGTTGCTTGAATTAGGCTTATTGAGCAGCTAGGGTAGCTTAGAAATAATCTTCTTGCTTCGTAAGGACTCTGGTCACAAATGAGGTTAGGGAAGCCATGTCAAGTGGGTTAGCCGTTGGTACCTTCAAATCAAAGCAACAAGGTAAGTGACGAGCATGGAATAAGAAAGATGATGAAGATATAGGCATATAGATCCTAAGAGAAAAGGCTTCCTATTATGTTAAGGGCCAACCATTTTTTTTGTTTTTATTTTTTTAGGCTTAAGGTGAGATGGGGCAAATACTTTGGGTTTTAGGGTAGGATCAAAGGTATTGGGTTTAAGATAGTGTGTTAGGCCAAAGTTATTGGGCTTAAGGGTAATAGACTGGTTTTGAAAGGTGATGGGCCACAGGTGTTGGGCTTAAGGGTAAAACTAGGGTGAGGTGTTTAAGGTTAAAGGTCAGGGTGATGGTTTTAGGTTTGTGGGGGTGAAGGTGTTTGGATGGAGGTTAAGATGAGGTGTTTAAGGTTAAAGGTCAGGATGAAGACATTTTGGGTAAGGTTAAGGTAACAGTATTTAAGGTTAAAGGCATTTGAGGTCAAGGCTAGGGAAATGAGGTTTTAGGTTTAGGGCCAGGGTATTAGTGTTCAGGTTAAAGGCTAAGGTAACAGGGAAAAGGTTTAGGGTGATGGCTTCAGGTTTGTGGGGGAAAAGGTGAATGCGATAGAGGTGAGAGTGTTTATAGGAGAGATCTTTGAATGGAGATAAGAATGTTAGACCCTTCTTTAGTTTAAGGTTCGACCTAGACTTTAGATGAATGCATGTTTTGTTATACAATATGGATGCATAATATGCATGAGGAAAGCATTTCATGAGAATGCAAAGATGCATGGTTTTAGTTATGGTATATACAACCTAAGGCCAGGATCTAAGTTCATTATATGATAGGGTAAGGATGGTTCAGTTTTGGGTACCCACCACACTAGAGCAGCAATATACCTAACCATATGTGAGTTAAGGAGCCTCGCATGGGTCTAACAGTACGTGCATACTCATTACACCTTTAAAAGGATCGAAGGATTCATCGCGGGGTGGATGATTTTATTATCGGCGAATAGACCCAAGGGGGGTTACCCACTTGATGGTACTGACCATCCATTATTTTCCTAAGACTAGGTTGAATGGCAAAGAGCCTATGCAAGTGATGCATGCAAAGTCACAATCATATTAAAAGGCCAAACACTTTTTAAACCAATTAGTAGTCCACTTATTTTTTTTTTTTATTAAAAGAAAGTTAGTCCCCAGTGGAGTCGCCAACGTGAGGCCTCACTCGAGCACCAGTCTGATCCGCTAAAAGGAATCAAAATGAGCAGAACTCACGAGGAAGCCCTCGGGCTTATCTTTGATAGGCTTGAAAATTGTTTCTTGGAGTCATCACCTTAATTTATTTTTATTTGGGAAAATATACTCCAATTGTTACCCAAAAGAAAAAGGATCACTAGCCTCGAAACCAAAGAGGATGTTTAATTTAACAAATAAGTTTGGCCAAGTAATATAAAAGCAACTTAAAATATATTTCATGAACAATTAAAATGCATGAATAATTTATAATATGCATGATCATTCAATCCATAAAGTTTATACACAATTAGAATTCAAGATAAAAGAGAGTCAATATTACAATAAAATCCAAACTTAGGGAATACCTCCTTTAGCCTTTATAGGTTCTAGGGAAGTCACACATTTCCCAAACTAAACTTAATAACTAAGTAAAGGAAAGTAAAATAAAAGTAAGTGAAGAAGGTGATAGGGGGGAGAGTCAGTTAATTTAACTTGGATTCGATGCATGAACCAAGCATGCCTATGTATCCCTTCGAATAGGAATCAGAACCCATGCAGTTCTCCCTTCTTACGAAGGGGTTAGTTTAGCCTAGCCACTTTATCATTGTTTGATTAATTAATTAAAAGAGGGTTAAGTTAATTAATTAATTTAATTGATTATTAAGTTGACTAGATAGCAACCTAGATGAATCAATTTAATTAACTAACTAAAAGAAGCAAAGAAATTTATACAAAAGAAAATTAAAGGAAAAGAGAGCTTACCTCATATGGCAGGTGAAGACTGGCCTCAGATGGCAAGCAACAGCTAGCTTAGGATGGTAGGCGGTGGCTAGCCTCGGCGAGAGGCGGCTGGCTTTGGACGGCAGGCTGCAGCTGGCCTTAGCGAATGGGGGATAGCCTCGAACGGCTGGTGGCGACTAGCCTTGGGCGATGAACACGAGCCTTGGGCAAGTGACTTGCCTTAAATAGGAGGGCGGAAAGCCTTAAAATAGTCTAGTAGGAATCAAGGAGAAATCCCCCTACTCGCTTTGTGAAGCAAAGAGCAAATGTAAAGTAGTTTGCTTGAAGTTATTGCTTTTAAAGCCCCAGAAGTTGGTGTTTTGAAGTGTAGAGAAGTCCTCTATATATAGAAGGAGAGTTGACGCATAGAAGCTGTTCATATTCAATATGGGATTGCAAAAAATCATACTTTCACCAGAGTTATTGTAGAGAACTTTGCGGTGCTGCTGCGGCACTATCACAGCCCTTTACGGCTATGAGCCTGTTTTAGCTTGTTTTGTTGTTTTGGCCCGTTCTTGCTCGTTTCTCGTCCGTTTTTCATTATTCTAGTTGTGTTGTACTCATTACTCAGTCCTAGATGATTTTAAATGGTTCAAATGTCAAAAAGAAATATTTTTAGTTTTCTCTGAAGGTTTATTTGCCGAGTCTAAGTGAAATACATATTGGAAGGTGCAAAATTAAGCGTTCACAAATGTTTACTCACACTTGGAGTATGAATACAGTGTTTACTTACCTTGTTGTTCCTTTGCTCATAGTACTTGTTGCCCTTGACTTCTAATAGTGTAACAACCCACACCCACTCTAGGAATTTTCATGATAAATTGCTTGATTTAGAACCTATAAGGTTAAGTGTGTGCTTATGTGAAAATTTATGATCTAAGTGATTGATGAGTATGTGGCATATTAAATTAATTTTAATATGCATAAAATAAGTTGCCATTGTGAAATAAATGATTTACATGAAGTGCATTTGCATAAAAGAATTTATTTTAAATAAAATGAATTTTCATGCATAAGACAATTTTTAAGCATAAAATAATTTTATGGGTATTTTTAAAATATTTTTAAATAAATATTTTTGAGGAAAATGTTCTAGAATTAATAAGAAAAATATTCTTTTTATTTTAATTCCATTTAGCCAAAATTTTTAAAGGAAAAGCCCAAATACCTAAAAACCCACTACACAAAAATTCTCCTAACCTATCTCATTAAGGGTAATAGTGGAAATTTCACTCCAACCCTAATATATATTCTAATTTTAGGCCAAACAAGGGTTTCCAGCAGCCATTCTCTTATTCTTTTTGTATTTTGGCAAAAAATCTTCTCAAAATATTTCTCTCTACCGAAATATTGAAAACACCTTTCCGTTTCGCGATTTCATGACCGTAATCGTAAGTTTTTATTCTCTTTTGATTTCTAAATTGATTTCTATGAAATAAATTATGGAAAAATTATTTTGAACTGTTGGATTACTAATTTCTACAAATTAAATTTTGTTTGGGTGAATTCTTGGGAGAGAAAATTTATTTTCTACCGAACAACATGATTATTTTCGTAAGATTTCTCCAAAGGTGATTTCTATAACTTAAAATCATAATTTTATTGCATAAACATCATAATGTGGGGGGGGGGGGGGAGAAAGAATTTGTGCATGGATGTGTTCTAAACTGATTTTTGACTTGTTTTGATGAAAAATATTGGATTAAATAATATTTTTGCATATTTCTGTAATGACCGAAAAGTTTCGAAAAACAAAGGAATTCAAGGTTTTCGTGTTAGAACTTGGAAATTGAAAAATTTTATTCTTTCATGAATATGTGGCTGCCAATTTGTATGAATTGGTGTTCTAATATGATATTTGTTTTGTTTAGATGAAAAATAATGATTTGAATCATGTGTCTGTTTATTGTTGAAATGAACGAAATGCGCGGAAAGCATGGAAACTCATGATTTTTCACCTAAGCCTTTGAACTTAGAATTTTTTTTGTATAAACCCTATCTATGACTGTCGATTCATGAAGGAATGTGTTCTAAATTGATATTTTCAATGATTGAATGAAGAATAATGGTTTAAATAACCTGTTTGCATATTTCTGAAATGACTGAAAAATACGGAAAATAAGAAAACTTATGTTTTTGTGCACTATAATACAAAAGATTGAATTTTTATATATTAATAACACCAATAGTGGCTGATTCCTATGAATTTATATTTTAGAATCATTTGTGTTATGTTTACATGAAAGATCTTGGTTCAAACCATGTTTTTACATATTTCTAAAATAGACGGAAAGCACGAAAAGAAGAAGAATTTGGTTTTTACCTTAATAATGCATTCGGCCTACATGAACAATTTTGTGCAAATGTTTATAAATTTTATGTGATGTGTCTTGGTAATTGTTGACATGTATGTATGTATAATAAATGATAAAATTGCATGTTAGTTGAAGGTATGATCCTAGATAAACTTAAATGCATTTTGGTATACTTAAGATATATTTAAGGTATCTTAACCTTATAATGTGATTAGAATGCAAATGTAGTTGAGAAATATGGAACTAGATGTTATGATGAATTGATGATGAACATATGGCAATAAGTCATTGAAGTGAAAAGGATCATAAGAGTTAAGCATGACGTTTGAAGGATTAATTGTTAAGTTGACATGTATGGAAGTGTAAAGTGAACTAAGATAATTGATAAGTGAATTGATATTGAGGTAATGATATTGTGATGACCTTAAAAAGGTATTGATATAATTACAATGTGTTTACATGTGAGCCTATAAGGTCTAAATATGCAAGACTTTTAAGTCAATGTGATATGTGCAAGTGATGAGTACACCTATGTGTGGACTCTAAGTGTATGTGTATGCTATATGGACATGGGTAGTTATGGGATAGGAGCATCATGAGTAAATAAATACTAAGTATCAAATCAAATATTATGTTAGAGTTTGAGGAGCTTTAGAAGTACAAAGGGGACTACGTGTACTAGGAACAAAGGAACCCCAAGGTGAGTAATCACAATGTTTTTGTTATAAATGTGAACAACATCATGTTGTGTTATAAGAATGTGATATATTGATATGTGAACCTTTGCGATCTTTGAAACCTAAGTTCTTTCCATTTTTAATTTTATTATATGATTTCTTTGTCAAGCTTGGGTTGCTAAAGGACATTTGGTCCAAAACTAGTTTGTTGATTCATTGAGAACTTCTTGTGATTAACACCCTAACTTATATTCTTTTTAGAACTATACTATCATTGTATCATTGTTTGAAAACTAAACCACTATTGTTATTGAAATACATGTTATTGTTGCCTTATGTGATATTGTTAATTGTGATTACCATTAGCTTTAGCTATGGTACCTTTTACCCTTTATGCGGAATCCTCGTACCAATGCGGGTAATCATCAGAACCTGTGCATATGGTCTTAACCCAATAGATAGGGGTAGTGTATCCACCTCAGCTAGAAGGGGCGATTCTAATCGTGGGGCCTGATCAGCTTCACGTTTTCTACGTGATAGGAGTTGGAATTTGGTATAAGGCCACCTCTCCTCTATATGTTCGAGTGATAGAGCAATAGCCTTCACTCTCTACGTGTTATAAGTGTGATTTCTGCAAATTTGCCCAATTGAACCCTTGCTAAATTGCAACCTGATTCATGAGTTATAAACCATGAACTATGTGCACAAGCTATGTGTTTCCTTTTAAGGAATATGTGATAATATGTGCCTTTTCATTTACTCATTGAGATCATCTATCTCAACCCTTTTCCTTGTGTGGTTCCAGGTGAGCAAAAGTGAGGAGGCAAGGTGATGGCTCAAGCATTCTACTTCTGTCACATCCCAACCTTATGAGATACAACGGTCCTAGAACATGGGGAGACATAAGGTCACCCACGCCCGTAGAACCCATTAACATATAACAATCATGTCTAGGATCTTACCGAACCTGTTTCATTAACTCATTTAAAAACATTTAGATAAATACCATAATTTACAAAAGACTTAAAGTAAATCGTTACATGTAAAATCCATAAGAAAATATATAAATCACTATAAGTATCAATTAACATTCCTGGAGCATCTAAAGATAAGACTTTATAAACATAGTATTATTGATAATTCGGACAAGGAATCCCCCAAGCGAAGTAGAATGCTTGAGCCATCACCTTGCCTCCTCACAATTGCTCACCTGGAACCACACAAGGAAAATGGGTGAGATAGATGATCTCAATGAGTAAACAAAAAGGCACATACATTATCACATATTCCTTTGAAAGGAAACACATAGCTTATACACATAGTTCATGGTTTATAACTCATGAATCAGGTTGCAATTTAAGCAAGGGTTCAATTTAGCAAGTTTGCAAAAATCACACTTATAACACTTATAGAGTGGAGAATATACTCAATCCACTCTAAACACATCGAGGAAAGGTGGCCTTTGAACTCCCATCACTTAGAAAGCGTGAAGCTGATTAGGCTCCACAGCTAGAACCACCCCTTCTAGCTGAGGTGGATACACTACCCCTATCCATCGGGTTAAGACCATGTGCACAGGTTTTGATGATTACCCACATTGGCACGAGGATTCTGCATAAAGGGTGAAGGTACCATAGCTAGAGCTATTGGTAAACACAATTAACAATATCACATATAACAACAATAACATGTATTTCAAAAATATTAGTAGTTTGGCTTTCAACAATAATGCAATGAAAGTGTAGTTCCAGAAGAATACAAGTTAAGGTGTTGTTCACAAAAAGTTCTCATTGGGTAACAAATTAGCTTTGGACCAAATGTCCCTTGGCAACCCAAGCTTAACAAAGAAATCATATAATAATATAAAAATGGAAAGAACTTGGGTTTCAAAGATTATAAAGGTTCACATCATATATCATAATCACAACATGATGTTGTTCACATTTGTAATAAGAATGTTGTGTTTACTCACACTTGTAACAAAAGCATTGCGTTTACTCACACTTGAAGAATGAATACGATGTTTACTCACCTTGGGGTTCCTTTGCTCCTAGTACTCGTAGTCCCCTTTGCACTTCTAAGGCTCCTCAAACTCTAACATAATGTTTGATTTAATACTTAGTATTTATTTACTCATGATGTTCCTATCCCATAACTACCCATGTACATATAACATACACATACACTTAGAGTCCACACATAGGTGTACTCATCACTTGCACATATCACATTGACTTAAAAGTCTTGCATATCTAGGCCTTATAGGCTCACAAGAAAACACATTGCAATCATATCAATACCTTTTTAAGGTCATCACATTATCATTACCCTAATATCAATTCACTTGTCAATTATCTTAGTTCACTTTACACTTCCATATATGTCAACTTAATAATTAATCCTTCAAACGTCATGCTTAACTCTTATGATCCCTTTCACTTCATTAACTCATAACCATATATTCATCATCAAGTCATCATGACATCTAGTTCCAAATTCCTCAATCACATTTGCATTCTAACCACAATATGATATTAAGATGCCTTAAGTATACCTTAAGTATACCAAAATACATTTAAGCTTATCTAGGATCATACCTTCAACTGACATGCAATTTCATCATTTACTATACATACATACATGTCAACAATCACCAAGACACATCACATAAAATTTATAAACATTTGGACACAATTGTTCATGTAGGCCGAATGCATCTTTAAGGTGAAAACCAAATTCTTCTTCTTTTCGTGTTTTCTGTCTATTTCAGAAATATGTAAAAACACGGTTTAAACCAATATTTTTCATGTAAACATAACAAAAATCATTTTAGAACTCAAATCCATAAGAATCGGCCACTACTGGTGCCATTGATATATAAAAATTTCAATCTTTTGCATTACAGTGCACAAAACATGAGTTTTCTTGTTTTCGGTATTTTCTGATTATTTCAGAAATATGCAAACAGGTTGTTTAAACCATTATTTTTCATTCAATCATTGAAAATATTAGTTTAGAACACATTATTTCACAAATTGGTAGCCATAGGTAAGGTTTATACAAAAAATTCTAAGTTCAAAAGCTTAGGTAAAAAATCATGAGTTTCCGCGCTTTCCGCGCATTTCGTTTATTTCAGCGATAAACAGACACATGATTCAAGTCATTATTTTTCATCTAAACAAAAAAAATATCATATCACATCAATTCACACAAATTGGCAGCCATGTATTCATGAAAGAATAGAATTTTTTAATTTCCAAATCCTAACACGAAAACCTTGAATTCTTTTATTTTTTGAAACTTTTCGGTCACCACAGAAATATACAGAAATATCATTTCATGCAATATTTTTTAATCAGTTTAGAATGCAAACAAGTACAAATTGCACCACAACCCCACCCCCCCCCCCCCCCCCCCCCCCTTATGATGTTTATGCAATAAAATTGTGATTTTAAGTTATAGAATTCACCTTTGGAGAAATCTTGCGGAAAGAATCATGTTTTCGGTAGAAAATAAATTTTCTCTCCTAAAAATTCACTCAAACAGAATTGAATCTGTAGAAATTAGTAATCAAATAGTTTAAAATAATTTTCCCATAATTTATTTCATAGAAAACAGTTTAGAAATCGAAAGAGAATAAAAACTTACGATTACGGTCACGAAATCGCAAAATAGTAAGGTGTTTTTGATATTTCGGTAGAGAGAATTATTTTGAGAGGTTTTTCTACTAGAATACAGAAAGAATGAGGGAATGGCTGCTGGAAACCCTTCTTTGGCTGAAAATTAGAATATATATTAGGGTTGGAGTGAAATTTCCACTATTACCCTTAATAAAATAGGTTAGGAGCATTTTTGTGTAGTGGGCTTTTGGGTATTTGGGCTTCTTCTTTAAAAATTTCAGCTGATGGATTTTAAAAATGAAAATAATATTTTTCTTTTTAATTCTGGAATATTTCCCTCAAAATATTTATTTAAAAATATTTTAAAAATACCCATAAAATTATTTTATGCTTAAAAATTGTTTTATGCATGAAAATTCATTTTATTTAAAATAAATTCTTTTATGCAAATGCACTTCATGTAAATTATTTATTTCACAATAGCAACACATATTATGCATATTAAAATTAATTTAATATGCCACATACTCATCAATCACTTAGGTCACAAATATTCACACAAGCACACACTTAACCTTATAGATTCTAATTCAAGCAATTTATCACAAAAATTCCTAGCGTGGGTGTGGGTTGTTACAACTTCGCTTGGGGAATTCCTTGTCTGAGTTATCAATAATACTATGTTTATGAAGTTTTGTCTTAGATGCTCCGGGAATGTTGATTGATACTTATTGAGATTTATATTAATTTCCTTATGGATTTTATATGTAATGATTTATTTTAAGTCTTCCGCAATTTATGGTATTTATCTAAATATTTTAAATGAGTTAATGAAGAAGGTTCAGTAAGATCCTAGGCATGATTGTTATATGTTAATGGGTTCTACAGGCATGGGAGACCTTATGTCTCCCCATGTTCTAAGACCGTCGTATCTCTAAGGTTGGGATGTGACAAATAGTCCTCAAGCTCTAACATAATATTTAATTCAATGCTTATTATTTATTTAATCATCATGCTATCCTAACCCATAACTACCCCATGTACACATAACATTCATATACACTTAGAGTTGCATATATAAGTGCACTAATCACTTGTACATAGCTTGTTGACTTTAAAAGTCTTGCCCATTTAGTCTTCATAGGCTCATGTGAAAACACATTATTATTCATACCAAAACTTTTCTCAAGTCAAACACAATGCCATAATCTTATTGTCAATTCACTTTAACAATCATCTTAGTACACTTAACACTTCCATACATGTCAACTTATCAATAACCTTTCAAATGTCATGCCTATCTCTTATGACCCATTCATTCAATCAATCTCTTCATCAATTCAAGAACATTAATTCATTATCAAGTCATCATAACATCTATTTCCATATTTCCCAATCACATTCACATTCTAATCACAACATAAGGTTAAGATACCTTAAGTATACCTTAAGTATACCAAAGTGCCTCTAAGCTTGTCTACTGTCTTCCCTTCAACCAACATGCAATTTAACCATTTATCATACATACATACATGTCAATAATCATTAAAATATAGCACATAAAAATTATAGACATTGGGATAAAAATCCCATGGTAGGCCAAATACCCTATTAAGAGAAAAACTGAATTTTTCTTACTTTTCGCTCTTTCTGTCTATTACAGTAATATGTAAAAACATGGTTTGAATCAAGATTTTTCATGTAAACACAATAAAAATCATTTTAGAACATTAATCTACATGAATCAGCAGCAATAGGTATATCTCATACATGAAAATTCAAATTTTGGGTTTTAGAATGCAAAACCATGAGTTTTCTTACTTTTGGTATTTTTCGGTCATTACAGTAATATGTAAATAGGTGGCTAAAACCATTATTTTTTATCCAATCATAGAAAATATTAGTTTAGAACATCCACATGTATGAATCGGCAGCCATTGATCATAATTATGCATGAAAATTCTAAGTTTCAAGGTTTAGGGTGAAAATCATGAGTTTTTGCGCTTTTTGTTTATTACAGTAATATATAAACACATGATTTAAATTATTATTTTTCATCCAAACAAAAAAATTATTAGTTTAGAATATTAAACATCACAAATTGGCAGCCATTGAGTTGTCAAATCATAGCATTTTCCAACTTTTAAGTTCTAGAGCAAAAACCTTGAATTTTCTTATTTTCTGAAACTTTTCGGTCATTACAGTAATATGTAAAAATATGATTTAATCCAATATTTTTTATCAAGACACATCAAAAATCAGTTTAAAATTCAATGATGCAGAAATCATCCCCCCTTGGTATGGTTTATGCATAAAAATTTTAATTTTGAGTCACAAGATTCACTTTTAGAGAAATCGCGTAGAAAGATTTGTGTTGTCGGTAGAGAATTAACTTTCTCTTCCAAAAACTCACCCAAAATGAATTAAATCTATAAAAATCATTAAATAATCAGTTCAAAATAATTTTCTCATAATTTATTTCAAAGAAATCAGATAGGAAATTGAAAAGAAAGAAAAACTTACGAATACGGGTGAGAAATTGCAAAGTTAAAAGTGTTTTTGAGAATTTTGGTTGAGAGAAATATTTTGAGAGAATTTTTCTGTCAATATGCTAAAAAACAGAATAGTGGCTGCTGGAAATCAAGGGCTGGCCGAAATTCTCATTATATATTAGGGTTTGGGGTGCAATTTCTAAGTTTACCCTTAATGAGCTAGGTTGTGAGTGTTTTAGTGTAGTGGGCTTTTGGGTATTTGGGCTTTTTATTTAATTTTGGGATTGATTATAGGTAATTAAAAATAAAATATTTTTCTTATTATTTTCATTAAAATCCCCCCCAAAATATTTATTTAAAATAATTTAAAAATATTCATAAAATTATTTTATGCTTAAAAATCGTCTTTTTACATAAAAATTCATTTTATGAAAAATAAATTATTTTATGTTAATGCATTTTATTTAAACCATTTTATTTCATAATAATAATTCATATTAGAAATATTAAAATTAATTTAATATGCCCCAAACCCATAAATCACGTCACACACAAATTTTCACATAGTCACACAATTTGTCACAATCACCCTAAATTTAAATAATTTGTCACTAAAACTCCTAGGGTAGATGTGGGTTGTTACAAAATGACATGAGAGAAACTTTCTTTACAAACCTTTGTTTCATATTCACTATGAGTGATTCATAAGAAAATCCATATAGAGAAATAGATTGACTCCAAGCCATAGTTGAGATGTTTCAGTTATGAAAAAAAAGAAGAATGAAAGAATAGATCAATTAGAAGCTTCTATCACAAGGGGCAGACACCTAATGCTCCAAATCAAGATACGTAATATCAAAGAAGAGTTCAAAAAGATGATGAAAATGAAAAAAAGAGGGCATGGCCATCATATGAGGAGATTTTAATGAAAATTAAGGCTACGTATGAAAGAAAAATTGCATCAATGGAGGAGATGTAGAAAAAGATGAAGAGGTTGAATATATAGTATGTTATCTTGTCCAAGTCACTTGTAAATATGATTGGGTGGATGCAAATAATGAAGAAATCAACCATGTTATAGAAGTTATTGATAAAGATTCTTTGCTACCTATAGAGGTCAACAAAATTATTGGTCATGAAGAAATTCCAACACTCAACACTCATTAAGAAATCATGGAGGAAGAAGAATTTATGATTCAAATAGAAGTACAAGAACTTGAAGAAGAAAACGAGATTGATTTTGTTTTTAATGACCAAAAAATTGCTTCTGAGTTATTTCCTATTCCTAACATGGATTATGTGATTCCTAATAATTTCTTTGTTATTTCTCTAACCAAATTTCAAATCATTCAAGCACTTTATTCATTCTACACCACCAATAAGGAAAGATGAAAGATTTGCTTATTGATTCTTCTACTTCATCACTTTAAAACTCGAGGTTGAGTTTTCTCTAACAAAGGGGGAATGATAAGATCTAAGAAAATTTCAAGGTGGATTTAATTCATGCAAGATCATTACAAGGAATTTGAATGGATGTTTGAGAAAGGCTATGCAATTGCATTTTTATTAAGCCTGAATTTAATTGATTTAATTTAGTTTATGTGTTTTTGGGTGGCCTATTGTATATATTAAGCCTAAGACTTATTTGGATAAGTTTATTTTCATATTTTCATTAGTTTTGGACCTCTTTTGTTTTAGCCTAAGGCCCAATACGAATTTTAGCTTCTTTTTCTATTTTAGAAGTTTTATTTTCTTATTTAAGAAGGATTCCTATTCAAATCATTGATTAGGAAGAATTTCTAGTCTTGAGTGCCTATATAAACTCAAGCATTCTTTATAATAAGGTATTTAGAGTTATTTGATTAATAAAATTCCTTTGAGTTTTCTGATGTGGGCAAATTATTATACCCTAGCCTTTATGACTAAATATAGGATGAGCAAAGGGTCGAACACTGGGAAAAATGCTGAATTTATTATTAACCAAACAAATAATAAGATGAATAGGCAAAGAATAATTGGAGTTTGAGTAACTAATTAACTACTAATTTAACTACAAGTCACTAAATTCTAAATAATTCAAAGTTATTAAACAGGTTAGAATTACAAATTAAATTTAAATCAATGAACTTCTAACATGTATATAAAATAAGATTATGAATGAGTTGATTGAAGAATTAACCTGAAATCTTTAAAAGCTTATCTCTAAGTCAATTAAAGGTATTTTTGAATAGACTTACACACACTCTCATGTCAATGTAAATGTAAACAAAAACCATGAAGTTCAATGTTAATTCTTTTTATCCCTTTAGAAGTAGATTCTAATTAATCTTTTAACTTAAGTGACATCAATTGCTTTTCCATTAAGAATTCCAATTCTCATTGCAAATTCTTAACTAACATATTACATATGGTGATCAAGCATATATAACAACTATTAAGAACTTAATTGAAGCCAAATCAATCATTCATTAACAAAATATTAAAATGAAGTTCATAGACTAAATTTGCATTGCAATTCTAACCACAAGTACTTTAGCCTTGATGCATTGTTAGATATTTTATAAAAAGAAAGTTAAACATTCAATCATCAAGAAATAAAATAGATTAAGTAAAGAAAAAGTTATAAAAATCTTCTACTAGCCCTTCTCAAGATTAAAAGCCTTGATACAAGAATAGTTTCCCAAAGTATTTAAACTTGTAAGATCTATCTTTTTCTTCTTAATACAATACTCTCTACTTGTATTCTGATTTTCTAGATGTCTTTTACAGAAAAAAAAACTCCAACTATTTAAAGGCCTTGAACAATTGAAAGTCATAACATTTCATAAAGAAATGCAACACTTTGTGAAAAGTCACCTAATAACTGCTTTAGAAACTTCAAGGGCATTTTGGTCAATCCAGATGGCAAAATTAGACTTTGAGATCTTCATGAAAGTTGTAGACCTTTTTATCAGCTTTCCATAGCCTCTTGAATTGTTTCAATCCGAGTTGTGTAGAGGAAGTTATGACCGAAACATTGTTGACTATTCGTGAAGAATCCTATCTTTTGGTGTGTGCCGAGTCGGCACCAGCTCATCCTCCACTCCGCAACTCAGCACAGCAAGCCTTGGTGCTAACTCGACACCAACTGAGTTGAAGGGTGCTGACTTGGCACCAGTGTTTTCTAAATTTTGCTTTCTTTTTTATACTTGGCTCTTCTAGGAACCTCCAATTCTTCCCTTAACCTACTAAAACTTTATAAAATACCCTCAAAACCATCAGGTTAAGGAGAAATCTTGAGAAAATGTTAGTAGAATAAATTTTAAGGGAATAAAACACAAAATGCATTATAATATACTAAACATATACCTAAAAAGCAACTAAAATGCACTTGAAATAACACTAAATCCATACCATTTTACATCACATCAAACTCCCCCACACTTAGACTTTGCTTGTCCTTAAGCAATTTCATAAGTTGAAAGGAAAAATATAATCATAAAAATTACTCCTTCTTATTCAAATGTTAAAGTACTAATAAGGGTCATCACTCCTTAAAGAAAAGAAACAAAGAAGCAGAGTTCTATAAACAACTCCACAAGCCTACAAAAAATTTTGACACAACTAATATAAGCAATAAGGTGATTGTCTGTCAAAGATTATAAGGAGAATTTATCAAGTTCATTCAATTGATTACCAAAAACTCAGGTCAAAAGGGAATTTTTCAAACAATTGAGGAAAAAGGAAAGCATACATACCCATAATCAATCTCAAGGCATTTTTGGAAAATTTGTCTCTCTCTCTCTCTCTCTCTTTTTTTTTTTAAATGACAAAAGTGAATATTTCTGAATGAACATATTTAAAGAGCATACTCAAACATGCATAACTTACTTATTCACTTCCGCCATGTATGGATATTATTTCATATATAAATTCCTTTTCGAACGAATACAATTGAGGAGTAAACACAAATGTACATGACTTACTTGGAACCTATATATCATTTTATTTTATTTTATTTTATTTTTATTTTTATTTATTCCTCATCCTTTATTGACTAATCATAAGTATGTATTAACTTTAATTTCCTCTAAACTAAAAATAAAATCCCTTAAAACTTAAGCAAGCATTCATTAGTCCAAATTAATTTAAAACTTCTCAAGATATAAATAAAGACAAACAAATCACCCTCAAGCCTATACAAGAAGTTCATGTAATCAACTAAGGCAAGGGGAGTTGATCATAAATCAATTCTTAAATGTTTCTAACCCTTAATGTTATAATGAACCAAACTAGAACTATATCATATAAAATTAGAAGGAGTCTTCAAAAAATTTCAAATATTTTAAGGTGATGCATCATAGCATAGATCATGAACACTAAATCCTATAAACTTATAAAATAGGGTAAACAAAAAACTAAACAAGATATAACCTCCCCCACACTAAGAGTACACATTGCCCCTAATGTGTCCCAAAAAGAAGAAAACACAGACAAACACGTAACATAGATTAAAGAAAAATAGGGAAAGGTTAGAAATGCTTATCTTTCAATCCACTTGTGGTGAAGGGGGTGGAGAATCAAATTGATATCCACTGCTAGCAAAAAATTGATCCATTTTGTAAGCTAGTCTTCATTGTTGCCTCTCCATTTGTTGTTGCCTAGCATCCATGCGTCCCAATTGTGTATTCATAGCTTGTTGATTTTGAAGGATTTGTTGCCAAATAGCCATGTCAGGGGACACATGAGAACTTCCTCCACCAATTTCAACAGGAGCGGTAGATGCACCACCAACATTAACACCTTGTTCATAACTTTGTTCACCACCTTGATCTTCATGTTTACCCTCTTCGCTACTCTCTTCGCTTTTCTCAACTCCTACCCAACATGATCTATCTTTTGCATGTCTTAAATTAAAGTTAGGATAAATAACCTCACCTTTCATGAAAGCAGATTTAGTAAGGCGAACCATACTCACCATTCTCATGGAATCCAAAGAAGCTTGTGAAATTTTAAGAGCATTAGCAATAGAAGTAATAATATAACCATGAGTCAAAGGACCACTTTTATTATTAGCACATTCAAGTAACTTATTAAAAATCCAATAAGTCCAACAAATTTGCTTTTTCATGCTAATACACCACATCAAATAAATTTCATGGATAGAGACTCTATTTCCTTCCGATTTACCAAACACAAGACATGCAAGAATTTTATGCAAAAGCCATAATTTATGATCTTTAATGAACATGGCATGGCCTTTCCTATGATCAAATTGAGGTAAATCGGTTAATTCATTCCAATATTCACTAGCATGCCAATCATGAGGGATTTCACAAACTCCATCCTTAGAAAAACCAAACACTTTTTTCGTGAAATTATTAGTCAATTGATATGGGTTTCCTAGCATACGAAAGTCTAACACATGAGGATCATTATCATTCAATTTCAAAGTGCAGTAAAATTCTTGTGTTAGTTGCACATAAGTGTCCTTTTCTAAAGAAATCAAAGTTTTAAGACCTATTTGTTTAAGAAATTTCTTCAGAATTTCATCAAAACCCATTCTACTAACAACACCAAGAGGAAGAAACCTAAAACCAACAACATTTCTTTTAAGACATTTTTCATACCTTTGTCCTTCCCATTTTTGAAAAATTGGAAATGGTGCTCTATATAGTGGTGCAATATCCAGAACTTCTTCCTCCTTTTGTGCAACTTCCTTTCCCCTTGAAGATGAGGATGGATTTGTTTTTGATCTACCCATCTTGTAAAGCAATATTTGAAAGGTAAAAGGAATGGGTTTTGGTTAAGAAAAAGGGAAGAAAACTAAAGTTTGGAGAAGATGAGAAGTGAGAGAGAAACGTGAGAGAGAGGGAGATGAAGAAAGAGTTAAATAAAAATAGAAAGAAAAAGAAAAGAATGCAGAATTTTAACAAAAGAAAAACTAACTATAAAGAGATAAAGTTGTGTAGTCTTTTCATGTCTCTTCCTAAGAGACACTAAGGAATATATGCTCTTTCATAGTGATGTTTGAGTTTAAAAAACAACAAAATTGAAGTCAAATGGCCCAACAATTGAAAAAGGTGTAAAATTCAAATTTTTGTGCCGTATATCATGTGTGCCGACTCGACACGAGTTCAACTGACAGGTGCAACTCAGCACAGTAGATATTGGTGCTGACTCGACACCAACTGAGTTGAAGTGTGCCGACTCGGCACCAATGAATTTTTGTGTTACCCCTCTTTTTTTTTTCTATGAAAAACAAAAGAAAAATTATGAAAACAAATATATACAATAAAATAAAAATAAACTAAATGTGTAAGTATCATACCTTGCTAAATCTAAGCTCTATAGTTTGATCATACCTTAAATTCCAAGCTAAGATTGGGAATATAGGGTATGAACCTCCTTTGTTCCTTAATTGTCAATAGCATCAAATTCTTCTCCCCAACCCGATGGCTTAATGGATTCAATAGGAATGCTTGAACTAGGTGGTGGTGAAAACTTTACCTTATAATCATATTTACCCAAAGGTTCACCAAGTAGTCCCCAAACCTCTAATTGTGAACTATTTTCATTACCCATCTGATCACCAACAACATAAGATTTCAAACGCTGACCATTGATTTAAAAATTTTCCCTTTTGAATTTTCAATGTCAACCGTACCATGAGGATAAACCTTGATGATTTTAAAAGGACCCGACCATCTTGATTTTAACTTACCGGGAAAGAGTTTAAGCCTTGAATTGTATAATAAAACAAGTTGTCCTTCATGAAACTCCTTATGATGAATACGCTTGTCATGCTATTGCTTAGTTCTATCCTTATAAATCTTAGCATTCTCATAAGCATTCATCCTTAACTCTTCCAATTCATTCAATTAAAGAAGCCTCTTTTGTCCTGCTTTCTTGAAATCAAAGTTCAAAGCCTTCGTTGCCCAATAAGCCTTATGTTGTAATTCTACCAACAAATGACAAGATGTCCCATAAATCAATTGGTAAGGTGTAAGACTAATGGGGGTCTTGAAAGCTGTCCTATAAGCCCATAAGGCATCACCAAGTTTTAATGCCCAATCCTTTCTTGAAGAAGAAACTGTTTTTTCCAAAATCCACTTGAGTTCTCTATTACTAACCTCTACTTGACCACTAGTTTGAGGGTGGTATGGAGTTGCAATTTTATGAGTCACCCCATACTTTTTCAATAATGAGTCAATCATGTAGTTACAAAAATGAGATCCCCCATCACTAATTAGAGCCCTTGGGGTACTAAACCTTGGGAATATAATCTTCTTAAGCATTTTCTTTACTACCTTGGCATCATTAGTGATAGATGGAATTGCTTCCACCCATTTGGAAACATAATCTACCATTACAAGAATATATTTGTTACCAAGAGAGCTTGGAAAAGGTCCTATAAAGTCTATACCCCATACATCAAAAATTTCTACTTCTAAGATACCATTCATAGGCATTTCATTTTTCTTAGTGACGTTTCCCATTCTTTGGCATCTATCACATGCAAGAACAAAATTTCTAGCATCTTTAAATAACGAAGGCCACCAAAAACCACATTGAAGTACCTTAGATGTTGTCTTAGATGCGCCAAAGTGTCCACCAACCTCCATGGAATGGCAATGTTTCAAAATATCTTGAACTTCATCTTGAGGAACACATCTTCTAATTAATCCGTCACCACATCTTTTATACAAGAGTGGCTCTTCCCAATAATAGAACTTGGCATCATGTAAAAACTTCTTTTTCTTTCTAGGATCCATGTCATAGGGTAAAATTCCACTTACAATATAATTGGCAATGTCGGTGAACCAAGGAATCTCTTTTGTGGCAATTTGGAGAAGTTGTTCACCCAGAAATGTTTCATTGATAGGCACCCCATCATCTTGCTTTCTTAAATCTTCCAAATTGATTCTTGACAAATGATCCGCAACTAAATTCTCACTACCCTTTTTGTCTCTAATTTCCCAACCAAATTCTTGAAGCATCAAAATCCATCTAAGTAATCGAGGCTTGGCATCTTTCTTGCTTAAAAGGTATTTGAGAGTAGCATGATCTGAATAGACAATTACTTTTTGACCAACAAGATATGCTCTAAATTTGTCAAAAGCATATACAATGGCAAGAAGTTCTTTCTCTGTTGTGGTATAGTTGACTTGGGCATCATCCAAGAGCTTGCTTGCATAATAGATCACACAAGACTTACCTTCCTTCCTTTGTCCCAAAACAGCCCCCACAGCAAAGTTGATTGCATCACACATAATTTCAAATGATGAGTCCTAATTAGGTGGTTACAAAATTGGAGCCATTATAAGAGCCTTCTTGAGTTTGTCAAAAGCTTCCAAACATGCATTATCAAAGTCAAAAGGTGCTTCCTTTGCTAACAAATTGCACAATGGTTTGGCAACCTTTGAGAAGTCTCGAATAAACCTTCTATAGAACCCCGCGTGTCCTAAAAAACTCCTCACATCTTTGACACATTTTGGTGGAGGCAATTTAGCTATAACCTCAATCTTGGCTTAATCAACTTCTATGCCTTTATTTGATACTTTATGACCCAAGACGATTCCTTCTTATACCATAAAGTGACATTTCTCCCAATTTAGCACTAGTACATGCTCTTTACACCTGTCAAGTACTTTGGAAAGATTCTCAAGACAATTGGAAAAATTAGTTCTATAAACACTAAAATCATCCATAAAAACTTCTACACAATCATCAATTAGGTCACTAAAAATAGAAAACATGCATCGTTAAAATGTGGCGGGTGCATTACAAAGTCCAAAAGGCATTCGCCTAAAAGCAAATGTACCATATGGACATATAAATGTGGTCTTTGATTGATCATCGGGATGAATAGGTATTTGGTAAAAACCACTTAAACCATCAAGATAACAAAAATAAGAGAAATTTGCTAATCTCTCAAGGACTTGATCAATAAAAGGTAAAGGAAAATGGTCTTTCTTTGTTGCTTTTTTGAGTTTTCTATAATCAATACACATACGCCATCCCGTGATAGTTCTAGTGGGCACTAAATCATTTGATTCATTTTTAACAACTGTCAAGCCACCCTTTTTGGGGACAACTTAGACAGGGCTAACCCATTTGCTATCACTAATAGAGTATATGATTCCATTATCGAGTAATTTAATTACCTCTTTTCTTACTACTTCTTTAAGTGTAGGAGTAAGCCTCCTTTGACCTTCAATGGAAGGTTTTACATCATCTTCTAAAGAAATTCTATGCATGTATATACTTGGGCTTAAACCTTTCAAGTCATTAATGGAATAACCAATAGCACCCTTATGATTCAACAAAACATTGCACAATGCTTCAATGTTTTCAATTGGTAAAGCAGAATTAACAATAAAGGGGAAATTAGTATTAGAGTCAAGAAATGCATACCTTAGAGAGGAAGGTAAAGGTTTGAGTACAAGATTTTCATTCTTGTTATCATCTTCTTTTTGCAATGGTTCAAACCTTGAAGCCCCATGCGGATTAAGATATAGAGTTGCTTCTAGGAATTTTACACAAGCATTTACCTCCATATTACCATTTTCCTCTTGTGTTAAACAAGTTAACATAGGTTCTTGTCCAATGCATTCATGTATTACTTCATTAACACATTCTTCAATTGGGTCAACCAATTCATCCATGTTAATAGTCTCTATTGGTGTATTTTTTACCATCCTAAAAACATCAAATACCATAGTTTCATCATTTACCTCTAACGTGAGTTTACCCTTTTTCATATCAATTACTACTCCCACGGTTTTCAAAAATGGTCTTCCCAAAAGAATTGGGATTTCAAGATCCTCTTCCATTTCTAATACAATAAAATCCACAGGAATTACAAATTTTCCAATTTTAGCTGGAACATTCTCTAGTATACCTATTGGATATTTAATTGATTTATCAGACATGGAAAGAGATATATTGGTGGGTTTTAGACCTCCTAAATTAAGTTTCTTGTAAATGGAATATGGCATTAGACTCACACTAGCACCAATATCACACAAAGCTTTATCAAAGTGTAATTCTCCAATTATACAAGGAACGGTAAAACAACCAGCATCTTTGAGTTTGGGAGGGACTTTAGAATACATAGCCTTAGATTCTTCAACTAATGAAACTAAACCACAATCCTTAAGTTTGCTTTTATGGTTTATGATATCTTTTAAAAACTTACCCCATACTGGCATGTCTCTAATAACATCCATAAAAGGTATAGTAACAGTAATTTCTTTTAAATGATTAAGGAATTTACCAAATTGCTTATCTAAATTACATCTAACAAATCTTTGGGGAAAGGGAATTTCCTTCAAATCAATGTTAGGTTCATTGCTAGAATTAAAAGCATCTTCCTTTTCATTTTTCTTGCTATTAGGATCATTTTTAGCAACATTCTCCTTACTATCATTAGATATTTCCTTCTCACCTTTGTTATTAGATGAATCACCAATCTCTTTTCCACTCCTTAAAGTAATTACTTGACAAGATTCTTTTGCAGCAAATTCTAGTTGGCTAGGAAGTTTCCCCATAGGTTTGGAAGTAGAAGATGCTTGTTGAGCAATTTGTGTTTCAAGGATGCGGTTACGAGTAGCAATTTGATCAAATTTAGAGTTGAGTTGATTGAATTGCTCCTCATTTTGTTTATTTATGGCAATTTGTTGTCCAATAAATTATTCTATAAGGGTTTCTAAATTAGACTTTGCTGGAAGGGAATTTAAAGAAGATTGGGGTAGTTTCATAGGAAAACCGGGTGAATTTTATGGTTTAATGTTTGGGTTGAATGGGGGGTTAAGTTGAGATGATGGATTAGACCAAGAAAAACTAGGATAATTTTTCCATTGAAAATTATAATTGTTTGGATTAGGTCCATACCTTTGGTTGAAACCTCCTTGCATGTAATTTACATCTTCATTGGTCCTTAAGTTGCATTCATGGTATAAGTGATGATCGCCACATAACTCACAGGTTGATGTAGATTTCTCCACCAAATTTATTTTTGCTTTGCTTATTAGCTTTGTCAAGGCATCAACTTTAGCATTGAAAATATTGATACTATCAAGTTCAAGGATTCCCTTACCTCTTGCCAAAGTTGTGTCGTCGCCCATATATCCTTGAGATGCAAGTTCTTCCAATAGAGTAATTGCTTCTAAGGCTATTTTGTTCATCCATTTTCCACTCCAGGCTGCATTGACAATGTTCCTATCATCATCGATCAACCCGTTATAGAAAATTTGAGGAATCATCCAATCGGGCAACCCATGATAAGGACATTGTCTTTGGAGTTCTTTAAATCTCTCCCAACTCGTATAAAGTGTCTCATCCTTGCCTTGCTTGAAAGTACTAATTTCATTATGAAGTTTCATTGTCTTATGGGGTGGGAAGTATTTATGAAGAAAGGCTTGCTTCAACTGATCCCATGTTGTGATGGAATTAGTTGGCAAACTAGAAAGCCATATTTGTGCTCTATCTCTTACGAAAAAAGGAAACAATCTAAGCCTTATAGCATCATCCAGAATGTTATTAATTTTAAAGGTTGCACACACGTTGAGGAAAGTAAGAATATGAGCATATAGATCCTCTCTGGGTAAGCCTCCAAATTGATTGTTTTGTATGATTTGAATGATGTTAGGCTTGATTTCAAAATTGTTGTTAGCAATGGTCGGTGCCACTATGCCTCCTGAATTTTCAGAAACATCGGGCATAGCAAAGTCTGCCAAAGTTCTCCTTTCGGCCATCTCTATTCGTCTATTTTCTTCTGCTTTTTGTAAATTTTGATTCCTGCGTAATAAATGAAAAGATCATTCAATTTCAGGATCATAAGATAAAATACTAGTGGAACTATGAGTACGTTTCATAAAAAAAAAAACAATTAACAACAGCCTAAAACAACCTTTCTTTATTCTAAGTTAACAAAAATTCTTATCAAAATTCCCCGACATCGGCGCCAAATTTGATATGGGCAAATTATTATACCTTAGCCCTTATGACTAAATATAGGATGAGCAAGGGATCGAACACTGGGAAAAATGTTGAATTTATTATTAACCGAACAAATAATAAGATGAATAGGCAAAGAATAATTGGAGTTTGAGTAACTAATTAACTACTAATTTAAATACAAGTCACTAAATTCTAAATAATTCAAAGTTATTAAACAGGTTAGAATTACAAATTAAATTTAAATCAATGAACTTCTAACATGTATATAAAATAAGATTATGAATGAGTTGATTGGAGAATTAACCTGAAATCTTTAAAAGCTTATCTCTAAGTCAATTAAAG
Source organism: Reutealis trisperma (assembly GCA_947687605.1). Lineage (NCBI taxonomy): Eukaryota > Viridiplantae > Streptophyta > Magnoliopsida > Malpighiales > Euphorbiaceae > Reutealis > Reutealis trisperma. The sequence goes on along the minus strand of CANTUT010000796.1, from coordinate 532,317 downwards.
GTATTTTTGAATAGACTTACACACACTCTCATGTCAATGTAAATGTAAACAAAAACCATGAAGTTCAATGTTAATTCTTTTTATCCCTTTAGAAGTATATTCTAATTAATCTTTTAACTTAAGTGACATTAATTACTTTTCCATTAAGAATTCCAATTCTCATTGCAAATTCTTAACTAACATATTACATATGGCGATCAAGCATATATAACAACTATTAAGAACTTAATTGAAGCCAAATCAATTATTCATTAACAAAATATTAAAATGAAGTTCATAGACTAAATTTGCATTGCAATTCTAACCACAAGTACTTTAGCCTTGATGCATTGTTAGATATTTTATAAAAAGAAAGTTAAACATTCAATCATCAAGAAATAAAATAGATTAAGTAAAGCAAAAGTTATAGAAATCTTCTACTAGCCCTTCTCAAGATTAAAAGCCTTGATACAAGAATAGTTTCCCAAAGTGCTGTACATGAAAGTGCTAAAACTTGTAAGATCTCTCTTTTTCTTCTTAATACAATACTCTCTACTTGTATTCTGATTTTCTAGATTTTCTAGATGTCTTTTACAGAAAAAAAAAAAACTTCAACTATTTAAAGGCCTTGAACAATTAAAAGTCATAACATTTCATAAAGAAATGCAACACTTTGTGAAAAGTCACCTAATAACTACTTCAGAAACTTCAAGGGCATTTTGGTCAATCTAGATGGCAAAATTAGACTTCGAGGTCTTCATGAAAGTTGTAGGCCTTTTTATCAGCTTTCCATAGCCTCTTGAATTGTTTCAATTCAAGTTGTGTAGAGGAAGTTATGACCAAAAAATTATAGACTATTCGTGAAGAATCCTGTCTTTTGGTGTGTGCCGAGTCGGCACCAGCTCATCCTCCACTCTGCAACTCGGCACAGCAAGCCTTGGTGCTGACTCGACACCAACTGAGTTGAAGGGTGCTGACTTGGCACCAGTGTTTTCTAAATTTTGCTTTCTTTTTTATACTTGGCTCTTCTAGGAACCTCCAATTCTTCCCTTAACCTACTAAAACTTTATAAAATACCCTCAAAACCATCAGGTTAAGGAGAAATCTTGAGAAAATGTTAGTAGAATAAATTTTAAGGGAATAAAACACAAAATGCATTATAATATACTAAACATATACCTAAAAAGCAACTAAAATGCACTTGAAATAACACTAAATCCATACCATTTTACATCACATCATTTTCTCTTAAGTTTAATTCTTATTTGAATTCTCTTGAACTTATCAAAAGATTTTTCTTTTGTGGCATTCGAACTTATCAAAGGTGTATACCTTTGTGGCATTCAAATCAAATTATACTAAGGTCCCTAATCACAAGTTGATTTTTTGTCAGGGTTTCTAGTTTCAAATCTGATTTGGCTTTCCTAAAAGTCACTTCCAAGCATATTATTGTTGTGTCTCAAGGCAGGTCGCTTGAGGCTTGCATTAGTAATCCTTGTGCTACCACATCAATTATCTCATCCAAACAAAAAGGAAAAGAGGTAGCTATCATTACCAACCAATAACTGCATAAACCAAAGAGAAGAAAGTTCACTGATTTGGGAATTCTCTTAAGCATGGTTTACAAGATGGTCCTTGAAGCCGATATGGTTAAGTCTCTGGAAAAGAAAGCACCCTCCATCTATAACAACCCACATCTACCCTAGGAGTTTTAGTGATAAATTATTTAAATTTAGGCTTATTATGACAAATTGCGTGACTATATGAAAACTCATGTGTGATGTGATTTATGAGTTTGGGGCATGTTAAATTAATTTTAACATGCCTAATATAAATTATTATTGTGAAATAAATGATTGGAATAAAATGTATTAGCATGAAATAATTTATTTTTCATAAAATAAATTTTTATGTAAAAAGGCGATTTTTAAGCATAAAATAATTTTATGAGTATTTTAAATATTTTTAAATAAATGTTTTGGGGGAAATTTTAATGAAAATAATAAGAAAAAAATTTTATTTATAATTACCTATAATCAGCCCTAAATTAATTAAAAAACCCAAATACCCAAAAGCCCACTATACTAAAACACTCCTAACATAGCTTATTAAGGGCAAACTTGAAAATTGCACCCTAAACCCTAATATACATTCTAAATTTCAGCCAGACCAAGGTTCTAGCAGCCATTCTCTTATTCATTCCGTATCTTGGCAGAAAAATCCTCTCAAAATATTTCTCTCTATTGAAATTAAGAAAACACCTTTTCGTTTCGCGATTTCTTGACCGTAATCGTAAGTTTTTCTTCTCGTTCGATTTCTAAACTGATTTCCATGAAATAAATTATGGAAAAATTATTTTAAACTAGTTGATTATTGATTTTTATAGATTTAATTCTGTTTGGGTGAGTTTTTGGGAGAGAAAATCTATTTTCTACCGAAAACATGATTCTCTCCATGAAATTCTCCAAAGGTGGATTCTATAACTTAAAATCACAATTTTTATGCATAAACATCAAAAGTGCGGGGGCAATTTGTATATGGTTGTGTTCTAAACTAATTTCTAATTTGTTTTGATGAAAAATATTGGATTAAATAATATTTATGCATATTTCTATGATGACCGAAAAGTTTCGAAAAACAAAGGAGTTTAAGGTTTTTGTGTTAGAACTTAGAAGTTGGAAAATTCTCTTACTAAATTGATATGTGGCTGTTGCTTTGTACGAGGAAGTACTCTAATATGATAATTGTTTTATTTAGATAATATGATAATTGTTTTGTTTAGATGAAAAATAATGATTTGAATCATGTGTCTGTTTATCGCTGAAAAGAACGAAAAGCGCAGAAACCGCGAAAACTCATGATTTTTCACCTAAGCCTTTAAACTTGGAATTTTTTGTATAAATCCCATCTATGGCTACCGAATCATGTATGGATGCATTCTAAACTGATATTTTCTATGATTGAATGAAAAATAATAGTTTAAACCACCTGTTTACATATTTTTGGAATGACTGGAATATACCAAAAATAAGAAAACTCATGGTTTTGTGCTCTATAAGTCAAAAGTTGAATTTTTATGTATAAACAACACCAAGTGTGGCCGATTTACATGGATTTAAATTCTAAAATGATTTGAATTGTGTTTACATGAAAAATCTTGGTTCAAACCATGTTTTTACGCATTTCTAAAATAGACAGAAAGTGCAAAAAGAATAAGAATTTAGTTTTTACCTAGGTGATGCATTCAGCCTACATGAATCTTTTTGTCTCAATATTTATAATTTTTATGTGATGTGTTTTGATGATTATTGACATGTATGGAAGTGTAAAGTGTATTAAGATGATTGTTAAAGTGAATTGATATTGAGGTAATAATATTATGATGACCTTAAAAAGGCATTGATGTGATTGTAATGTGTTGTCATGAGAGCCTATAAGGCCTAAGTATGCAAGACTTTCAAAAGTCAACGTGTTATGTGCAAGTGACGAGTACACCTATGTGTAGACTCTGAGTGTAAGTGTATGGAATAGTTATGGGATAGGAGCATCATGAGTAAATAAATACTAGGTATTAAATCAAATATTATGTTAGAGTTTGAGGAGCTTTAGAAGTGCAAAGGGACTATATATACTAAGAGCAAAGGAACCCCAAGGTGAGTAAATGCCATATTCATGTTATAAGTGTGAACAACATTATGTTGTGTTATAAGAATATGATATATTGTTATGTGAGCCTTTGTGATCTTTGAAACCCATACTCTTTCTATTCTAAATATTATTATATGATTTCTGTGACAAGCTTAGGTTACCAAGGGACATTGGTCCAAAACTATTTTGTTTATCCCAATGAGAATTTCTTATGATTAACAGCCTAACTTATATTCTTTCTAGAACTACACTATCATTGTATCTTTTGCTTGAAAGCTAAACCACTATTGTTATTGGAATACATGTTATTATTACCTTATGTGATATTTTTAATTGTGATTACCATTAGCTCTAGCTATGATACCTTTTACCCTTTATGCAGAATCCTCGTGCCAATGTGGGTAATCATTGGAACCTGTGCATATGGTCTTAACTCGTTGGATAGGGGTAATGTATCCATCTCAGCTACAAAGGGCAGTTCTAGCCGTGGAGCCTGATCAACTTCATGCCTTATAAGTGATAGGAGTTGGAATTTGGTATAAGGCCACCTCTCCTTAACGTGTTCGAGTGATAGAGCAATAGCCTTCACTCTTTATAAGTGATGAGTGTGATTTCTGCAAATTTGCCAAATTGAACCCTTGCTAAATTGCAACCTGATTCATGAATTATAAATCATGAACTATGTGTATAAGTTATGTGTTTCCTTTTCAAAGGAATATGTGATATGTATGTGCCTTATTGTTTACTCATTGAGATCATCTATCTCACCCCTTTTTCCTTGTGTGGTTCCAGGTGAGCAAATGTGAGGAGGCAAGGTGATGGCTCAAGCATTCTACTTCACTTGGGGAATTCCTTGTCCAAGTTATCAATAATACTAATTTATGGAATCTTGTCATTAGATGCTCCAAGAATGTTGAGTGATACTTATTGATATATATTATTTTCCTCATGAATTTTATATGTAATGATTTATTTTAGACTTCCGCAATTTAAGGTATTCATCTAAATGTTTTAAATGAGTTATTATAAGAGGTTTGGTAAGATCCTAGGCATGATTTGTTTATATGTAAGTGGGTTCTATGGGCGTGGGTGACCTTATGCTTCCTTATGTTCTAGGACTATCATATCTCTAAGGTTGGGATGTGACACCATCCATCCATCCAAAAAGTATAGACCTAATCAGTACTGCGAGTACCACCAAAGAGCTGGGCACAAAATTGACATATGTAAAAGCCTAAGGTACTAAATCCAATACCTCATTGATAATGGAGATATCTTCCCTCTAGAATTGGTACCTAGTGTACCCTTCAACCTTAGGGACATTATCAATCTTAAGTGGGAATACATCTTGCCAAATTCATCTAACCTACCTAATGTCTAGCACTTTGAAAAAAACATTGGTCTAGCTGACGTGCCCTTTTTTGGCTCCTACAATTAAGTTGAGTCCTTTGAGTTCGAGACCATTTAAGTCTAAGTTTGAGTCATCTAAGTATGGATCTAAGTCTTTTGAGTGCATTTGAATCTGTCGAGTCTGATGCTTATTTCTTTTCTTCTTAGTCTTTAGTTGTCCAACGTCAAAGTCAGAGTTTGTCTTGTGTTTCTTTCCTTTTAAGTCCATAATGACTTTTCCAGTTTGTTTTGATGAAAGTTTACATTTTTTTTTCATATTATATCTCGTGCATATTCTTTTTTCAATCCAACTTAAATGATACACCAAAAAAAGGAAAATAAAAAATAAATAAAATTTTTTGCATGCATTACACCATAACATGATGTCAAGTTAGAGATTGAAGACATAACAGTTCTTAAAACTTAACTATTGTGCACATTAAGGCTATCATTCCTTAAGCGAAGCCTAACTAGCTATTTATTTAGGGAAATCAAATTATAAATCCTTAGTCAAGCACAAAGGCATCTTAATGGTTGTAGATCACTTCATAAAGAGGATCAAAGAAGGGCCAAGTCAAGTTTTGAGGCAATCAATTTGCCGAAGTAGGGAAAAGGCCCAATGAATAGATGCAAAGCAAGATTGCCATGCCTAACTCTTTTTCAACACTCTAATAAGAACTATGTGGATCTGATTCTCCCTCTAAGAAAAAAAAAAGAATAGAAGTAATGTAAGGGATACATAGGCAGCCCAACTCTAGTGCGGTTCAAATCTTAGTGAAAATGTCATGACCCAATTCCTAGGTAGTGATGGTCTTAGAGCTTAGAGAGATATAAGGTCACCTAAACCCATAGAACCCTATCAAACTTATCATTATTTAGCATATTCCACACTATATCTTATCCTAAGATCGAACCCCATTTACTCTTTATTTTTTTTCACTATTATGTTATCCATTTACTTATAGCTAATACACATTAATGCCATTTCATAACCATTGCTTGGAGTATCATTCTCAAATATTAATAAATACTATCCATACATTCCTTACTTACTGCCATAAATATGTATAAATTACTACTATTTGTTTACAATACTTTTCAATTCATTACATTTTAGTACTAAACCTTTGAACACCATATAGCTTTAGATCAATTATCTTCATAGTAACATATCAAAACCCAAAACATGAAAATTTAGCAAAGTAATTCCCAAGTGAAGAAGCATGGCTTGAAATTTACCTTACTATAAAGTCACACTAATTTGAAAATTTTATACAACTAAGGAATGAGATAAACTCAGTGAATACATAATAATATAACATAATATAAGGGCAATTTAAGATATTTAATTTGGATAGATTCAACATGGAAAAGGAGTGATGTTAATCAAAATTGATCATTCTAAATTTAATATACATTTTAGCAGAAATGGCAATTTCTTAGAAGCAGAAAATTTCCCACACAAAAATATTAATGAGTGACGGCCTAAGCCTTGTTCACTCACATGGAACACACTATGCAAAACTAATAAGTTCTTGTGGTAGGCATTTCCCCCAATAGAGATTGGGTATTCTTGTTGTACCTACGAGCTTATACCAAGTGCATAAGGTCTAATGTATTTTCTCACATCAAAAAAGATTTCTACTTGATAAAAGGAATCAATAAAAGATACATATACAAGTTAATATAAGGAATTCAATGGAAGATAATTTGGTCTATCAATGCTTATCATCATTGGTCACAATATATAACCAATGTAGAAGGCTCATAATGGCTAATGTCCTACAAGAAGGATATGGGATTTCAATAGTTTTAACAACCAATAGGCATCGTATATGCAACATCGAATCAAGGTTTGCGTCAATAGATGTTAATTCAACAAATAGTTGCATACAAGAATGGCTCAATCATGTCTTGTTACTAAGTACTCACCTTGAAATCCTTTGCTCTTATTAATGTTCACTTTTGATTACAATAGTGTCCTCCACGGCCTTGAGCAATGTTCTTGCCCTTGCCTTGTGGTTCTACACCTATGTTATTTTAATCACATAGCAATCAGAAACTAATAATGCTACCAATCATAACTTATCTATCTTATACTTGTTTTATTATTATTATTATTATTATTATTATTATTATTATTATTATTATTATTATTATTATTATTATTATTATTATTATTATTATTATTATTATTATTATTATTATTATTATTATTATTATTATTATTTGAACTCACAAAGGAGGTATATTAACAATGCTATATTTATACATATTTTTATTTCCATTTGATTCCAAGCTTAATTCCTTATTCAATTTCATGAATTCATATTTAAATATGATAATCCCCAAATTGATCCATAAATCCTAGAATTTGGTGAAAACTATCAATTTCCCTTTCAAACCTCAAATTGGTCATATATTCATCAAATTAACACTTAGACAATTAATTCCTACCAATTATTTGGAATTAAATCACTTTGATTCATAAAAACCTCACTTGTCCCACTTAGGGAAATTTAGGAAAGACCTATAATTCCTCATCAAATCTTCAAATTAACTATAGACTAACATAACAAGAACCTATATGATCATTCAATTATCAAAATGCAGCATTAGAACACCATGTTTCCCCCTTTAACTAAGATTTTTAAGTCTTGAACTAAGTTTCCAAAATTTTTAACACTCTCAAATCATTTTTCTCCATCTAAAATAACATTAGACACTTCCAATTAGAATTTAGAATACTTCCTTACCAAATTCTTTATGTTGACCAAAATTTTCCTTTAGTTAGAACTTAGATGATTTTCATGCTTTCTTTACACATCTTCACATTAATCCTTTAATTCATAAGTCAAATTTCTATATTTCATCTAAGAACATCCAAAACTACATTTCATGTACATACCTCCCCGTATGGCCAAAATATATATGTAGTGCTGGAGGAATTTATACAATTAAAATACCAAATTCATACTTAGAACATAAAAAGGAAAAGGATGAACATGATTTCTCATCTTGGATAACTTTGATTTGTTAAAGTTTCTTGTTGATATTGGTGTAGAGAGAGTTTTCTTTTGTTAATGTGAATTTTTGGTGTAGAGATGGGTAAAATGATGCACATAACATAAATTTACATATACATATGTTAGGTTGATTGCAGAGGATTTGATCAAGCTTAATTCAAATTAATCACAATGGATGACTATGATTAGATCAAGTTGGATGGCTAAGATTTCATCTACAATTATGATGTTCATCATGTTAGTATGGGATTGCTAAAATGTACCTAGACTCTTATGTAGGGGAAATGAGAATTCAATTTGCTTAAGAGATTTGACTTGGTCAATTTTTATGGCCACTTAGTCAATTTTTATAGCTAATTCTGCAACATCAATTTTTATTTGTATTAGGCCAACTATTTTAGCCATAAGTTTTGATATTCATTCATTCTTGGGCCCATAGGTTGACCAGACCACCCCTTTGGCCTTTGATGTTCCAAGGCCCATTAACAAGCCCACAAGCCCATTAACAAACTTAGAAATTTTTCTTTTAACTTTATTTCTTTCCTTTCTCTTTGACTTTCTAAGTTGTATTCTCTAACTCCTTTATATACCCTATTATTTATCATATGAACTCTATTTAATTCATTAGAAAATAATTAGTTATGATAAAATCATAAACTAGACAAACATTTTAAATGATGTCATGAGATTCCTAACTGATTCCCTTTCATTTCTATACTATGCTAACATTCAAAAATCTTGTCTTCTAGTATCATTAATAACTAGAATGAGCTATGAAATCCTTGGTGTTACATTCTACCCCCTTAAAAAAAAAAATTCATCCTTGAATTTTTTAAAAAAGCTTACCTGCTAGTGATGAAACAGTTGTTGATATTTCTGAAGCATGTCATTTTCATTTTCCCATGTGCATTCTTCCACATTATGGTTATACCATTGAACTTTGACCATAGGTATCTCCTTATTTCTAAGCTTCTTCACTTGTTAGTCTAGTATGGAGATCAAAATCTCCTTATAAGAAAGTCTTTATTGATCTAATTTAATTGTGGTTGAAATAGGTGTGAAGGGTTGAAAATGTATTTCCTTAACATTGATACATGAAAAACTGAATGAACATGTTCCAAAGCTAGAGGCAATGCTAATCAGTATGAAACTTCTCCAACCTTATTAAGAATCTCAAAATGTCCCATGAATCGAGGGGATAATTTTTCCTTTTTACCAAATCTCGTCACTCCTTTTATGGGGTAACTTTCAAAAAAACATGGTCACCTACCATGAAGTGGACATCCTTCATCTTTAGGTTGACATAACTTTTCTGGTGATTAAAGGTAGTTTTTAGTCTCTCTTGAATGATCTTAACCTTTTCATTGGCTTTTTTAATCATGTTTGGAGTTTGAAGGTACTTTTAACCAATTTTAGTCCAACAATCAGAGATCGGCATTTCCTGCCAAATAGTGTTTTGTATGATGCCATTCCTATATAGTAATGATAGCTAGTATTGTATGCAAATTTGATAAGTGGGAGATGTCTATCCCAACTTCCTCTAAAATCCATAACACACATACATAGCACATCCTCCAATGTTTGTCTTGTTCTTTTAGATTGTCCATCTTTTTATGGGTGAAAGGCTATGCTAAAGTCAAGTTATATACTAATGCTTCTTGCAATTTTTACCAGAACCTCAATGTGAATTGAGTCCCTCTATCCGAGATAATGGAAAGTGGTATTCCATGTAATCTTACAATTTCATTGACATAAATCTGAGCGTATTGTGATGTTGAATAAGTAAACTTTACCTCAATAAAGTGTGCTGATTTCTTTAGTCGATCCATTATGACCCATATTGAATTATATCCACAAAGTCTATGGTAATACATTCCCATTTCCACTTCGATAGTTTTATCTCCTAAAGTAATCTAGAAGGTCTTTGGTGTTCAAATTTCACTTGTTGACAAGTCATACATGAAACTATGAAGTTTGCCACATCTTTCTTCATTCCAAGCCACCAAAAAGTACTCTTTACATCATGATACATTTTGATAACACATGCATGTATGGTATATAAGGTTTGATGTGCTTCTTTTAGAATTATTTCTTTTAACTGCTCTACATTAGGTATGCATAATTGATCTCCACATTTTAAACCACCATTTTCTATTCAAAACTTTGAAGCTTGTCCCATTTTCACATCCTTGAATATTTTCATTGCCTAGGCTCTTGATTTTGTGATATTTTTATCTCATCAATGAGTTTAAGCCTTACTTGGAAGTAAGCAACATCACTTGTGATTCATTTACTTCCAATCATAAACTTTCATTAAACATCTCCTTTAACTCTTTTGCTATTAGCCTCTTTTGCACAGTGATATGTAAGAGACAACCCATTGACTTCCTTACGACATTGGCTTAACCAAGATGGTAAAATATTTGGTAATCATAATCTTTTAACAATTCCACCCATCTTCTTTACCTTAAATTTAAATCTCTTTGCTTTAAGATATATTAAAGGCTTTTATGATCCATAAATCTCACATTTCTTCATATACAAATAGTGTCTCCATATCTTTAAAGTAAAGACAATCACTACCTTTTCTGGATCATGAGTGGGGTAGTTCACTTTACATCACTTTAGTTGCCTGGATGTGTAAGCAATAACTTTTCCATTCTGCATTAGCATGCATTCCAAACTAATTTTAGAGGCACCATAATATATGGAAAAACCTTCATTCCCATCATTTAACACCAAAATAGGAGCTATGATCAAACAATCTTTAAGTTTTTAAAAGCTCTCCTCACAGGTCTCATCTCACTTAAACTTGACTTGTTTTCGTGTAAGCCTCGTTAGTGGCACTACTATTCTCGAAAAAGTCCTTTATAAACTAGTGGCAGTAACCTACCATACCCAAGAAACTCCTCATCTCAATAACAGTTATAGGTAAGGGCCAATTTGTTATCGCTTTTACGCTCTTGGGATCTACCTTAATTCCTTTATTACTCACTATATGGCCAACGATGCAAACTTGCTCCATCTAGAAGTCATAGTTAGACAATTTAGCATAAAGCTTATGCTTTCTTAAAGTTTGTAACACCATTTTTAAGTGTTCCTCATGTTCTTCTTTACCTCTTAAATAGACTAGAATATCATCAATAAATATAATCACAAATTTATCCAAACATGGCTTAAACACTCGATTCATTAAGTCCATAAAAGCTATTGATGCATTTGTTAAAACAAATGGCAATATTGTGAACTCGTAATGCTTATATCTCATCTAAATGCAGCCTTACATACATCCTTTCATCAAATTTTTAGCTGATGATAACCCGATCATAAGTCTATCTTAGAAAAATAACTAGCTCCTCATAACTGATTAAATGAATCATCAATCCTCTGTAAAGGATACTTATTCTTTATAGTTACCTTATTTAACTATCTGTAATCAATACATAACCTTAAGGACCCATCTTTCTTATTGACAAATAGAATTGAAGCACCTTATGGAGAACTACTCAGTCTAATAAAACCCTTATCAAGAAAGTCCTATAATTGAACTTTCAATTCTTTTAACTCAGAAAGTCCTATATGATACGGCAGTATTGATATTAGCTGAGTCCTAAGTAGAAGGTTAATTGTAAACTCAATCTCCCTATCTAATGGCATTCCTAGCAGATCCTAAGGGAATACATCAAGAAATTCCTCTACTACAAGTATCCCCTTAATGGTTTTATCTACTTTTTCAGTATCTACCACATATACCAAATATGCTTAGCAACCCTTCTTTAACAACCTTTTTGCTCTAATACACAAAATAAAATTTATGGTAAAGCTACTTCTATCACCTTGAAAAGTGAATTTAGATCCATTATCCTTTTTGAAATTAATTATTTTTCCCTTACAGTCTATATGAGTGTTATGCATAGATAACCAATCAATTCCTAATATGACATCAAATTCCAAGACCTTTAGCTCAATCAAGTTTATGGGAAAATTCGTATTTTCAATTTCTACCATATAATTTTTATACACTTGCTTTAGCTCTACAATTTCTCTTAAGGGTGTTGTTATAATCAAAGGTTCATTCATCATCTCCTTATCCTTATTTAATTTCTTAGAAAAATATGATGAAATAAATGAATATGTTATACTAGAATCAAACAAATATTGAGCACTAACATATTGGATGAGAATGGTACCTATAACAACATTATGGGACATGTAAACTTCTTGTTGAATGAGAGCATAAACTTTTCCTTTACCTCTACCTTGCATAGCTTGCACATTGCTTGAGGATTGTCCTGTACCTCAACCTTGTCCTTTCGGTCTATGATTTTCAATCCAATTAATTTGTATAGTGGGCTGCAAAACCTCTGTAGTTATCCTCTAATTTATAGTCATTAGGCAATCCTTGATAAAATGTCCCATTTGTCCACATTGTAGGTATGCTTCCATGGCAATCCGATAGGCTCCTCAACGTTGTCATCTATATATGGTGCAAGTAGGTATACATTAGTTTTGTTGTCTAGTTCAATATGTGCTAATGTTGCTTGGAGCTAAGGCTACTGAAACACTTATATCCTGGACTTAACTTTGTCCTTTCATTCTTGGCTGGTATAGGGTGGATATAGTAGAAGCTTATTTAGGACCTTTACTTTTGGTAGGGACTCCTCATTATTGACTACTTTGCCCTTTACTTTTTTCCTTTGTTTTTCTACTCCCTTTTCCCTCGTTCAGCTCTCTTAGTCTCGTGTTGTGCCTCAATGAGCTTAGCTTTATTAATTAACTTGGCCATGGTGGGGAAATCAATGTCTACCAAGATGTTATAAAGCGAAGAAATCAATTCTTGTTGCAATTGGTTAACCCTACCTACTTTTGTAATACTATATAAGAGGCATATTTATACTATTTGAGAGGCATATTTACTCAAATGCTTAAATTCCTAAGCAAACTTAGATAGAGACATTATAGGCTTTTACTTCAATTTCTCAAATTGAGGAGCATGATTTTGTTTTTCTCCTTTGGTTAAGAATGTATCCATTAGCCTTTGCTTGAATTCAACCCATGTAGGAGAGTCGTCTTTATACATCTACTCCTCAATCTCCCTCTAGAACCATTCCCATACATCCTTCTTAAGTTGTAGTCCCACTAATTCAATCAACTTTTCATTAGAGCATGACAAGCTTTGAGCTATCTTATCTAATTCCTTTAAAAACTCTTAGGGATCCTCCCCTTCTTCTACTTTAAACTCATGGGGGTTTCATCTTCTTAAAGTCATTCATCACAACACCTTCTTCCAATAACACTCTTTTTTGTACATGATGTGGCACCCTGGGCAGAAGAGGATGAATATTCTTAACCCTAGGAATAGGTTGTGCCATAGGTGGTAATGGTGGTGGAGGCATTTCTTACCTTTTCTCAATTCCTTAAGTTTTCATCTTGGCTCTTGATTTTCTTGCATCAATGCATCCATATCACCAGGCAATCCTTGTTCTCTTGTATCTACTATGCATGGTCTCGATCGAGATGACGCTTTGTCATTATCTTGTATATATGCAACATTAGATGCTGCATTTGGAGCGATATTTTCAACTTCTTAAGATCTTTGCCTCTCTTGTTATTCTATTCTATAAGGTAAAATCTAAGCCACAAATTTAATAATACCTTTTCTTTAGTTCACTCCATATATAGATCTTAATATATAAAATATATATGAATCATTTACAATTGCACTAACTACTATTGAGCATCATCTTTCATTTTATGACTTTAACCATATATAACATTTAACAATTTTGTATACATATAAAATTCAACAATTTCACATATCATTCAATGATTTGTTTAAACATATCACAAATCATTCCATTGTCACATGCATACCATTTCATATAGTATAAAATCATACATATCAATTGTTGATTCAAATTGTGTCAAATCTTAGTCAACCTCTCTTTATATTCTTGACAAATCAAATTTTTTGTTATTTTAAATGTTTAGTAGGTTTTTATTTCATAGACAACATTCATCAAGAAGCTTATAAATAAGTATCCTTTAAGTCATGGAATGAACTTCTGAATCATAAGCATTACACAATTTCACGATTCCAACCTATCATTGTGTCCATGACCTAAATGGTCACAACCAAGATTAATTTAAGAGTCAAAACATCGGATTAATCCTCATGACATAGTGTGTTTTGTGACTGTGATCCAAGGCATGAAAAAGCATTTGTGACCATGATTGACAATCTCGACTATGATCCCTAAGGTAGATTCTAACTCCAACAATTAATGGACTTCTCTCTTCAAAACACATAAAAATGAACATAATTTATTCTAACTTTCATACAACAGTTACATATTATATGTATACAAAAAGATCATATATTCCATTAGTTATCCTTCATGTTAAACAATCCACTACATGAACATATGTGCCAATTATTTCACTGAAATCAAAATCCATTCATTCTTATCCCAGTCTTCCTTAATTTCTTGAACCTCTCTCACTATTATTAGCTTCACTTTCTCTAAGGCACACATGTCTACAAGTTGTGTATAATAAAGAAGTGGATAACATACGCCTTCTAATAGGACATCTTTCCTTCAAATGATGCAATCTACCACAAGCTACACATAAGTGTTTAGGAAATCCTAACATCATGTCTCAGAGAGGTGGAATCAATTCTACCCCTAGGTTTTAATGTATATGATTAACCCCAGTCGATTCCAATTTCATATCTCAAATCATTCTTCTTAAACTTTACACTTCTTCTCTTAACGTACAAAACTCCCTCCTTGCTTCTTCATACTATGCTTTCATCCTTACTACCCAAACTCGATCAAGATCCTCTTCTAACTTAGTCTCTTTGGGTTCAGACAAAGCAGCCGAAGTAGCATATGATATTTCCCTTTCTCTATAATGCAGCCAAAGTAGCGTTTGATATTTCCCTTTCTCTAGCATGATTATGGATTTGTGGCATCTACATTTAACAATCAAGAAATATGATACAACAATACAAGAATGCACATATAAGTCACAAAGATGAAGTAATAACCTAATATGTAACATTAATATAGATCTATCTTAACAATGCGATTCAACAACAACAAGGAATCCTATGCTCCATGGTTAAACCTATAGTTCATACAGTTATTAAGTTTGAACAAAACTTAAACCTTTGGCTCAAATATTAACTCTATCACAACCCAATTCTTGGGCAGTGACTATTCTAGAGCTTAAGAAGACATAAGGTCACCTAAACTCATAGAACCCCGTCAAACTGATCATTATTTAGTATACTTCATATTATAGGTTATACTAAGATCAGAACCCATTTACTCTTTACCTTTTTTTTTCATTATTACATTGTTCATTTAATTATAGCTAATACATATTATTGCCATTTCATAACCATTGGTTGGAGTATCATTCTCAAATATTAATAAATATTGTCCATACATTTACTACCATAAATATTTATATAACAATTACTACTATTTATTTATAATACTTTTGAATTCAATACATTTTAGTACTTACCTTCAAACATTATGGAGCTCTAGATTGATTATTCTCAAAGTAACATTGCAAAACCCAAAACATGAAAATTTAGCAAAGCAATTCCTAAGTGGAGAAGCATTACATGGAATTTACCTTGCTATAAAGTCACCCTGACCTAAAAATCTTAAGCAACCACGGAATGAGATAAACTCAATGAGTACATAATAATATAACATAATATAAGGGTAATTTAAGAGATTTAATTTGGATAAATTCAATATGGAAAAGGAGTAATGTTGATCAAAATTGATCATTTTGAATTTACTATACATTTTAGTAGAAATCGCAATGTCTTAGAAGCGAAAATCTTCCCATACAAAAATATTAATGAGTGACGGCATAAGTCTTGCTCACTTACATATATCACACTACTGAAAACTAATCAGCTCTTATGGTTAGGCATTCTTCCCTAACAAAGGTTGGGCACTCTCGCCTTACCTATAGACTTATACCAAGTGCACATGGTCTAATGTACTTCCTCTTATCAAAGAGTATTTCTACATGACAAAGAGAATCAATAAAAAACACATACGAGGTCCATACAAGGAATTTAATGGAAGTTAGTTTGGTCTATCAATGCTTATCATCATTGAACACAATATATGTCCAATGTAGAAGGCTCATAATAGCCAATGTCATACAAGAAGGATGTGGGATTTCAATAGTTTCAACAACATATAAGCATCATATATGCAACATCAAATCAAGGTAAGCATCAATAGATGGTAATTTAAACAATAGTTGCATACAAGAATGGCTCAATCATGTCACATTATTAAGTACTTAAACTCCTTTGCTCCTATTAATGTTCACTCTCGATTATAATAGTCTCTTTCATGGTCTTAAGCAATGTCTTTTCCCTTGCCTTGAAGTTCTACACCCATGTTATTTTAATTACATAGCAATTAGTAACTAATAATACTACCATTCATAACTTATCTATCTTATACTTGTTTTATTATTATTATTATTATTATTATTATTATTATTATTATTATTATTATTATTATTATTATTATTATTATTATTATTATTATTATTTCAACTCACAAAGGAGGTATATTAATAATGTTATATTTATACATATTCTTATTTCTATTCAATTCCAAACTTAATTCCTTATTCAATTTCATGAATTCATGTTTAAATCTCACAATCCCCAAATTGATCCATTAACTTTAGAATTTGGGAAAAACTATCAATTTCCCTTTTAAACCCCCAAATTGGTCATAGATTCATCAAATTGACACCTAGACAATCAATTCCCATCAATTATTTGGAATTAAATCACTTTGATTCATAAAAAACCTAACTTGTCCCACTAAGGGCAATTTGGAGAAAACCTATAATTTCTCATCAAATCTTTAAATTAATTATAGAAATATGAAATTAACATAACATAGAACCTATATGATCATTCAATTATCAAAATCTAGTATTAAAACACCAAGTTTTCCCTTTTAATTAAGTTTATGCTACTAAGATTTTCAAGTCTTGAACCGAGTTTCCAAAATTCATTTTAACACTCTCAAATCATTTTCTTCATCTAAAACAACCTTAGATGCTTTCAATTAGAATTTAGAACACTTCCTTATCAAATTGTTTATGCTAGCCAAAATTTTCCCCTAGTTAGAACTTAGACGATTTTCATGCTTTCTTACCTGTCTTCACATTAATCCTTTAATTCTTAAGTCAAATTTCCATATGCCATCTAAGAACATCCAAAACTACATCTCATGTATATGCCTCCTTATATGGCCAAAATATATATATGGTGTTGGAGGAACCAAAATCATACTTAGAGCATAGAAAGAAAAGGATGAACATGATTTCTTACCTTTGGTAACTCTGATTTGTTAAGGTTCCTTATTGATGTTGGTGTAGAAAGAGTTTTTTTTTTTTTTTGGTTAATATGAATTTTTGGTGTAGAGATGGATAAAATGATGCACATAACATAAATTTACATATATATATGGTAGGTTGAATGATGAAGATTTGATCAAGCTTAATTCAATAGTTAGGATTTAATCACAATAGTTGGCTATGATTAGATCAAGTTAGATGGCTAAGATTTCATCTACAATTGTGATGTTCATCATGTTGGTATGAGAATCTCAAAAATATATCTAGACTCTTATGTAGGGAAAATGAGAATTCAGTTTGCTTAAGAGATTTGACTCGGTCAATTTTTGTGGCTATTTAGTCAATTTTTATAGCTAACTCTATGACATTAATTTTTATTTGTCTTGAGCCAACTATTTTATCTCATAACTTTTGATGTTCATTCATTCTTGGGCTCATGGGCCAACCACCCCCCCCCCCCCCCCCCCATTAGGCTTTGGCCTTTGATGTTCTAAGACCCATTAACAAGCCTACAAGTCCATTAACAAACTTGGAAATTTTCTTTTTAACTTTCTTTCTTTCCTTTAAGTTTGACTTTCTAGTTTGTATTCTCTAACTCGTTTATATACCCCATTAATTACCACATGAACTCTATTTAATTTATTAGAGCACAATTAGTCATGATAAAATCATAAACTAGACAAATATTTCAAATGGAGTCACAAGTTCCCTAACTGATTCCCTTTCATTTCTATACTATTCTATTATTCAAAGATCTTGTCTTTTAGTATAATTAATAACTAGAATGAGCTATGAAATCCTTGGTATTACAGAAAATATCTTTTGTCTTGTAAGAAATCTTGCCCTCATGTTCTCTGAACCATATCAATCGCATCCCCACTTGTTTCCTCTAAAAAAAGATGACATGTCATTCAAATTGGATTCCATTCTGAGTCATGTAAAATTCCATCTTTTTGAATATATCAAGTCAGTGAAAATAATTTATCCTTATGAGCAATCAAACAATTGTATCCTCTTTAGAGTCATCCTTCTTTGTGTCACCCTTTTTCATCCCTTAATCATTCAAAGGGTAAAGAAAATGTTCAAGTGAAATATCGAGTTGTCACACATAAAGTTGCTGCCCTTATCCATTATCAGGGGCATTGAAGGAATAGTAGAGCCAAACACAGTGGAAGCAAGGTGGTGGGGTGAAATTTCAAATATCTTAAAATCTCACTTCACCCACTTTGGTCCAAATGTTTTACGCAATTAATTAATTTGTGTGTAAAACACATATGCATAGAAACAAGAAGGGAGAGTAATCATATTACCTCTTGTAGGTCCCTTCTTTCTTAAGAAAGAGCTCTCCAAATGTGAGGCCTCTAGATCATCCATACCTAGCTCACCTTCAAGTTCCTTTTGGTTTCTTAGGTGTTCTTGAATCCCTCTCATGTTTGCCCAAATTTGATTCAAGATTTTCCCTTAAAAACCTTTAGGAAGTTAAGATTTCTTTTTGATTTGTTTTGGACTAGAATCATTTTCAATTTGCAAGCAATTATTCTTTCACAAATAACAAAGAAAAGAATTGAAGATCAAAAGAAAAATTGAAGAAACACTTTCTTCATCTTTTCTTTCTCTCTCTCAACTTCACTCTAAAAGCTTCAAAATGGAAAAATGATGTTCACTTATTTTTTAAGAACATAAAAACTCATAGTTCTTATATTCTTTCCAAGACTTAACCCTTAAGTCTTCGCAAAGACAAAAATACCCTTTTACCACATCATTTGATGAAGAAGCAAAAGTTAACTTTTCTTTTTCAAATGGTGAAATGACCATTTTATCCTTTAGGGGTGAAATGACCATTTTATCCTTTAGGGGTGAAATGACCATTTTATCCTTTAGGACATTTCCATTAGCCAAAAGATGTAATTACAATTTTAACCTTAATGGAAAATTCTCTAACCCCTAAACCCATCACATGGGCTTATGAATAGTGCATTTTCTCTAACCCCTAAATTGCCTCTTTTCCATATCCCATATGGGTTTAGGCCACATCTTATGTGTTTAAGGTTTTTCACTAAGCTTAAAATTAAGTCTTTGATTTAGTCCAAATCAATTTTCAATTTAATCTTTCTCATTTGCATCACATACAAATTAAGATTTAATTAAATAAAAACCATTTTAGATTTAACATCAGGACATCTGGGGTCCTTATAAATTTAATTACATATTAATCATTTTACCACTAATCAATTAATTAAACACTTTAATTAATTATTATGGTAAACCTTTTATACTTGAATGATGATCACTATTGGGAGTGTGACTTTCTAGGTTTATGTCTAGCTAGCAATGGGAATGAGAAAATATTTTTCTCTACTAATGTGAAATCCCTACGTCATGCTTAGTCCCATAAGTCATGAGTGACAATTAACATTTCATATCATGACTACCTAATTATAAATGAATATTTATAGTTGATAACTTTAAACATCATATGGACAATCAATCATAAATTATCATGCATTAGAATCCCTTCATTAAAGATCCCAATCTTGGCTAGGGTAATGGTTTATGTCAAATCCTAGTATGCCTCGATTTTATGTCCTTATCTTGTTTCTAATTCTTGATGAGATTATATTCCTATTAGAAACTCCTTCTTATGAATCTTAGTGTTCTGGCTAGAAACTTTAGCTATCAAGAATAATTAGATAGTATAGGATCTTAACCTCATTTAATCGAGATAATGAATTCTATCTTAGTGACCATTTACCTCCGTACATAACAAATTAGAATTTTCACATGCCATATATCCGTACATAATAGTACGTCTATGTAAGTAGTAATAAGTCCTAACCACCTATGTATGAGATATAGTATCCCTCAAGTCAAAGGACTATATACACTATTATGACCTAGATGATAAATATTTAACAAGTAGTAAAACCCCATATTATTATCATCTAAAGTCATAGTTTGACTATTCATCCTATGAATATCCATGTGTTTGTATTGACATCACATGTCAAGTAGCATAAGACTCACTGCCTCTATAATCATCCGTATCATATACTGATTATAGAAAACAAACAGTGGTGATCATCTTCCAGAATTAATGATGCCTAGTCATTAATCCTATGACCATGAACATATTTAAAATGTAAGTACAAGAGCGATCCATCTCCCATATTCTCAACACTTAAGAATAGATCCTCTTACAAATACTTAAGGACTACATTCAATAATATAACATCCTTTTCACATTATGAATATATTTATTATGCCATTGGGAATTATTATCTACTATTACATAACTATTATATGACTCTTAGGGCAGGCACTACTATCGGGCATGTCATTTGAAGATGTTCACATTCCTTTGAGCAATCTTTGGTTAGTCTACCACCCCTTCTTAAGGGCAAGATCTCTAAGTTGTGTTTTCTTATCAAAGTGATTGAGTCACCAAAAGACCCAAATTAGTTGGCTCCCCCTTATTCCTAAAAGTTCATCCTAACCTCTATGCTAATCCAACTGAACCCAAAAAGGATTATCCCTAAGAGCCCTCCTAACCCAACTAAGGTTTTCTTCCCTTTCCATAAAGCCTCACAAAAAAAAAAGGAATAACCACAAAGCTGAAGCCTTTAGTGGAACTAGAATCAATCAAAACTCTCAAAAATTTGCATCACCCATGCCATATGCTGGAAGCCCATAACCCACTTTGAATCCTCATTTTCTTAGCAAAATAAAAGCCATGCACACTTTCTAAAAGTCCTAACTTCAAATCCCAAGCCAATAGAGAAAGCCTACCTCCCATTTTCAAAACCCCAACTCCTTGATGAAATTAAGTCATTCAAAAGGTCTTATCATGAACCGAAATAAAGGCATACCCCTCTTATCTACTCAAAGAAAGCCTGATCTCTAAAACTCAAATGAACCTTCAAAACTTATCCAAGTCATTTATCCTTGAAACCAAAATTCTATTAGACCTAGACTAGAACCCGAGCCAAGATTAATCGAATCCTAATAACTACCAACCCATTTGTTCAAAACTCTTGACAAAATCAGAACTAAACCCTAAAAGAAGTCTAAAACCTAGACTACCCAATTAATTGCCCAAGTAACCCAATTAAGCCAAGAGCACAAAAGGAAACATTAGGCCACTTGGAGTGAACCATAAATCTCTATCATCTATTGTGAGTCCTCACCCGAGCACTGGTTTGATCTGCTAAAGGGAATTAAAATGCTCATTTAGGAAAGAACTCACAAGGAAGCCCTTGGGCTGATAGTTTTGAAAATTATTTCTTAGAGTCGCTACCTTAATTTATTTATATTTGGGAAAATATAAGGAAAAAAATCCATTTGACTCTAATTATTATCCAAAAGAAAAAGGATCACTAGCCTCAAAACCAAAGAGGATTCGGGGACTAGGTTTTCAGTTTAATTTAACAAAATAAGTTTGGCCAAGTAATATAAAAGTAACTTAAAATATATTTCATGAGCAATTAAAATGCATGAGTAATTTATAACATGCATGATCATTCAATCCATAAAGTTTATATATAATTAGAATTCAAAATAAAAGAGATTCAATATTACAATGAAATCCAAACTTAGGGGATACCTCCTCTAGCCCTTATGGGTTATAGGAAAGTCACACATTCCCCAAACTAAACCTAATAACTGAGTAAAGGAAAGCAAAATAAAAGTAGGTGAAGAAGGTGATAGGGAAGAGTTGGTTAATTTTAGTTGGATTCGATGTCTGAACCAAATATGCCTATGCATCCTTTTGAATGGGAATTAGAACCCACGCAGTTCTCCCTTCTTACAAAGGGGTTAGTTTAACCTAGCCACTTTATCATGTTTTGATTGATTGATTGAAAGAGGATTGAGTTAATTAATTAATTTAATTAATTACCGAGTTGATTAGCAAGCAACCTAGATGAATCAATTTAATTAACTAACTAAAAGAGGCAAGGAAAATTAGACAATAGAAAATTAAAGGAAAAGGGAGCTAACCTCAGACGGCAGGCAACGATTGGCCTTGGACGACGGATGGTGGCTGGCTTAGGATGGCGAACAGCGACTAGCCTTAGATGGTGTCACATCCTAACCTTAGAGATATGACGGTCCTAGAACATGGGGAGACATAAGGTCATCCACGCCCATAGAACCCACTTACATATAAATAAATCATGCCTAGGATCTTCAACAAACCTCTTACAATAACTTGTTTAAAACATTTAGATGAATACCTTAAATTGTGAAAGTCTAAAATAAATCATTACATATAAAATCGATAAGGAAAATAATATATATATCAATAAGTATCAATCAATATTCCCGAAGCATCTAATGACAAGACTTTATAAAATAGTATTATTGATAACTTGGACAAGGAATTCTCTAAGCGAAGTAGAATGCTTGAGCCATTACCTTGCCTCCTCACATTTGCTCACTTGGAACCACACAAGGAAAAAGAAGGGGTAAGATAGATGATCTCAATGAGTAAATGAAAAGGCACATAAATTATCACATATTCCTTTGAAAAGGAAACACATAGCTTATACACTTAGTTCATGACTTATAATTCATGAATCAGGTTGCAATTTTAGTAAGGGTTCAATTTGGCAAGTTTGCAGAAATCACACTTATCACTTATGATGAGTGAAGGCTATTGCTCTATCACTCGAACACTTAAGGAGAGGTGGCCTTATACCAAATTCCAACTCCTATCACTTATAAGGCATGAAACTAATTAGGCTCCAAGGTTAGAACCGCCCCTTCTAGCTGAGGTGGATACACTACCCCTATCCATCGGGTTAAGACCATGTGCACAGGTTCCGATGATTACCCGCATCAGTACGAGGATTCTGCATAAAGGGTAAGAGGTACCATAGCTAGAGCTAATGGTAATCACAATTAACAATATCACATAAGGCAACAATAACATGTATTCCAATATCAATAGTGGTTTAGCTTTCAAGCAAAAGATATAGTAATAGTGTAGTTCCAGAAAGAATATAGGTTAGGGTGTTAATCACAAGAAATTCTCATTGGGATAAACAAAATAGTTTTGGACCAAATGTCCCTTGGCAACCCAAGCTTGTCACAGAAATCATATAATAATATTTAGAATAGAAAGAACTTGGGTTTCAAAGATCACAAAGGCTTATATAATAATATATCACATTCTTATAACACAACATAATGTTGGTCACACTTATAACATGAATATGGCGTTTGCCCACATTTGAAGAATGAATACGATGTTTACTCACCTTGGGGTTCCTTTGCTCCTAGTATATGTAGTCCCTTTGCACTTTTAAAGCTCCTGAAACTCTAATATAATATTTGATTTAATACTTAGTATTTATCTACTCATGATGCTCCTATCCCATAATTACCCCATGCACATATGGCATACACATACACTTAGAGTCTACACATAGGTGTACTCGTCACTTGCACATAACACATTGACTTTGAAAGTCTTGCACACTTAGGCCTTATAGGCTCTCTTGATAGCACATTACAATCACATTAATACCTTTTTAAGGTCATTACAATATTATTACCTCAATATCAATTCACTTTAACAATTATCTTAATTCACTTTACACTTCCATACATGTCATCTTAATAATTTACCTTTCAAGCGTCATGCTTAGCTCTTATGATCCCTTTCACTTCATCAACTTATAACCATATGTTCATCATCAAGTCATCATAGCATCTAGTTCCATATTTCTTAACCACATTTGCATTCTAAACACAATATAAGATACCTTAAGTATACCATAATGCATTTAAGCTTATCTAGGATCATATCTTCATCTAACATGAAATTTTATCATTTATTAGTCATACATCATGTCAATAATCATCAAAACATATCAAATAAAAATTATAAATATTGGAGCAAAAATTTTTATATAGGTCGAATGCGTTACCAAAGTAGAGATTAATTTCTTCTTCTTTTTGCACTTTTCGTCTATTTCAGAAATATGAAAAAATATGGTTTGAATCAATATTTTTCATGTAAATGCAACAAAAATCATCTTAGAATTTAAATTCATAAGAATCGGCCACTCTTGGTGTTATTTATATGCAAAAATTCAATTTCTGAATTATAGAACACAAAACCATGAGTTTTCTTGTTTTTGGTATTTTCCGGTCATTTCAAAATTTTATAAATAGGTTGTTTAAACTATTATTTTTCATTCAATCATAGAAAATATCAGTTTAGAACACATCCCTACATGATTTGGCAGCCATAGATAGGGTTTATACAAAAATTTCCAAGTTTAAGGGCTTAGGTGAAAAATCATGAGTTTTCGTGCTTTCCGCGCATTTTGTTCATTTCAGCGATAAACAGACACATGATTCAAATCATTATTTTTCATCTAAACAAAATAAATATCATATTAGAGCACTTATTCATTGAAATCAGCAGCCATATGTCCATTCAAGAATAATATTTTCTAACTTCCAGATTCTAATACAAAAACCTTGAACTCCTTTGTTTTTCGAAACTTTCCGGTTATCACAGAAATATGTAGAAATATTATTTAATCCAATCTTTTCCATCAAAACAAATCAAAAATCAGTTTAGAATACAACCATACACCAATTGCCACACCCCCCCCCCCTCCTCCCCCCCCCCCCCCCCCCCCTCCCCCCAAATGATGTTTATGCATAAAAATTGTGATTTTAAATTATAGAATTCACCTTTGGAGAAATCTCACGGAAAGAATCGTGTTTTTGGTAGAAAATAGATTTTCTCTCCCAAGAACTCACCCAAACAGAATCAAATATGTAAAAATCAGTAATCGACCAGTTCAAAATAATTTTTCCATAATTTATTTCATAGAAATCAGTTTAGAAATCAAAAGAAAAGAAAAACTTATGATTACAGTCAAGAAATCGCGAAACGAAAAGGTGTTTTTCTTAATTTCGGTAGAGAGAAATATTTTGAGAGAATTTTCTACCAAGATATAGAAAGAATAAGAGAATGGCTGCTGGAACCTTGGTTTGTCCAAAATTTAGATTATATATTAGGGTTTGGGTGAAATTTCCACTAATATCCTTAATGAACTAGGTTAGGAGGATTTTGGTGTAGTGGGCTTTTGGGTATTTGGGTTTTTTATTTAAATTTTTGGGCTGAATAGAATTAAAATAAAAAGAATATTTTTCTTATTAATTCTATAACATTTTCCCCAAAAATATTTATTTTAAAATATTTTAAAAATACTCATAAAATTATTTTATGCTTAAAAATTGTCTTATGCATGAAAATTCATTTTATTTAAAATAAATTCTTTTATGCTAATGCACTTCATATAAATTATTTATTTCACAATAGCAACACATATTATGTATATTAAAATTAATTTAATATGCCACATACTCATCAATCACTTAGATCACGAATTTCTACACAAGCACACATTTAACCTTAATAGTTCTAAATCAAGCAATTTATCACGAAAATTCCTAGGGTGGGTGTGGGTTGTTATATTCTCCCCCCTAAAGAAATTCATCCTCAAATTTAAACCCTTACCTAGTTTCTCTTGAAAAGCTGAGGATGCTTCTGTCGCATCTCTTCCTCTGCTTCCCAAGTGCACTCATCTATCCTATGATTTTGCCACTGAACCTTAATCATGGGTATTTCCTTATTTCTTAACTTCTTTACTGGTTGATCCATTATAGCTATCGGTGACTCCTCATAGGATAGTTGCTCATCTAACATAATGTCTGGAGGTAAAAGAATGTGCAATGGATCTGACACATACTTCCTTAGCATTGAGATGTGGAACACTGGGTGTACATGCGCCAAAGTTGGAGGCAGGGCAAGTCTATAAGACACTTCTCCAACCTTATCTAAGATTTTGAAAGGACCAATGACACGAGGTGATAATTTTCCTTTCTTGCCAAATCTCATACCTCCTTTCATTAGAGAGACCTTTAAGAATACGTGATCTCCCACGGTGAATTAGACTTCTTTTCGCTTAGGGTCCACATAACTCTTTTGTCGACTGAAAGCTGTCTTCAGTAGACCTTGAATTATTGGTAATTTCTTGATTGTCTCCTTAAACAATTCAGGCATTTCTACATGCTTCTCTCTAGGTTCAATCCAACAAATCGGAGAATGACATCTTCTCCCATACAATGCTTCGTAAGGCACCATGCCAATGGACGAATGATAGCTATTGTTGTAGGCAAATTCAATCAAGGGTAAATACTTATCCACCTTTGTCACATCCCAGTTACTGCCAAAGTCCAAGACACACATCCTTAGCATATCCTCGAGTGTTTGAATTGTTCTTTCAAACTGGCCATTCGTTTGAGGGTGAAACACCGTACTAAAATCTAGTTGTGTTCCTAACACTTCTTGTAACTTCTGCCAGAACCTTGAGGTGAATTGAGTCCCTCAATCTGAGATGATAGAAATTGGCACTCTATGTAGTTTCATGATCTCATCTATATATAACTGCGCATACTAAGCTGCAGAATATGTGGTCTTAACTCCTAGAAAATAAGCAGACCTTGTTAATCTATCCACTATGACCCATATAGAGTCATGTCCCTTAGAGGTTCTAGGCAAGCCAACAACGAAGTCCATAGTGATGCGCTCCCACTTCTATTTAGGTAGTCGAATCTCTTGTAGTAATCCTGAGGGTCGCTGATGTTCATACTTGACTTACTAGCAAGTTAGGTAGGATGCTATAAACTTAGCCACATCTTTCTTCAAACCAGGCCATCAATAGTTAGCTTTCATGTCATGGTACATCTCGGTAGTTCCCAGATGAGCATAGTAAGGTGTCTGATGTGCCTCTTTCAATATCCTTTCCTTTAGTCCATCCACATTAGGCACGCATACTCTATTCTTGCACTTTAAAATTCCATTAACTACCTCAAACTCAGAGTTCTTTCCTTCTCTCGTCTCATCCTTCAACTTCACCAAGTATGGGTCCCTATCTTATGAATCCCTTATTTCTTCCATTAACTTAGACCTTACTTGAAAATGACCCAATAAAACTCTTGATCCTCCAATCTCCAGTTTCAATCCTTTATTAAACAATTCCTTTAGTTCCTTTATGATTGACCTCTTTCTCACATCCACATGGGCTAGGCTTCCCATCGACTTTCGACTTAAGGCATCTGCCACTACATTCGCCTTCCTGGGATGGTTGAGAATCTGACAGTCATAATCCTTCAACAGTTTAATCCATCTCCTTTTGTCTTAGATTGAGGTCTCTTTGGCTCAAGATGTACTGAAGACTCTTATGATCCGTGTAGATCTCACACTTTATCCCATACATGTAATGTCTCCAGATCTTTAGAGCGAACACTATTGCAGTTAATTCTAAATCATGAGTAGGGTAATTCACTTCATGTCTCTTTAGTTGTCGTGATGCATAGGCGATGACTTTACCATTTTTGATCAAAACACACCCAAGTCTTACTCTCAAAGAGTCGCAATAGACAGTGAATCCTTCTTCTCCTTCTAGTAATGTCAAAACTGGAGCCGATACCAAACACTCCTTGAGCTTCTGAAAACTCTTTTCATAGGACTCTTCCCAGTTGAACTTAACTTGTTTTCTCATTAACTTGGTCAATGGAGCTGCTATCTTAGAAAAGTCCTGTACTAATCTATGATAATATCCCGCCATGCCCAAAAAACTTCGTACTTCTGAGACTGTTATGGGCCTTGGCCAATTTGCTACCGCTTCAACTTTCTTAGGATCAAGTTGAATTCCTTCCTTACTTACTACATGTCCAAGAAAGTTGACAGACTCTATCCAAAACTCACACTTGGATAACTTAGCGTAGAGTTGGTGATCATGTAACGTTTGAAGCACGATCCTTAGATGTTCTTCATATTCTTCTTTATTCTTTAAGTAAATTAGGATGTCATCAGTGAACATGATCACGAATTTGTCAAGGAATGGCTTGAATACTCGATTCATCAAGTCCATAAAAGCAGCAGGAGCATTTGTCAAACTGAATGGCAAAACTGTGAACTCATAGTGCCCATATCTAGTATGGAAGGCAGTCTTGTAGATATCTTATCCTCGGATCTTTAGTTGATGATAGCCAGACCTTAAGTCATTCTTAGAGAAGTGACCAGCTCCTTGCAATTGATCAAAAAGATCATTGATCCTCGGCAATGGGTATCTATTCTTCACAGTGACTTTGTTAAGCTGGCAATAGTCAATGCACATTCAGAACACGCCATCTTTGTTCTTCACAAATAACACTAGAGCACCCTATGGCGAACTGCTTGGTCGAATGAAGCCCTTATTAAGTAGATCATGCAATTGCATCTTTAATTCCTTTAGCTCCATTAGTGCCATACGATATGGCGGTATCAATATCGATTACATACTAGGTAGCAGTATGATGTTGAACTCGATCTCATGATCAGGCAATAATCTAGGTAAATCTTCTGGAAAGACATCCATGAACTCGTCCACCAATGGAATGCTCTCGTCTCAAATGACAACTTCTTTGCCAGTGTTGATTATGTGGGCTAGATACGCTTGGCATCCTTTCCTTAACATCCGCCTTGCTCCTAAGGCCAATATCAAGTTCAGAGAATTCTCATTTCTATCTCCTTGGTATATAAACTCCTTCCCATCTCTAGTTTGAAACTCGACAAGTTTCTTTCTACAGTCGATACAAGCTCCATGCTCATACAACTAGTCCATCCCTAATATCACATCAAATTCTAGTACGTCCAATTCTGGCAACACTACTAGCAGTGTTTGTCCATTAATGTCCACATCACAGCCCTTATATTCATACTTTACTTCCATCGCTTCCTCTAAAGGAGTTGATATTATTAATGATTCTCTCATCAATTCCTTATCTATACCCAAATACTTAGCAAAATAAGGCGACAAAAAAGAATGGGTAGCACTAGAATCAATTAAACATTTTGCGCTAGAACTTTGGATGGGGATGATACCTGTGATGGTAGTGTGCGAATCGCGAGCCTCTAGCAGATTTAATGCGAAGACTTGACCTTTGCCCTTATTTTCTGTCGTCGGTGCATTCCCAACCATTTGCCCCTCGTCCGTGACTCCTTGTCCTTGCATTTGGAATGGCTTAGATTGTGATCAAACTGTGGTCCCATTCCCTTGACTCCTCATCTGAGGGCAGTCTTTTATCAAGTGCCCCATTTGCCTACACCTAAGGCAAGCACTAGTATCTTTCTGGCAGATTCTAAGATGTTTCTTTCCACATTTGCCGCAAGTGGGGATTTCTTGCTTAGTTTGATTATTTCATGGTCCACATGATGAAAACTCCTTCTTTGGTTCTCCTCCATTTCCATGCTGTCCTTTATGACCTTTGTTCTTATGCCTTCCCTTCTGGTCTCGTTCAGCTCATTCGGCTCTCTCCATCTTGTATCTTTTCTCCATTACCTTGGCCTTGTGTATGAGCTTGACTAAGGTTGGAAACTTTGTTGCTACCAACGAATTGAATAGAGGTGTGATCAATCCTCTAAGGAAATGATTGATGCGACTTGCTTTGGTAGGAATGATGTTGACAGCGAATCGACTAAGTCAGTTAAACTCCTTAGCATAATCTGACATAGACATTCCTAGCCTTTATTTCAGTTGCTCGAACTGCAATGCTCTGTCTTGCCTTTATCCTTCTGGCAAGAACTGATCCATTACTTATTGCTTAAACTCTGCCCATGTAGGTAGGTCTACCTCATAAAGTCATTCTTTAATACTCCTCTCATACCAATACCAAGCTTCCTTCTTGAGTTAGAGTCCTACCAACTCAATCACTCAAGCATCTAAGTAAGATAAATAATGGACTAGCTTATCCATTTCATTTAAAAATTCATAAAGGTCATCTCCTTCCTCACCACAAAAGGTAGGCGATTGCAGTTTCTTAAACTCCACTATAGTCATCCCCTCATCAGGTAGTCGTTTCCTCTCTCTTCGAGCAGGTGTCACTACCGCAGGTGGTGTAACTCCATTCCTTTATTGAATTGGCGGTGCTCTCGCCTTTGAGCTCGTAGCTCATCTAGTTCCTTGCACAAATCTCTCATTTCTTCGAGCATGGCGTGCACTTCTTGCAAAGGTGCTTGCTCACTAGAGCCCATAGTTGGTGCCCTTGAGTTAGATCTTTCTCTTGACTGTATAGGTGCGAAGGCAGCATTCAATGCGGTGTCTGATATAACATCATCATTAGCCCTAACAAATTGGGCAACTGTGTGAACCTTCTTCTTAGGAGGCATTCTATCTATCATAATAAGGGAATTTAGTACTAATCCCTTATCCTAACCTATTTAATCTCCCCTTATCCTAGCACACATTATCATGCATTTACCATATCACATCACTAAGCTCATGTCATATATCAATTGCATATCACATAGTTTTGCACATATCACATAGCATAATCATGTAGCATATATCTCATAACATCACACCATATCATAAAAATGAAAGAAATCATCTCATACTAGGTAACTAGGCAATCAAGGAAAATCATTCATATCATATAAAGTGCTATGTTATTACATTGATCATCACATCTACTCGGCCTAATTCTCGTGTCCACCTCCAGAGCAATCAAGAGTGACATGGCCACTACTGCCACATCGGTAGCAAAGAAGATCTCTATCTTGATGGCGATTAGTTGAAGATGCAGACCTCACTGGCGAGTAATCTCCTCTATACTCAACAATCCCTAACTTGAGCTGCTCCATATCCTTTCTTAGTGCATGAATCATAACCTTAAGACGTTGGTTTTCTTCCTTCAAATATGAATAGTTATCCTCCAAGTTTTGGATCTTACTATAAACCCAATCAGGATCTAAGTGCTCCTCAGGGCCCTCCTCTTTGTCAGGGGTCTCCTCCTTCGTAGGGTAAATCATAGTTATGACTTTCACGAACATCTCTGGCCAAGTCCTCTTACAGGTCACACGGGGTGCTTTAGGTCACGGTCCTCGGGCAGGCGTAATCTTCTTGGTCATCTATTAGAAGAATCGTAAGGCAAGCAAATAATAATAAGGATTACTAAAATCTACCAGGATTTCGCAGAACTATGCTAGTGATAGACTGCGAATGACATGACAGGAAAATTCCTATACTCCAGGATTTTACTTATGCAACTCATATAAAACAAGCCTAAACTAGACTTTTTAAAACTATGGCTCTGATACCACCTTTGTCACATCCCAACCTTAGAGATATGACGATCCTAAAACATAGGGAGACATAAGGTCACCCACGCCCATAGAACCCACTTACATATAAACAAATCATGCCTAGGATCTTTACCAAACCTCTTACAATAACTTGTTTAAAACATTTAGATGAATACCTTAAATTGCAGAAGTCTAAAATAAATCATTACATATAAAATCTATAAGGAAAATAATATATATAACAATAAGTATCAATTAACATTCTCGGAGCATATAATGATAAGACTTCATAAAATAGTATTATTAATAACTTGGAAAGGAATTCCCCAAGCGAAGTAGAATGCTTGAGCTATCACCTTGCCTCCTCACATTTGCTCACCTGGAACCACACAAGGAAAAAGAAGGGGTAAGATAGATGATCTCAACGAGTAAATGAAAAGGCAAATACATTATCACATATTCCTTTGAAAAGGAAGCACATAGCTTATACACTTAGTTCATGACTTATAATTCATGAATCAAGTTGCAATTTTAGAAAGGGTTCAATTTGGCAAGTTTGCAAAAATCACACTTATCACTTATGATGAGTGAAAGCCATTGCTCTATCACTCGAACACTTAAGGAGAGGTGGCCTTATACCAAATTCCAACTCCTATCACTTATAAGGCATGAAGCTTATTAGGCTCCATGGTTAAAATCGCCCCTTCTAGCTGAGGTGGATAC
The DNA here is from genome assembly GCA_947687605.1 of Reutealis trisperma. Classification (NCBI taxonomy): domain Eukaryota; kingdom Viridiplantae; phylum Streptophyta; class Magnoliopsida; order Malpighiales; family Euphorbiaceae; genus Reutealis; species Reutealis trisperma. Next base: position 499,983 of record CANTUT010000796.1, on the reverse strand, counting down.
ACTACCCCTATCCATCGAGTTAAGACCATGTGCACAGGTTCCAATGATTACCCGCATCGGCATGAGGATTCTGCATAAAGGGTAAGAGGTACCATAGCTAGAGCTAATGATAATCACAATTAACAATATAACATAAGGAAATAATAACATGTATTCCAATATCAATAGTGGTTTAGCTTTCAGGCAAAAGATACAGTAATAGTGTAGTTTCAGAAAGAATATAGGTTAGGATGTTAATCACAAGAAATTCTCATTGGGATAAACAAAATAGTTTTGGACCAAATGTCCCTTGGCAACCCAAGCTTGTCACAGAAATCATATAATGATATTTAGAATAGAAAGAACTTGGGTTTCAAAGATCACAAAGGCTCATATAACAATATATCACATTCCTATAACACAACATGATGTTGTTCATACTTATAACATGAATATCGCGTTTGCCCACATTTGAAGAATGAATACGATGTTTACTCACCTTAGGGTTCCTTTGCTCCTAGTATACGTAGTCCTTTGCACTTCTAAAGCTCCTCAAACTCTAACATATGATGCTCTTATCCCATAACTACCCCATGCACATATAGCATACACATACACTTAAAGTCCACACATAAGTGTACTCGTCACTTGCACATAACACATTGACTTTGAAAGTCTTGCACACTTAGGCCTTATAGGCTCTCTTGATATCACATTACAATCACATTGATACTTTTTTAAGGTCATTACAATTTTATTACCTCAATATCAATTCACTTTAATAATTATCTTAATTCACTTTACACTTCCATACATGTCATTTTAACAATTTACTTTTCAAGCATCATGCTTAACTCTTATGATCCCTTTCACTTCATCAACTCATAACCATATGTTCATCATTAAGTCATCATAGCATCTAGTTCCATATTTCTCAACCACATTTGCATTATACACACAATATAATGTTAAGATACCTTAAGTATACCATAATGCATTTAAGCTTATCTAGGATCATACCTTCATCTAACATGAAATTTTATCATTTATTACTCATACATACAAGTCAATAATCATCAAAAAACATTACATAAAAATTATAAACATTGGAACAAAAATGTTTATATGGGCCGAATGCATTACCAAGGTGGAGACTAATTTCTTCTTCTTTTTGCACTTTCCGTCTATTTCAGAAATATGTAAAAACATGATTTGAGTTAATATTTTTCATGGAAATGCAACAAAAATCATCCTAGAATTTAAATTCATAAGAATCAGCCACTCTTGGTGTTATTTATACATAAAAATTCAACTTTTGAATTATAGAGCACAAAACCATGAGTTTTCTTGTTTTCGGTATTTTTTGGTCATTTCAGAATTATATAAACAGGTTGTTTAAACTATTATTTTTCATTCAATCATAGAAAAAGAACACATCCCTACATGATTTGGCAGCCATAGATAGGGTTTATACAAAAATTTCTAAGTTTAAAAGCTTAGGTGAAAAATCATAAGTTTTCACGCTTTCTGCGCATTTCGTTCATTTCAGCGATAAACTGACACATGATTCAAATCATTATTTTTCATCTAAACAAAACAAATATCATATTAGAGCACTTTAGAATGATAGGCAGTAGCTAGCTTGGATGGCGGCTACTTGTCATCTGTAACATATAATATATTTAGGAGTGGCAGGAAGTTCTGATTAGTGTGAACTTTAGAATGAAGAGGATGCCCCCGATATATTTAGGAGCGACAGGAAGTTCCAATGAGTGTGAACTTTAGAATGAAGAGGATGTCCCCGATATATTTGGAAGCATCATGATGTTCTAATGTGTGTGAACTTTAGAATGAAAAGGATGCCCCCGATATATTTGGGAGCGGCAGGAAGTTTTGATGAGTGTGAAATTTAGAATGAAAGGATGCCCCCAGTATTTAGGAATGACAGAAAGTTCAAATGAGTGTGAACTTTAGAATGAAGACGATGCCCCTGGTATATTTGGGAGTGGTAGGAAGTTTCGATGACTTTGAACTTTAGAATGAAGAGGATGCCTTCAGTATATTTAGGAGTGGTAGGAAGTTTCGATGACTGTGAACTTTAGAATGAAAAAGACGCATCCGGTATATTTGGGAGCGACAGGAAGTTTTAATGAGTGTGAACTTTAGAATGAAAAGAATGCCCCCGGTATATTTGGGAGCAACAAGAAGTTCTAATTAGTGTGAACTTTAGAAAGAAGAGGATGCCCCCGATATATTTAGGAGCAGCAAGAAGTTCTGATGAGTGTGAACTTTAGAATGAAGAGGATGCCCCTAGTATATTTGGGAGTGGCAGGAAGTTCTGATTAGTGTGAATTGAAGAGGATGCCCCCCGTATATTTGGGAGCGGTAGGAAGTTCTGATTAGTGTGGACTTTGGAATGAAGAGGATACCCTCGATATATTTGGTAGCGGCAAGAAGAAAATGGTAGTACCTGTCCGGTAGGAATCGATAAAGTGGTAGTGATGACAACCCTATCTAGTAGGAATCGATGAAGTGGTGGTGATGTCTGCTAGGAATGATGATAATGATCCTATTTGGTAGGAAAGAATATGACACTGTCTGGTAGGAATCGACGAAGTGGTGATCCTATCTAGTAGGAATGATGATAATGATCCTGGCTGGTAGGATAAAAGAGATGATGATCTTGTCTTTCTTTGAGAGTTTTGACAATTTGCCTTGATTCATGATCCTGTTCAATGCAAAAAATGCTAGATAATTATGCAATGATATGATACCTTGAACCTGTGAAGGGTCAGTTCTAGTATAAAAGTGTTGATCTTTAGGAGAAAGATGCCCCCATTTTAGAAAGGTGAATATTTGGAAGGAATGTGCCCCCACTTTAGAATGATAGAGGAGAGTGATTTGGTCATTTGATTTTTTATTGATTGGCTAGCTTAGTGGTGAAATAGGCATGCTAGGTATGAGATTGGCTAGTTAATGGCTATCAGTTTGGCTTAGGAAAAAGTCATTCTGGAAAATAAGCAAGGTGTGGTCTTGGAAAAGATCGAGCTGTTCAGTTTAGATAGGTCTTACTTTGGTTTGAGGTTGAATTGGAGAGCTGGGTTACGAAGGTCAGATTTTTGGAGATGATTAGATTAGAAGGTTTGGGGAAGGTCAGCTTATAGGACTTGTCCTTAGAGGAGTTCATAAGGAAGAATTAGTCAAGTCTAGCATTTCAGCACGATCAGGTTATAACCTTTAAAGAGTTCATTTGGAAGGCTTGGTCAAGCTCTGCCTTTGGCTTAGTTAGGTTTGGCTTAGAGGATAGGTCAGGCTAGGAAATTAGTTAGGGAAGGTTTGGTCAGATTTGGCTTTGGAGGAGATTATGGTCTTTTGTGAATGGTGAGAGCTAGGCTTAAGCTTCTTGGTTTGGGCTTCATAGTGAAAGTTAGGCTTAGGCATCATAATTAAGCCTTCTGGGGAGTGGTTTCATGGTGAAGGTTTTTGGGCTTAGGCTTATGGTGAAGGCTTTTTGGTTTGGGTTTTATGGTGAAAGCTAGGCTTGGGCTTCATGGAGAAGGCTTAAAGGCTTAAAGGCTTTGGTTAAGTGTGCTCTGGACCTTTTTGGAGGCTTCATCTTAGGTATGGTGTTAAAGGTTTTAGTTGCAGGCTTCATGGATAAGGGTTTACCTTTTCATCATGTTTATATCAGATTTTCAATGCCCATCGGATGGTTGGCAGGCTTTGACTTAGTTGTAATTTGCCAAAGAGGCTTGGTCTTTTCAAGGATGATGAAATTTTGCCAATGAGACATGGAATGACTTGAGTGGTTCGAGCCCTTCTTAAGCTTTGCAAGACATGATTTGATTTTGGTCATGCTAGAGAAAGTTAGCTTTAAGGATGATGAGTCTTGAAAGACTTAGGACCTTAGGTTTTGCCCATGGGTTTGGACCTTAAAAGATGATGAGATTTTGCCAAGGAAATGGTGGTATGAGGCATGAGCTTGAAAAGATGGAATGGTACATTTTGAAGTTAGGGAATGGTTCAAAGGCAGGTTGGAAATTTTGAAAAGGATCAGGGAGGTTGTATGATTTTGTTATCTGTAGCATGATTCATGGAAAAGAACAAGCCAAGCTAACCTTATTGTTTTGAGATTGAAGAGACTTTTAGAGTGACACTTTATTGGCTTGAATGCAAATGACAGACTGGATGAAAGGAAGTGCCATAAGGAGTGGCTGAAGGACTGATGAAAAGAGACAATTTGGGGATCATGTTCCCAATGAGAGATAAGAATATGATGGACTAGCAATGTGAGAGATCGTGCCTAAGCTCTTTGAGCTAAGCAATGAGATGGATTAACAAAAGTTGATAACAATGTGAGATAAGGGCATAGAAGACAATATCACTTTACAAAATGAGCAAGCGAGTGAGGACAGATGACTTTGAAGACATGAGATGAGATGGATTGATTGAAAATGATTTGACAAACTTTGAATGATATGAAAGAAGATGACTAGGATGAGCTTTCTCTCTTTTTTTTATTTTTTCAACCCTAACTTTTGCCTAAGCCGCCCTTTTCAAATTTTCAACATAGCGAGCTTAGATTTTATGAGAAAACATTCCACCATGATTTGTTACTTTTCTTCACTTTTAGGGGCTTTAACCTCTGAATTTTAGACTTGAAGAACTTGTTGCCCCTTGTTGAGGTGTATCGTTTGATTTCGTGCTTCAATTATTTGATGATAGGTCTATTTCTTGACCTTCTTTGGTTAGGAGATGGCACCTCAATTGTGGTGGATTTAATTAATGTTCATTTCTCTTTTTCTCCCTTTTCTCTTTTTTTTTCTCCCTTTTTTTTTTTCAAAACTCATCCATGTTTAAAACAAGAAAAGACAAGTGTACAAATAAATCTAGATGTTTTATTGCAATGGAAAATTTTATTATAAGATAACAAACAGGAATAGACATGATTGATGAAAAATACGTGAAAAGGGAAATAAAATGACAGACACAGACTCAAATTTAGACTCAAATTTTGAGATTTGGACTTAGACTCCAACTCAGACTTAGACTTAGGCTTGGAATTCAATCTCATATAGGTTAAATTAGCTGAACTTGAACTCTTCCACATCATGCCACTTGGGGATGAGGTAAGGTGGGGTTAAATTAGGTTCGAGTTCTTCATCACTATTCAGGTCGATGGTGAGGAATTTAGGTTAAAATGATGCATTTTGGATGTAATCTTTAATGTTTGATGCAGTTGCAATCAATGCCTTAAAAGTGGGTAGGTATTGGGTTAACAAGTGGGCTCGGTAGGCTAGAAGTAGATTCTTGACAAGGATGTCCACTTGTTCTTACTCAGTTGGCCTATTTACCATTTGGGCAGCTTTAGCCCTCCACCTTATAAGGAACATTGATAAAGACTCCTTTGGAAGTTGCTTGGTAGTTTCCAAGTCACGCGTAGTGACATTCACTTCACTGTTATAATGATATTCTTCGATAAAGGCACAACAAATATCATCCCATGTCCTTTACTTGCTCTTGTCTAGTGAAATGAACCATTTCCTGGTAACACTAGCTAGTGATTATTGGAACAGTTGAGCAAGGAGCTCATTGCTAACTCCTAAAGGCTTCATTGCCCCCATATATATCCTCAGATGGGTCTTGGGGCAAGTGGTTCCATCAAATCTTTCTAGCTCAAGCATTTTGAATTTATGAGGAAGCTTGGCATTAGGGAATAAGGTTATAATATCCATATCAATTAGATTATTATGGTGCTTTCGGGATTTAATGGTTCTTTCCATGGCTTCAAGTGTCTCCATTAGCAATCTAGTGTCTGGATAAGAGAAAACTTCCCCACCTTGGTTTAGATATGAATTGGCTTAGCTAGGGTTAGTCTAGTTCAAGATAAGGTTTGGATTAGAATGGTTAAGGGTGGCCTGGTTAATCATAGCTCGAATTTCCTCAATGATGAATTACCTTTGTTCCTCAAATTGGGCTTACTGAGCAGCTAGGATAGCCTGAAAATCTTTTTGCTTCTTAAGGACTTTGGTCACAAGTGTGGTCAAGGAAGCCATATCAAGCGGGTGGGTGACCGCGATTTTATGCAATACAACCGCAAGTGCACGGGTCACTCAAGTAATAAAGTAGTGAGTGAAAGTATCGTTCCACAGGGGATAAGGACAATTACTAGCTCAAACTTCAATTATTGTTTAGCAGATTAATGGTTTGGTTTATTGCTAAAATTAAAATGACTAAGTGGATTAAAAGATTAAACTAAGGAACGGCTAATAAATTGCAAATAAAATTGATGATGAAGACCTACCCAGATATTGAATCCCCCTAGCAATCAATTGTATTTCAAGACAGGTGAACAATTAAATCAATTTATCAAGTTAATTTGGTATTCCACACATTTAGATTAAAACTTCTCTCGAATGACTTAACCTCTAATCACTAGTTAGAATGCAAGGAATCTCTTCTCAAGCATAATCAAATAGCTCATGCATTAAGACCAAGGAATCAAACCAAAGGATTTTGTAAGTCTATCTCTAGAACCCCAAGCAATCCTCAACCCCTATGATTATTCTATTCAAATCAAGCTTTCTCAAGACATGAATCTGAAAAATGGCAACCAACTAATAAGCATGCGATTATCACTTGGAATTAAACAATCAAGATTCATAAAGGTAAATCAACTTAATCAAATGATTTAATTGAAATCAAAACCAATCAATCCATACAAACATGCTAGGGTTCATCTATATCTAGGTAGAAGATAAGTTTAGCTCATGTTCAAAGAAAGAATACAAAAAGAAAAGAAAAACAGAAAATAAATCAAATAACTCATGACGAATGATTTGATATTCTCCACTTTAATCTTCGATTATTGGTTCAAAACTTGTCGATCTATGTTCTTCACCTTCAATCCCAGTTGCAAACTCTGGGTTTTACTCAGAGAAGTCGGCCCTCCGTCTCCAAAGTTCGATCCTCCCTTGGAGCTTTTATACTGCTGAAATTTTTCCATGTTACGCCCCCACTCAGGCCCGTAATCTTGGGCGTGAGATCGATCATTAACGTACGAAGCCTGCATTTCTCTGCCTAACTTTGAAACAGAAGCCTCTCGTGTCTTACGCCCGTGGTCACGCCCGTAATATTGGGCGTGACACCTCACTGCCAATTTCCCAAATTCTCTCTTGACTCACGCCCAATGTTACGGCCGTAATTACGGGCGTGAGCTGGGTGGCTTAGCTCTTTTTCCATGAAAAACCTCCATTTTTGCACTACTTCCTTGTGTGCTCCTTCCATTTCTTCCTGGCCAATCCCACTATAGAAAAAGATCTGAAAAATAATCTTCAATGCACAAATCAAACTTAATTTCAACCTTAAATCATGATAATGTAGGGGTTAGGATATAAACATATGTTCAATTATCAAACTCCCCCACACTTGAGTGTTTGCTTGTCCTCAAGCAAATTGAATAAAGATAACCATCAGAAATGAGCTTCCCCTCTCTAAGCAACTAATGGCACTTCAAGCATCCTGGCAACAACTTCTAATCCAAAAGGTTCAAAATCTTTAGCCACAATTCATACTTCGAACAGGTTAGCACAATGAAGAATTTTCATAATCAGAGCTACAAACCTCAAAATCTAAAAACCGCAGTTAAAAATGTGAGCACAATATTCCACTAATAAAAGGTTCAACACAAAGCCAATCTCAGAAAGATTTTTCCCCTAGGTGAATGACTGCTCCCTTCACTTATCATCTCTTCATATATATATATATATATATATATATATATATATATATATATATATTTTTAAATCATAGGAGCCCGACTTGTTTGATTAGTCATACTAGTCTTTTGACGTGAAAGTTCACATTTGTGATGCCAACTCCCGGTTACTCAACTAGGATCACCAAATCAAATGGCTACTAGCTCTATTCATACTCTCAATGAGAATAGTGGAATAGGTTTTCCTTTTCAAAGCTCCAATGCAACAGAAATTTTTTTTTTTTTTTTTTTACATCGAGATGCAGTCACCCAAACCTAGAGTATTGATAATTGAACTAGCTTCGATTAAACTTACCACGAAATATTTTATGCTCACAAATGTAACTAAGGATTCAAGTTTTAGGATTTTTTTTTTTTTACCCTATGTCAATCCACCTCCTCATCCAACTACCGAGTTCAACGTTCAAAAGGTGACTAATTCCTTTGAACCCCGAATCAACAAGTCGTTGCCAGTTAACAATCCGCACTTCATTACCACGAGAAGAAAAAAAAATTTCATGACTAACCATTATTAGAATTCAATCTACTCGGACAACTCAAACCTGGCCTCCAAAACTAATCAATTTAACAGCCCTCCCCCACACTTAGATAATACATTGTCCTCAATGTATGTGTATTACTACCAAAAATGAAAAGAACAAGAAAGAGATAGAAAAACTACCCTGACGATTCTGAATGGAAAAGATAGATGCGTGTCCGTGTCAGTATCCAAGCCACGTCAGAATAGAGCTACAGACCTTTAAAAGTAAACACCATCAAAGAAAAAACATGTGACAATACCAGTTGTCCACAATCATTCCCAAAATAAACAACGAAACAAAGAAATACGAAGCATCCTAAATATCACGCATACAGTCATCCAAGATATAATGAATAATAGATAACGACTAAAAAGAAATAAAAATAAACACAACTCAAAAGAAAAGATAAATGGAGCTAGTCTTCCATGCCATCACCCCCATCCTGCTCGTCATCATCGGAAATGTGCACTGGTGATGGTGGGGAAAGTGGTTTGGCCGTACTAGGCCTGAAATTCTGTGTCTCCCAAAACTCCATCATGGAACGCTGCATCCATCGCCGCTGTTGTGCCTTGCTTACGGCCTGATATACGCCCGTGTGTCTGGGCGTGTACCACTACTGTGTCTCGGCCAAAAATGGGTACTTAGCTAACACCCTGACATACGCCCATGCGTCTGGGCATGTAGGGCTACTGTGTCATGGTCTGAAAAGACCCTTGGTCTACGCCCTACCTCACGCCCGTAAGTTTGGGCGTGTGAGGCTACTGTGTCTCCCTTTCAATTGTCACTTCACTCACACCCCATATATACGACCGTGAGTCATAGCGTGAACCTTGAAAAAGCAGTAAATGACTTGCTTCTCTAATTTCCTGTACCAAACACATACCAACAGTGCATTATCCTCAATTATGGTTGCCAAGAAAAATGCGCAATTGGAGTGGTGCCAATAAATGAATGCAATGAACATGGGAGAAATAGACAGACTTAAAATGAATCATGTGTGTGCCAAGCGAATGACTTCTCATAATGATATCTTGACAGCCTTATGCATTACATGTGGCTGTCTACCTACCAACACAGATTCCATGCATGAAAATTTAGTGTGTGCATCCACTCCACATGCGCATTTCTTTCTCTCTTTTTTTTTTTTTTTTGGAAACAATAACTAAAAGAACACAATTTAATCAAAATCAACAAAAAAAATAAATGATGGGTTGCCTCCCACCCAGCTCTTCTTTAATGTCATCTTAGCTGGACGTTTAGGATGATTTCTCATCCCGAATCCTGGAGGTGGAGAACCTCTCTAGTCTGTTCCATCTTACCATCAAAATACAGTTTGAGCTTGTGCCTGTTGACCTTAAAGTCTCCCTTCTCAGGGTGAGCCAATTCAACAGTTCCATAGGGAAATACCACTTTCACAATAAAAGGACCAGACCACCGAGATTTCAACTTACCTGGAAAAAGTCGAAGTTTAGAATTGTAGAGAAGCACCTGATCTCCTACTTGAAATTCCTTCCTTTGCTTGATTCGGGCATCATGCCATCTTTTAGTTCTTTCCCTATACATCTTGGCATTGTCATATGCCTGCAGTCTCCATTCATCCAACTCATTCACCTACAATTGCCTTTTCTCACCTGCACTAGCTAGATCAAGATTAATCTGTTTAATAGCCCAAAATGCATTATGTTCAATTTCTATAGGCAAATGGCAAGCCTTTCCATACACTAGCCTATATGGTGTAGTTCCCAGGGGAGTTTTGAAAGGTGTCCTACAAGCCCATAGAGCATCATTTAACTTCTCAGACCATTCCTTCCTAGATCGCTCTACAGTCTTCTCAAGTATTCTTTTAATCTCCCTATTTGTATTCTCGACTTTGCCACTAGTCTAGGGATGATATGGGGTAGCCAACTTGTGTGTAACACCCAGCCTTTTGAATACTTTCTCAAGCTGAGCGTTATAGAAATGGGTTCCCCTATCACTTATAATGGCCTTTGGTATACCAAATCGAGAAAATAATTTTTTCAGAAACTTTACTACCATCCTAGCATCATTTCTAGCTAAGGCCTGAGCCTCAGGCCATTTTGACACATAATCAATAGCCACCAAAATATATGTGTTGCCAAAAGAATTTGGAAATAGTCCCATGAAATTAATGCCCCAGACATCAAATATCTCACAAACTAAAATACCATTTTGAGGCATCTCATCCCGCGACAAAATATTTCCAGTTCTTTAGCAACAATCACAATGTTGCACAAACTCATAACAATCTTTAAACAAAGTGGGCCAATAAAATCCTGATTCTAAAACTTTTTGAGCAGTTCTACTAGGCCCCATATGACCACCAGCTAGTCCAGCGTGGCAATGGTTGATAATATTCACAGTTTCAGGCCCAGCCACGCAACGCCGGATCATCCGATCAGCACACAATTTAAATAGATAGGGATCCTCCCAGAAGTAGTATTTCAAATCGAAAAAGAATTTCTTCTTTTGTTGATAAGTTAACTCTTTTGGGAGTTCCTTCACAGCCAGATAATTCGCAAAATCCGCAAACCAAGGCAATTTAGAGTTAGAAGCACTTACCATACCTACCAGTTCGCACAGTTGTTCATCCGGGAAGTGGTCATCAATGTCTCCTTCTTCGAGTGCTTCCATGTTTGGATTCTCCAGCCTTGAAAGGTGGTCAGCTGCAAGATTCTCAGCTCCCCTCTTATCTTGTATCTCCAAATTAAACTCTTGTAGCAGTAACACCCACTGGATTAATCTTGGCTTTGCATCATTTTTGGCAAAGAGATACCGTAAAGCCGAATGGTCTGTATAAACTATCACCTTTGACAAGATCAAATAGGAGCGAAACTTGTCAAAGGCGAACACAACAGCCAATAGTTCTTTCTCAGTGGTGGTGTAGTTAGCTTGGGCCCCATTCAGTGTCTTGCTTGCATAGTAAATGGGCTGAAAATGCTTCTCCCTTCTCTGGCCTAAAACTGCCCCAACTGCTACATCACTTGCATCACACATCAGCTCAAAAGGTAGGTTCCAATCAGGAGCTACCATTATAGGTGCATCAACCAGTTTGGCCTTCAAGGTGTTAAAAGCTTGTAAACATTCGCTATCAAAGTTGAATTCCACATCTTTCTCAAGTAACTTGGTCAGGGGCCAAGCAATCTTGGAAAAATCCTTTATAAATCTCCTGTAGAAGCCCGCATGCCCCAAGAAACTTCTAATAGCTTTGACAGATGTGGGAGGGGGTAACTTTTCAATGGTTTCTATTTTGGCTCGGTCTACCTCAATACCCTTACTTGAAATTTTGTGTCCCAAGACTATCCCTTCTTGGACCATGAAGTGACACTTCTCCCAATTTAGCACCAAGTTAGTCTCTTCGCATCTCATCAATACTCTTTCCAAGTTTGCCAAGCATTTCCCAAAAGAATCACCATGGACTAAAAAATCATCAATGAAAACTTCCATGATATCCTCCACTAGCTCATCAAATATCGCCATCATACACCTCTGGAAGGTTGCAGGTGCATTACACAGTCCGAATGGCATTCTTCTATAGGCAAAAGTTCCATATGGGCAGGTGAAGGTCATTTTCTCTTGGTCTTCCGGTGCTATAGGTATCTGAAAGTAACCTGCCAGACCATCCAGGAAGCAGTAATACGCATGCCCAGCTAACCTTTCCAACATCTGGTCAATGAAGGGCAAGGGAAAATGATCCTTCCTTGTTGCATCATTCAACTTTCTGTAGTCAATGCAAACCCTCCAGCCTGTGATTGTTCTCATTGGAATTAGCTCATTCTTCTCATTAGGAACCACAGTCATTCCTCCTTTCTTTGGTACCACCTGAACAGGGCTCACCCATGAATTGTCTGAGATAGGGTAGATGATCCCAGCATCAAGTAACTTGATGACTTTAGCTTTCACAACCTCCTTCATTTTGGGATTCAATCTTCTTTGAGGCTGGACAACTGGCTTGAAGTCATCCTCCATTAAAATCTTGTGGGTACAAAAAGATGGACTGATGCCCTTGATATCTGCAACTTTCCATGCTAGAGCTCTCTTGTGTTTTCCCAAGACCTTCAATAACCTTGCTTTCTGTTCTTCAGAGAGGCTAGCATTTACAATCATAGGCAGCTTGGCATTCTCTGCCAGAAAAGCATACTCCAAATAAGAAGGGAGTTGCTTGAGCTCCAAAGTTGGCGGATCAACAACAAATGGCTTCATCTTCTCTTCCTTAGGCATCTCAAAGGATTCAAATGCCTCCTTTTTCCAAGTCTTGCCTGACTCCATGTATGCCAACTACTCCCTTGCTTCCTAGGTCTCTACCTGATCCTGCACCAAACATAACTCAAGGGGATCCTTGGAAACAATATTAGTAACAAAATTAACAGTTTCATGCTCAACAATATCATTGCATGAATCCTCCTCATCAAGTGCAAGTGGGTGCTTCATGGCATTAGCGATATGAAAAACTACTTGTTCATTCCCCACTCTTAAAGTTAAAGTACCATAATGGACATCGATGAGGGCACGGGCTGTATTCAAAAATGGCCTACCAAGGATAAGCGAAACATCCACATCCTCATCCATGTCAATAATCACAAAATCATTTAGGAAGATGAACTCCCCAACCTTTACCAACACATCCTCAATGATACCACGAGGGTATACTACTGACTTATCAGCTAATTGGATGGTCATGTGTGTTGGTTTAGGTTCTCCAATATTCAATTCCTTAAAAACCTTATAGGGCATCACACTTATGCTAGCCCCTAAATCAGCTAAAGCACTTTTAATTTCAAGGTTGCCTATAAAACATGGAATATTGAAACTACCAGGATCTTTCAGTTTTTTGGGCAACCTCCTTTGCAGAACTGCTGAGCTCTTTTCTGACAAATGCACTAGTGACACTTCCTCAAGCTTCCTTTTTTTAGAAAGGAGCTCTTTCAAAAATTTAGCATATTTGGGCATTTGTGATAGAGCTTCAGCAAAAGGTATATTAATATGAAGTTGCTTAAAGAGTTTAACAAACTTACCGAATTGAGCATCAAGCTTGTCTTTCTGCAATCGTGCCGGATATGGTACCCGAGGTTGATACTCCTTCAGTAGTGGGGCAGATGCTGGTATAGCTTTCTCCTTTTCTGCTCTATTTCCTACTGCAACTTCCTTTTCAACTCCTTGTTCCTTGGCACCTGGTGCCTCAACCTCTTCTCTAACCACTTCTTGTTCCTCAACAGTACTCCCTTGTAATTGCTTTCCACTCCTCAAGGTAATTGCCTTCAGCTGCTCTTTTGGATTTGCCTCAATGTTGCTAGGCAAACTCCCTTGTTGCCTTTCACTGAGCAGCTTAGCAAATTGCCCCATCTGATTCTCCAAATTGTGAATGGAGGCTTGCTGATTTCGGGGTACTGTTTCAATATCTTTCTGCCTCTGCTCATTATCTTTATGTCTCTGCTCATTAGACTCCATCAATTTCATCATTGTTTCTTCTAAAGAGTTCCTCCTAGGAGGTGCTGGAGCTTGTGACTGTAGAGGTTGCTGAAACCTAAGTGGAGGTCTTGAATTATTCTGATTGCTCCATGAGAAGTTTGGATGATTCCTCCACCCTGGATTATAAGTGTTACTATGTGGTTGTTCTGCTGCTGGCTTCTATTCATACCACCCACATAGTCCACTTGCTCTGGCTTGGCAAAGACACCTCTAGTATCACATTCCTGACTCTGGTGTCCTCCCCCACACAGATCACAAAACATCACCTGCTGTGGCCTGAATGCCCCAGCTGCCATAGAATCAATCTTCCTATTCATAGCTTCAAGCTAGGCTGTCAAGGCAACTACTGGATCAACTGCATGGGAACCAGCTGCTTTAACTCTGCCTTGCTCTCTTGGTAACTGCCATTGATAGTTTGTCAAGGCCATTTCTTCTATCAGATCTCTTGCTTGCTCTGGAGTTTTGCTATTAATGGACCCTCCAGTTGCTGCATTAATGGCTTGTTTACTTGAATAGTTCAAGCCATTGTAAAAGGTCTGGATCTGCAGCCATAATGGGAACCTATGGTGTGGACACCACCTCAGCAAGTCTTTGTATCTTTCCCATCCATCATACAAAGTCTCTCCATCCTGCTGCACAAAAGATGAGATGTCGTTTCTAAATTTGGCAGTCTTGGATGGTGGAAAGTACTTCTCCAGAAACTTCTCAGCTAACTGAGCCCAGGTAGTGAAAGTGCCAGCAGAGAAAGACTTGAGCCACTTCTTTGGTTGGTCCTTCAGTGAGAATGGAAACAACCTCAACCTAATTGCATCATCTATTGCACCATTGATCTTAAACGTGTCACAGATCTCCAGAAAGTTCTCCAGATGTGTGTTAGGGTCTTCATCCGAAAGGCCATCAAACTGGCAAGTCTGCTACAACATCTGTATGACATTTATCTTGATTTCAAAATTATTTGTAGCGACTGCTGGCCTTGCAATGCTCGACTCAGGCCCATTGAAGTTTGGCCTGGCAAAGTCTTACATAGTTCTTGGTGGTGGATTAGCCATCACTTCCAACTCTTCCTCAGGATCTTATTTCAAGTCTTCTAAATCAGCCACTTCGTCCACCAAAGCTAGTTCCCTTTCTTCCTTCTGCTTCCGTCTCAGTGTCTTTTCTATCTCAGGATCAAATTCTACCAGATGAGAAGAACTAGCTTTGGTCATGCAACAAAAGGAGTACCTGAAATCACAGCCAATACCAAGAACAAAATGTAATGACAAATAAAAATAAAGCTAAATCAATAATCTCTATTGTGTTGCTAATATTGTAAACCGTTGTCCCCGGCAACGGCGCCAAAAACTTGACCGCGATTTTATGCAATACAACCGCAAGTGCACGGGGTGCTCAAGTAATAAAGTAGTGAGTGAAAGTATCGTTCCACAGGGAACAAGGACAATTACTAGCTCAAACTTCAATTATTGTTTAGCAGATTAATGGTTTGGTTTATTGCTGAAATTAAAATGACTAAGTGGATTAAAAGATTAAACTAACGAATGGCCAATAAATTGCAAATAAAATTGATGATGAAGACCTACCCAGATATTGAATCCCCCTAGCAATCAATTGTATTTCAAGACAGGTGAACAATTAAATCAATTTATCAAGTTAATTTGGTATTCCACACATTTAGATTAAAACTTCCTCGAATGACTTAACCTCTAATCACTAGTTAGAATGCAAGGAATCTCTTCTCAAGCATAATCAAATAGCTCATGCATTAAGACCAAGGAATCAAACCAAAGGATTTTGTAAGTCTATCTCTAGAACCACAAGCAATCCTCAACCCCTATGATTATTCTATTCAAATCAAGCTTTCTCAAGACATGAATCTGAAAAATGGCAACCAACTAATAAGCATGCGATTATCACTTGGAATTAAACAATCAAGATTCATAAAGGTAAATCAACTTAATCAAATGATTTAATTGAAATCAAAACCAATCAATCCATACAAACATGCTAGGGTTCATCTATATCTAGGTAGAAGATAAGTTTAGCTCGTGTTCAAAGAAAGAATACAAAAAGAAAAGAAAAACAGAAAATAAATCAAACAACTCATGACGAATGATTTGATATTCTCCACTTTAATCTTCGATTATTGGTTCAAAACTTGTGGATCTATGTTCTTCACCTTCAATCCCAGTTGCAAACTCTGGGTTTTACTCAGAGAAGTCGGCCCTCCGTCTCCAAAGTTCGATCCTCCCTTGGAGCTTTTATACTGCTGAAATTTTTCCATGTTACGCCCCCACTCACGCCCGTAATCTTGGGCGTGAGATCGATCATTAACGTACGAAGCCTGCATTTCTCTGCCTAACTTTGAAACAGAAGCCTCTCGTGTCTTACGCCCGTGGTCACGCCCGTAATATTGGGCGTGACACCTCACTGCCAATCTCCCAAATTCTCTCTTGACTCACGCCCAATGTTACGGCCGTAATTACGGGCGTGAGCTGGGTGGCTTAGCTCTTTTTCCATGAAAAACCTCCATTTTTGCACTACTTCCTTGTGCGCTCCTTCCATTTCTTCCTGGCCAGTCCCACTATAGAAAAAGATCTGAAAAATAATCTTTAACGCACAAATCAAACTTAATTTCAACCTTAAATCATGATAATGTAGGGGTTAGGATATAGACATATGTTCAATTATTAGTGGGCCATTAGTACCTTCAAACCAAAGCAACAAGGTAAGTGACGGGTATGGAATAGAAGAGGTGATAAAGGTATAGGCATATAGATCCTAAGAGAAAAGGCTTCCTTATTGTGTCATAGGCCAACCATTTTTTGGGCTTAAGGCATGATGGGGTAGATGTTTTGGGCTTAGAGTAGTAAACTAAACCAAGGGTATTTAAACCAGTGTGTTGGGTCAAAGTTATTAGGCTTAAGGGTAACAGAGTAGTTTTGAAAGGTGATGGGTCACGGGTGTTGGGCTAGAGGATATTGTGTTGGGTCAAAGGTATTGAGCTTAGGGTAGTGTCTTGATGATTTGGGGTATAAGCTATAGATATCTATCAATCTAAGGGTAATGGATTGGTTTTGAAGATAATGGACCAAGGATGTTGGGTAGCGGAGTATTGTGGCTAGGACATTAGTGTTTAGGTTAAAGGCTAAGGTAAAGGGGTAAGGATTAAGGTTAGGGTATTAGTGTTTAGGTTAAAGGCTAAAGTCAAGGGGTAAGGATTAGGATGATGGCTTAATGTTTATGGGGGCAAGGGTGAATGGGATAGAGGTGAGACTGTTTATGGGGAAGGTATTTGAATGGAGATAAGAATGTTTGACCCTTCCTCGGTTCGAGGTTTGACCTAGGCTTGAGATGAATACATGTTTGGTTATACAGTATGAATGCATGATATGCATGAGGAAAACATTTCATGAGAATGCAAAGATGCAAGGTTTTAATTATGGTACATACAACCTAAGGTTAGGATCTAAGTTCATTACATGAAAATATAAGGGTGGCTAGATTTAGGTACCCATCACACTAGAGCAGCGATATACCTAACCATATGTGAGTCAAGGAGCCTTGCGTGGGTCCAACAGTACGTGCATACTCGTTACACCTTTGAAAGGATCAAAGGATTTATCGCAGGGTGGATGATTTCACTATTAGCGAATAGACCCAAGGAGGGTTACCCACTCAATGCTTCTCACTATCCATTGTTTTCCTAAAACTAGGTTGAATGGCAAAGAGCCTATACAAGGGATGCATGCAAAGTCACAATCATATTAAAGGCCAAACTCTTTTTAAACCAATTAGTAGTCCACTTATTTTTTTCTTTTATTAAAAGAAAGTTAGTCCCCAGTGGAGTCACCAGCTGTGAGGCCTCACCAAAGCATCGGTCCGATCTGCTAAAAGGAATCAAAATACTCATTTGGGAAAGAACTCACGAGGAAGCCCTCAGGCTTATCTTTGATAGGTTTGAAAATTATTTATTGGAGTCGCCACCTTAATTTATTTTTATTTGGGAAAATATAAGGAAAAAACCCATTTGACTCTAATTATTACGCAAAGGAAAAAATCACTAGCCTCGAAACTAAAGAGGATTTGGGGATTAGATTTTTAGTTTGATTTAACAAAATAAGTTTGGCCAATTAATATAAAAGTGACTTAAAATATATTTCATGAACAAACTAAAATGCATGAATGATTTATAATATGCATGATCATTGATTCCACATACCCAATAATAAATACAAGTAATAGTCAAAAAAAAAAAAGTTAACATTACAAATAAATTCCCAAACATAGGGGATACCTCCTCTAGCCCTTATGAGTTCTAGGGAAGTCACACATTCCCTAAACTAATCTTAATAATAAAGCAAAGAAACAAACACAAAAGTAGGTGAAGAAGGTGATAGGGGGAAAGTTGGTTAGTTTTAAATTGGACTCGATGCCTAAACCAAGTATGACTATGTATCCCTTTGAATGGGAATTAGAACCCACGCAATTCTCCCTTCTTGCGAAAGGGTTAGTTTAGCCTAGCCACTTTATCATATTTTGATTAATTGATTAAAAGAGGGTTGAATTAATTACTTAATATAATTGATTATCGAGTTGATTAGCTAGCAACCTAGATGAATCAATTTAATTAACTAACTAAAAGAGGTAAGGAAATTTTGACAACAAAAAATTAAAAGAAAAAGGAACTTACCTCGTACGACGGGCAACAGCTGGCTTTGGATGGCAGGCAGTGGCTAGTCTCGGATGGCGGGCGGCAGTTGGCATTAGATGGTGGGCAGCAAATAGCCTCGAACGGCAGACATGAGCCTTGGGCAAGAGACTTGCCTCGAATAGGCGGACGGAAAGCCTTAAACTAGTCAAGTAGGAATCAAGGAGAAACCCCCCAACTCGCTTTGCGAAGCAAGGAGCAAATGCAAAGCGTTTTGCTTGAATTTATTACTTTTAAAGCTCTAGAAGTTTATTCCTTTAAAGTGTGTAGAGGCCCTCTATATATAGGTGGAGTTTTGGAGAATAGAAATTGTTCAAATATAATGTGGGATTAGAGAAAAACTGGAACATGCTCCGGTTGCTGTATAGACCTCTGCGGCAATGCAGCAGAAGGCTCTATGGCACCACAAAGTGCACTACGGCAATGCCATAGAGCTGTGCAACAACAATGCCGTTTCACCCATTTTTGCCCGTTCTTGCTCGTTTCTCATCCGTTTTTCATGATTCTAGTTGAGTTGTATTCGTTGCTCAGTCCTAAATGATTTGAAAGTTTATTTACCAAGCCTAAGTGCTTCTAAGGTTCAAACACATACTGAAAGGTGCAAAATTAAGGGTTCACAATGGTGAAGGCTTAAAAGTTTTTGGCTTTTAGGTTTTGAGGATAGTTTATCAGCTTGGGCTTTTCTACAAGGGTGTTTTGGGCCTTTTTTTGGAAGATGGTTGGCTTCATCTCAAGTATGGTGCTATAAGTTTTGGTCATAAGGATACCACAAGCTCATGGATAAGGGTTTGCCCTTCAACATGGTTGCCTCAAATTTTCAATACCCATCAGATGGTTAGTACATCTTGACTCAGTTGGACTTTATAGGTGGTTTAGTGTGCCTAAGAGGCTTGGTCTTTTCAAGGATGATGAGATTTTGCCAATGAGACATGGAATGACTTGATTTTGAGTGGTTTGAGCCCTTTTTAAGCTTTACAAGACATGACTTGATTTTTGTTGTGCTAAAGAAAGCTGGCTTTAAGTCTTGAAAGACTTAGGATCTTTGGTTTTGCCCATGGGCTTGGCCCTTAGAATATGAAAAGACTTTGCCAAGGAAAAGATGGTACGAGGCTTGAGCTTCTAAGGATAGTATGGTACATTTTGAAGTTGGGGAATGGTTCAAAGGTGGGTTGGGAATTTTGAAAAGGATCAAGGAGGTTGTATGATTTTGCTATTTGTAGCATGATTCATTGAAAAGAACAAGCTAAGCTAAACTTATCATTTTGAGATTGAAGAGACATTTGGGGTGACACTCTATTGGCTTAAACGTAAATGACAAACTGGCTGAAAGGAGGTGCCCTAAAAAGTGGCCAAAAGACTGATGATAAGAGATAACTTAGGGATTATGCTCCCAATGTGAGATAGGAACATGACTAATAAGTACTTAATTAACTACACTTTACCCCTTGTTATTAATATCTTTTATCCTTAAATTGAGTTTGATTTGTTTCTTTAGTGCTTTTCCAGAGTTATTTTAGTTAACTCAGTGCCAAATGATGCCATGAACCAAATGTGATTCAAAATGGTGAAAGACCCAAGCCAAAATGCTGACATTTGGAAGAAGATGGGCAGACACCATTGAAATCCCAGCTAAGACTCCACCAGTGTGGGCAAACACCACTAAAATCCTAGCTGAGATTCCAACTGCATAGACAGACACCATTGAAATCCCAGCTGAAATTCTACCTATGTGATAAGAGCAAAATTAGAAATACATCTAGTAGCCTCACACAGGTGGAGCCACCACTAAGATTTCACTCGTGGGCCCCTAGCATCGTAGACACCACTAGAATCCCAGCGGTGGCTCCAGTGGTGTGAGGTTAAATTTCAACAATATAAATCAGATCAGACAGCATTTTAAGGAAAGCCACCACAAAGCAAAAAGAGAGATTTAAGAGGGTTTGCTAAGCCCTAGAGTCATAGGAAAGGCTTGAAGGCTAGAGATATTGATGATTTAATCAAATCAAAGACCAAGATCTAAGTGGATGTGGAAGATTGAAGAGAAGATTTCAAAGAACATCTTCAAGTTCTGTTTGAGATTTCTTCCTCTTTTATTTTCTGCATCTTTGTTCTTCAATTTTAATATTAACTAATTATATTTGTAATGAATCCTAGTTTTAATTATATAGATTGAAGGATTTAAACTTTAATCAATTCATCTTTGGTTGTTTTATTTTCATGATAAATCTTATTATTCTAATTAGCAATTGCTAGCTTGTTGATTGGATGTTGTTTTTATATTGGACGAGTAGAGATACCCTGATATAGATAGATCACTCATAGGAATAGAGAGTTGATTAGGGTGCTAGAGATAGACCTACAAGATGTTAATCTCTTGAACTTAATGTTGTTCCTATTTGATTATAGGTTGAGAAGATATTCCCCTATAATACTTAGGAAGTTTGGGATTTAATCACTTGAGAAAGGTTTTTGTCTAATTTAGTGAGAGTCCAATTCAATCTATTATTTGATGTACATGAGATACTGGGGGGATTTATTTCTAGATTAGCTTTGCCTAGATTATTTCCATCAATATCATTTACTTGCTTTCTTTTATTAGCTTAGTTAATTTAGCTTATTTCAATCAATCTACATCTTGATCAACTAGACAATAATTAAAGTTTGCGCTAGTACTTATACACTATCCTCGTGGAGATGATACTCATATACTCACTACTTTATTACTTGATAAGGACTTGTGCACTTGCAGTTTATTAGTGTGCATTTCGGCATATCAATGACAGATTAGCAATGTGAGAAATTATGCCTAAGCTTTTTGAGCTAGCAATGAGATGGATTAACAAAAGATGATGACGATTTAAAAGGATATGCCCCCATTATGAGATAAGGGCATAGAATACAATACCACTTTAGAGAATAAGCAAGCTAATGAGCAAGGATGACTTTGAAGACATGAGATGAGACGGATTGATTGAGGACTACTTTGGACATGTAGGAAGAAGACTGGGATGAGCTTTATATATATATATATATATATATATATATATATATATATATATATATATATATATATATATATATATATATATATATATCTCTCTCTCTCTTTTGTTTTTAGCTTTTAGCTTTTGCCAAAGCCACCCTTTTGGGTTTTCAACTTAGCGGGCTTAGATTAATGAAATTTGGGAGAAAACATTCCACCATGATTTGTTGCTTTTCTTCACTTTGAACGGCTCTAACCTATGAATTTTGGATTTGACGAATTTGTTGCCCCTTGTTGAGGTGTATCGTTTGATTTTGTGCTTTAACTATTTGATGAGAGATCTATTTCTTGACCTTCTTTCGTTAAGAGCTGGCAAAGCAATTGTTGATAATACCTCAATTCTGAATATGTGCTAGCTATGGTGGATTTAATTGACTGTTCATTTCTCTTTTCCTCTTTCTCTCTCTCTCTCTCTCTCTCTTCCTTTTTTTTCATTTTTATTATTTATTTTTTATTATTTAGTTATTCATCATTTTTTTAAAGAAAAAAGCTCATCCATGTTTAAAAAAAGAAAAGATAAGTGCAGAAATAAATGTGGATGTTTTATTGCAATGGAAAATTTTATTAGAAGATAACAAAAATGGACTAACATGACTGACGAAAAATACCCGAAAAGGAAAATAAGTAGACAGACCCATACTCAAATTTAGACTTTGAGTTTTGGACATAGACTCAAACTCAGACTTGGATTTCAATTTCAAATAGGTCAGATTAGCTGAACTTGAACTCTTCTATGTTATGCCACTTGGGGTTGAGGTAAGGTGGGGTTGAATTGGGTTTTATTTTAAGAAGGATGATGTCACCACTGTCAATCAGATCTTGGATTCTATGTCTCAAAGCTTTGCATTCATTGGTTTGGTGCCCCGCTGCTTGATGATATTAACAATATTCATTGGGGTGGTAGCTTCTTGGTAAGGGATTAGGAGGGACTCTTGGTTCTAGGGGTTTTGCCATTTTTGCCTCTAGAGCCTTCTTATAAACCACTACTAATGGAACTCCCGAATCTGTGACAACTCTTCATTGAGATTTCAAAGGTCGCCTACTAGTTATGGCAACTACCTCTATACTCTCCCGCTCAACATCAGTAAAGGGAGTGTAGGTGTCCATATGCTTCCATTCAGTCAATGCAGGGGGAGTGGAGGTATTGCTTTTCTTACACCCTTTTTTCCATTACGGGGGTTTGCTCTAGTGCATCGATGTTGAGCTCTAAAGGTCTCTTAATAACAGAAGAGGTGGGGTTTTCCTTGCTTTCAAAAGGATTCAAAAAAGAGGCAAGGTTAGTATCTATGACTGATGGCATGGCTGAGGCTAGAATGGAATTGGCGTTTGAGATTGAGGATGTAAAATTATGAGTCATGTTAATGGTAAGTGCAACATTGATGGTCATAGCTTATTTCAACATTCCTTTTACTTCATCGATGATAAGTTGGCATTGAAAACTCAAAGCATTAGTGAAAGTAGAAGTAAGATGGATTAGGGAATTATTAAAACTGGATTATTGGCTAGCTAGAGCCTGGTTGAAATTAGCTCGTTGAGCGTCTAAGGCGGATATAAGAATAGCTTGAAAATTCTCTTCTTGCCTCTTGAGTTGGTTGGCTAGAGCTTTCATGTCAGTCAGGCTTGCCATTGGTACCTTAAAACCAAGTCAAAGAATAAGGTAAGTGCTTGGGAAAGAAGTAAGAAGATGGGCATGCAAACTTTCAAGGAAAAAGATTCCTTTTGATGTTGTGAGTTGACTGCATTTAGGCTTTTGAGGATTTCTTAAAGTTGTATAGGTCAAGGTCTCAAGCTTAAGGTATTAGGTTGAACTAAAGGTATTGGGTTTAGGGTATTGTGTTAGGTCAAAGGTATTGAGCTTAGGATAGTGTGTTGGATCAAAGGTATTGGGCTTAAGGTAGTATCTTGATGATTTGAGTATAGGCTATAGGCATATGTTAATCTAGGGGTAATGGATTGATTTTGAAGGTAATGGGCCAAGGATGTTGGGCGACAGTTTCTTGTGGCTAAGTTGGCAAGGTATGGCTAAAAAGAAGGATAGAAATGTTTTTAGGTTACAATTTAGGGTGAAGACATTTTGGGTAAGGTTAAGGTAATAGTGTTTAAAGTTAGAGGTGTTTGAGGTCAAGGCTAGGGAAATGTGCTTTTAGGTTTAGGGCTAAGATATTGGTGTTTAGGTTAAAGGCTAAGGTAACGAGGTAAGGTTTAGGTTAATGGCTTAAGGTTTGTGGGGGTAAAGGTGAATGGGATAGAGGTGAGAATGTTTAAGATTTTGGGTTAAGGGCTAGAGTAAATGGATAATGGTGTTTTGGTCAAAGGTTTAGGGTGATGATCTATTGGATAAGTGATGGGGTATAGGTGAGAGTGTTTATGGGGGAGGTGTTTGAAGATAAGAATATTTGACCCTTCTTCAGTCCAAGGTTTGACCTAGACTTAAAATGAATGCATGTTTTGTTATACAATATGGATGCATGATATCCATGAGAAACATATTTCATGAGAATGCAAAGATGCAAGGTTTTAATTATGGTACATATAACCTAAGTTCAGGATCTAAGTTTATTACATAAAAGGGTAAGGGTCGCTTGTACAAGGTACCCGTCACACTAGAACAACAATATACCTAACCATATATGAGTAAGGAGCCTCGCGTGGGTCTAATAATATGTGCATACTCATTACACCTTTGAAAGGATCAAAGCATTCGTCGCGGGGTGGATGATTTCACTATCGGCGTATAGACCCAATGAGGGTTACCCACTTAATGCTACTCACTATCCATTGTTTTCCAAAAACTAGGTTGAATGGAAAAGAGCCTATGCAAGTGATGCATGCAAAGTCATAATCATATCAAAAGGCTAAACTCTTTTTAAACCAATTAGTATACTTATTTTTCCTTTTATTAAAAAAAGGTCACCCCCCAGTGAAGTCACCAGCTGTGAGACCTCACCTGAGCATTGGTACGATCTACTGAAGGGAATTGAAATACTCATTCGGGAAAGAACTCACGAGGAAGCCCTCAGGCTTATCTTTGATAGTTTTGAAAATTATTTCTTAGAGTTGCCACCTTAATTTATTTTTATTTAGGAAAATATAAGAAAAAACCCGTTTGACTCTAATTATTACCTAAAAGAAAAAAGATCACTAGCCTGGAAAAGAAAGAGGATTTGGGGACTAGGTTTTCAGTTTGATTTAACAAAATAGGTTTAGCCAAGTAATATAAAAATAACTTAAAATATATTTCATGTATAATTAAAATGCATGAACAATTTATAATATGCATGATCATTCAATCCATAAAGTTTATACAAAATTAGGATTCAAAATAAAAGAGAGTCAATATTACAATGAAATCCAAACTTAAGGGATACCTCCTCTAGCCCTTATGAGTTCTAGGGAAGTCACACATTCCCCGAACTAAACCTAATAACTAAGTAAAGGAAAGCAAAATAAAAGTAAGTGAAGAAGGTGATAGAGGGGAGAGTTAGTTAATTTTAGTTGGATTTGATATCTAAACCAAGCATGCCTACATATCCTTTTGAATGGGAATCAAAACCTATGCAGTTCTCCTTTTTTGTAAAGGGGTTAGTTTAGCGTAGCCACTTTATCATGTTTTGATTGATTGATTAAAAGAGGGTTGAGTAAATTGATTAATTTAATTGATTACCGAGTTGATTAGCTAGCAACTTAGATGAATTAATTTAATTAACTAACTAAAAGAGGCAAGAAAAATTAGACAATAGAAAATTGGAAAAAAGAGCTTACCTTAGATGGCGGGCGGCGATTGGCCTCGGACGGGGCTTAGGATGGCAGACGATAGCTAGCTTCGGATGGTAGGTGACGGCTAGCCTCGGACTACAGGTAGCGACTAGTTTTGGATGATAGGCAACAGCTGGCCTCAAACGCCAGGCGGCGGCTGGCCTCAAATGCTAGGCGGTGGCTGACTTAGGATGGCAGGCAAATGGTGGGCGGCGACTAGCCTCATATTGGAAAAATGAGCCTTGGGCAATAGACTTGGCTCGAACAGGCAACCAAAAAGCCTTTAACTAGTTGAGTAGGAATCAAGGAGAAACCTCCTAACTTGCTTTGCGAAGCAAGGAGCAAATGCAAAGCAGTTTGCTTGAAGTTAATGCTTTTTAAGCTTTGAAAATTGGTATCTTGAAGTGTAAAGAGGCTATCTATACATATTGAAGCATAAAAGACACTAATTTCCAATGTGGGAAATAGAAATATGCTCAGATTACTGCATAAGGCTATGCAGCACTGCAGATGCCGCAGAGCTATGTGGCAATGGCACTGATTCATTTGCTTTTTTCATTTTCACCCATTCTCGCTCGTTTCTCATCTGTTTTCCACGATTCTAGTTATGTTGTGTTTGTTACTCAATCTCGATGACTTGAAAGGGTTCAAATGTTAAAAAGACATGTTTTGATTTTTTCAATTTTCCCATTTGAGAGCTCTGGGCTTCTGGAGGTTTGTTCACCGAGTTTAAGTGTTTCTAAAGTTTGAACGCATACTAGAGGGCGCAAAATTAAGGGTTCATATCTATGCTAACCTATAAATCCCATCATAGCCATAAGCTCCCAAAGTCAAACCAGGAGTAAACCATCAATACCCAATTACCAGAACCAATTCTTCCTCCAAAGTCTTAGGAAACCTAAACAGACAAATTCCTTTATGAACCTGAAATAAGCCACTTGCCTACTAAATTCATTACAAAATAACTTAGCTATCCCATTGTCATGACAAGCCCTAACCCATGTCCAAATAGTTGAATTGTTGCCCTTCAAAATAGGGCACCTTCCTAAAATCACATTTTTAGATAACCAGTCCTTAGTTCAAAACATCTAGCTTGCGTAAAGGCCTTTTTGCTTAGGGTCTACATTATTCATTACTATCATTATTAAAAATTATCATAGAATTTTTAGACCTTCCTACGATAGCCTTAGGAATCCAAAAAAAAATTAAAAAATCAATCAAAATAATCATCTCGTAACCTGTAGGCCACTTTTAGGAGTTAAAATTGCATGCAAATTGCATTTATGACATGCATAGAGTAAACCCGTGAATCCTCCCTCCTGCATCCATACATTCTTCCATTACATGCATCATCACAAATCATCTGTAGCATATAAATCATCCATGGCATAGAAGTTAAACAAAAAGTCCATGAATCCTGAAACATGCATACATGAGCATGCATCATCTATGTATAAACATATATCCATATGCAACTATCTACAGCCATACATGATCATGTATAAGTCAAGCTCATAGCCTTTCCAAAGTTGACCAGTACTTTCTCGAAGCTGACTGACATCTCCTAAAGCTAACTAGTGCCTCTTTGAAGCTAAATGATACGTCTCTAAATCTAATCGATGAAGTCAAACTTCCAGAGTCTATTTAATCCAAGCAAAGTTTCTTCAAACCTTCCAAAAGGCCCAATCCTTCATATTTAGAAGCCTAAGTTTCCTCGGCGCAACCAAAAACCTTCTTAGAATCTCTTGAGTTGACTCGCCATAGGCTAAGGCTCTCTTCCTACTAAAATATTTTGAGAATCTCTCGAGTCGACTCACTATAGTCCAAGGCTCTCCTCTTACTAAAATCCTATTAGAATCTCTTAAGCTGACTCACTATAGGCCAAAGTTCTCCTCTTACCAAAATCCTGTCAGAATCTCTCTAGTTGACTCACTATACGCTGATGCTCTCCCCTTACTAAAATATTTTCAGAATCTCTTGAGCTGACTTGCCATAAGTCAAGGCTCTCCTTTTACTAAATTATCTTCTCCAAACCCAATTTCACCCATAAATGTCTAGAAACGATCACTTAAGACATCCCTGTGGTCCCTTTTTCCACCTCTTTTACCCAAATCCATCAATTCCACTCATAAATATCTATAAACAATCACTTAGACATCCATATAGTTCCTTTCATATCTCTCTTTATTGATCATGTCCTCCACCTAGAAACATCTAAAAGTCTCACTTAGACTTCAATCTGGTTCCTTTTCCATACCTATCTGTCAAAATCCTTCACCTATAAATGTCTAAATAGTGACATCCCTCTAGTTTCCTTTTTCCATCCATTTTATCTGAAATTCATTCAATTTTTCACCTAGAAATGTCAAATCTAGATATCCCTCTAGTTTCTTTTCTCGCCTTTTCATTAGAATTAATCATATCTATTGTTTCACCTGAAAATATCTAGCCATTAGCCTATATATTCCTTTGGTCCCTTTTTTCTTATTCCTATTTATCAGCCACATTTTCACCTATAAATGTTTAGGAACGATTACTTAAACATCACTGTGGTTCTTTTTTACCATCTTCCTTTTCAACTATGTCTCTCAACTCAAACATATCCAAGCACTAACCTAGATATCATTTTGTTTTCTTATACCATCCCTACTCCTAGGATCATTATCATCAGAGTTGCCTCATAGACAAGATAATTATGATGAGAGGACAGCTGTGAACCCTTAATTTTGCACCCTCATCATGTAGCTACAGCTTAACACTTGCTAAATTTAGTGCGCTATATAGAGCCAGCATAACGGTCCCGCTACCCAGTTAGAGGGTAGGGGTCAAAAGGGTAGCGCCCATTGCCCCCAAAGCAAAAAATGAGCTTTCAGGTATATTATTATAAGGATACTTAATTTTCAAATACTGACACTTCTCTAATTTTTACCAGACTTTCTACACTAGACAATATTTTCCTTGAAATTGATCAGATTTCTCCTAAGAATGACTGTTCTTATATTCAAAAATTAATTTTGAATCTATCAACATTGACCAGTAATTTTTTTGAACTCTAAAACTCATGAAAGCTGACCCCGAAAATCCCAAAAAGTGACCTAGAAACCTCAAAATTTGAAAAAGTATGTTGTTAGCTGTCGCATTATGTGGAACCACACAAGCTTGGTGCATATCTCCACCAGCATTTGCACTAATTCACACTGTGCTGGAGCTGCTGTTATGCGCGGCCTGCATATCGACACAAAGACCGACACATATCCACACAAGTGGTCCTTTTTTTTAGTCTGAATTTTTTGAAATACCCTTCTTTTGGCCCACTTTTTATCCATTTTTTGTCTTTTCACTCTACACCCTTCACCTATAAATACTCTCCTCATTTCTATCATTTTTCACACCTCTTGAGCTAGTATTGATAGCCATCTACTAGGTCATCTCTTTTTCTCCCTCTAATCACTCTTTGATTAATTAATTAATCCTTTTAATTAATCAATTACCTCGTCCAAATCAAAAGTTAATTAATCTTTTTAATTAATTAAAATTCTTTTTTCCAAAATTAACCACTCCAATTAACTAATTAATTAATCACTTTTTAAAAAGAAAAAAAAAAGATCAATCTCTTTTTAATTAATCCATCATTCATCTTAATTAATTAATCTTTTTAATTAATTAATTAATCCATCCATTTCATCATATTAATTAATTAATCAATCAATTTTTTAATCAATCCAATCATTTGGTCCCAAAAAAATCGAATTTTGGTTCGACAAAATCCCCGTCTCGTCAAAAGCAAAGGTATTAGCCTTTTTCCCTCACTCTCAAAACACCTAAACTAAAATCAATTTGATCAACCCCTAAGCCCTCCACTTAATCATGGAACGAATTACATAGATTTTGATCCCCATTCAATGGGATATGTAGGTATGTTTGAAATCTAAATCCAAATCCCAAACAAACTTTTTTCCCTTTTAATTTTCAATGTAATTAGTGTATTCAGTGATTTAATTTTTTTTGAAATTAATGAGCGATTATGTGGCTCCTCTAGAATCTATAAGGATTAGAGGAAACACTCTTCTTAATTTGTGAATGTTTTATTTAATTGCTCTTTAATTTTTCTATGTATCATATTATACTTATGATTGTCATTAATACTTCTCATTCATGAAATTAAGTTTCAAATTCAAATTAAACATAAGAGCCAAATTTAGATTATTTAACTAAAAACTTAGTCTTTGAGGTCAACTTAGTTTGAAAACTAGTGATTTTTATCATTGGATAAATTAATTGCAAAATTAATGAAATGAAATAACAAATTAAGTTTTTCGTTAATTTTTTCATTTAAAAATAAATTAGAGTGGCGACTCTCGAATTATTTTCAAAATCAAAAATTAATTTTTTGAACGATATCTATTCCAATTGTGAGCACCAAAACTCGTTTCATGACATCTGTGAAATTCGCTTACTTTTCCTTAAGACAATTTTATCCAAGCGAAAGATGGGCGTTTGGGCAAGGTCTCATAGTAAATATCAATTAATTAGATTCACATTCATAAAGTGCAATGAAACCTTAGTGTTATAGTAAGTAGAGATTTAGATTCGTGTTCAAAGTCAAATGGACTTTCAACATTCATAATGCGTGTTAACTTGTTTTGCCCTTTTGCAGGTATGAAGTTCCAATTAAGCATGAACTTCTGAGAGTGGTGAGCTCTTTTTTACTCTATTTAGCAAAGAATTGTATCAGTATTTAAGTGCTTAAGACTTCATATTTTAGCAATAAATTATACTCTATTCGGCTCTTCGTTTTTCTGAAAAAAAAAAAATTGAAAAAAGGAAAATAATGTCAACATTCCATATAGTTGTTAATTAATCAAACATTTTGGTATTGGATATTGGAATACTGATGCATTAATGCATCTTACAAGATAACCTAGGATCAGAGAGTTTATTTGTACATCATCCATTATTAGTGCAAAGCATTGTTATAAGTAAGGTTATATGTACATCTTCCATTATTGATTAGTTTACTGGTTAGCATCAAAGCTAATACATTTTTTGCGGATGTTAATACAGGCCGAAGGGCTTCTAGTTGAACAAAAATATTAGCTTGTTACAATTTTATCTTCAGAAATCAAATGTAATTTATTAACTAAATTGGGCTGTAATTAATTTAGTTATTTATTTTTTTCCTAGTTTTAGGTTGTAAAATTTATTTAATTGTTTTTTTATTTTTATAAAACTAATATATATATATATATATATATATATATATATATATATATATATATATATATATATATATATATAACATAAACATGATTGAATTTATACTAACTTGAATGTGTAAGAAATTGAAATTCTTTGCTGATAATGTTAATGAAATAGTTTTTTGTTGTGAAATTGGACGAAAAAAAAACCTTTAAATTTGGGAAAAAAAGTTTTTAAGAGGAAAAACCGAACAACAGAACTAATTTGGATCGAACCGAATCAAACCATAAGTATTAAAGAATTGAATTGAACTGAACTAAAAATCTGGTTCGATTCAATATAATTTTTTATTATCTTCAGTTTGATTTTGATTCTCTAATTTTAAAGAATTGAGAATGTTAGGTCAGTTCAGTTCTTTTTATAATTGAGCTGAACAGGATCGTGCTTAGTCTTAATCATAATTACAAACCATTGTAGCAAATTACAATTTTTTCATACAGAAAAAATTACTAATTCACATCTACAAATTTACAATAAAAGCACAAATTTAAAACAAATTAATTTTCTTAGATTACATTTACAAATTATAATAATTACAAATTTTAAACTAATTTAATGTACTTATCTCTTAAAGTGCATATTAATACGAATGCACGATATATGCAATGCAATACGCTAAATTAACTAAAAAATTTGCAATAAAATTGATTAATAAAGTACTAAAAATATTAAAAAATCTTAAAAAATAACAAATTATAAAACCATAGCCATAATTAATACAAAAATTAAGTACATAATTTTATTAAAAATAAATTAACACATAATTTCTAAAATTAAAAAATAATTATTTTCTACCAAAAAATTATACTATTATCACAAAAAATCCTAAAAAATATAAAATTATATAACCATAATTTAATACAAAAATTACCAAAAAAAACTAAAAATCATAAAAAAGAAAACCCAAAAAATAACAAATTATAAAACCATAATTAATACAAAAATTAAATATATAATTTTATTAATTATTAAAAATAACACAAATATAAAAAAAAACTATATAATAAATTATATACATAATAACCACAATAAACAAATTCCCAATAAAAAAATTATATACACAATAACAAATTAAAAAAAAAATTCAAACCACAATAAACAAATCACAAAATCACATAAAAATCAAAATATATAAACAAATTGACATAAACAAATTCCCAAGAATTAACAAAACATGTATATAGCAATTTATATACAAAGTCATAATAAAAACCAAAATGCAAAAAAAAATAAAATGGAAATCCACTTGCTGGATGGTGGACAATAGTGGCATGGTGAATGGTGGCAGGCAGAGGGCAGAGCAGCAACAGTATCAAAAGAGGGAGAGGGAGAGAGGGGAAGAAGAAGAAGAGAGAAAAAAAAGTGAACTACAAAGTATATATTTTCACAGTACCGATGGATTACTAATGGATTATTAACGGACCATGTGCCACGCAGGATTAATGACTCTACCGATATTCTATTATTAACCTGTTTAAACTTTTCATTTGCCTCTTTCAAGTTTTTCAACAATTTATTAATGATCTATCGGTAAACCTTCTCTAGACTGTTCGTAAATATTTTGAGGTGCGCAAACTTTTTACCACACTTTTGGCATTCCGACGGTTTAGCGATGGTCTTTAACCATATGGCAGTCTTATGACTATCGTTACATATTGAATAAGTTTGGTGCCACACACCAACGGTTTACCAATGAACTGTTTGTCCTGGTCTGTTATTCCATCGATAAGTGGTCGACAAAGACTCCCACTGTTGTTTCCCTCTATAATTTGTTGAGAAATACTTTTCATCAATGTATTTAGTCAATAAAGTGTTAGTATATTGTCAGTGCATGCCTTTTTAATTATTTACTTAAATTATGTCGCTAAACTATTAGTAATTTGAGACGGATTTGATTCCATCGGTAATTTCTATTGGTAATCAAGACTTTTCTTGCAGTAACTATTTGCATAATTTTGGTAAGAAAGGCATGCATATAGCAAGCTAAACATTCCGCCAAAACATTTTTGAAAAGCTCTAATCCTCCAAAATTTTTGGTGCAATTTTTGCTAAAATTTTTGGCGGAATATGATACCACCTAAACCCAATAATAAAAAATGCAACTTTTTATTTTATTTTATTTTTGTTTTTTGTTTTGTTTTGTTTTTTTTCTTTTTTCAGTTTTCAACTGGGTTTCCTCCATTTTTTCATTATTTACCTAATATTATGGTGGAAAGACAATATTCAATAAACTTTCATCCCTATTTGGGAATTCTTTTTGAAACTACCCTAGTTGGAGAAATTATTTCTATTTCACCTATTTACTGATTTTTTTTTTAAATGCATTAAATTTGTCCATTGCCCCGTACTAATTAGTTGACCTTGTGGAAGAAGATAATAAAAAAAAATTATTAATAAGATTATGTTAATAGATGGACAATTAATTATTCATTCTATATGGGTATAAGAAAAGGTTGTTAGAAATTTTTATTTAATTAATAGATGTTTCCATTAATCATCACCTTCTTCATAATTATTTTTGTTCATTTCATTTTCATTTGCTTTCCAATCGCTCCTTATTTGTTTTGTACATATGATGCAAAGCTGCAAAGGCGGACACAGGGGTGACCTGGGTGTCACTTATCCCTTTGTAATTGGTTCAAATATATATATATATATATATATATACATCTCATATAAAAACATCAAAATCGGACAAGAAAAGCACCGTAGATCAACAGTGCATGCCAAAATTGATTTGGTGAGTGCGAAATTTCTTTATTGTCTCTGGCTGCCTCATGCTTCTCCTCTGAAATGACGGCGTTTCATACCCTTTTGATTATAGATTGTCTGTTTTGCCCTTGCTCACTCAGCTCTCCTTTTAAAAACGACATTGTGTCTATTATTTGGCCGCCCATCAAATGTCTATTCTGCCCCTGGGTCACCTTCGCTGCCTCATTCAAAATGGCGCTGTTCTATCTTATTTTGTGTGCAGTGTCCATTTTGGCCTTTTGCTCCTAATCTTTTTGCACACAAAACGGCGTCGTGTTCTAGGGTGCTTTGGTCTGTCCGCTTATCTCATGCTCTTAACCCTAATTCTCTTTTGTTTTGCTCTATTCCTCTTCAGCCGTTGTCCAATTTTCTCTGTCTGTCGTATTCCAAATGCCTCTCCTCTGTGTTTTTCTTCTACATGTTACTATTTTTGTTTCCTTGACTGCTTGGGTTTTGATTTATGGGTTGTGATTTGGAGTATAGTTGGAGCTTTCTTGATTGTGTTTTTTTTCCCTTTTTTTTTTTTTTTATTTTTTAGTTTTTTTGCTCTCAATTCCTTGGTTTTTTTGTTGGATTTGAAAACCGAGTTTTATTCCATTGTGTGCTGAGGATTTTGGATTTTTGAATTGCTGTCATATTTGGGAGTTCGAGTAATTACTGCCGCTAAATTTTGTTTTTTTTTTTTCAATTTCTTCACTGTTCTTCATTGGATTGGGTTTTGGGTTAATTTA
This sequence comes from Reutealis trisperma, assembly GCA_947687605.1. Classification (NCBI taxonomy): domain Eukaryota; kingdom Viridiplantae; phylum Streptophyta; class Magnoliopsida; order Malpighiales; family Euphorbiaceae; genus Reutealis; species Reutealis trisperma. Next base: position 465,974 of record CANTUT010000796.1, on the reverse strand, counting down.
GTTTTGATGGGTCACTGATGTGACTAATGTTGCTGGGTTTTTATCTGCATATGGGGTTTTCTAATTTCTTCTTCTCTGACGGTTTAGGGTTTACAATTTGGATACCGTTGTAAAAAGGTGGTCCAGCTGGTCCGAAGTTGCTGTTTACTCTCATATCAGATCTATCCTGTTATCTCTCTCTGTTGTTTTTGTTCATTTGATTATATATTGATCCTTTTGTATAGCAAGTTTTGAAACCTTGCAAAGAAAATTCGAAAATGAGGCCCAGAGAGAGGGAATTCGATTCGCTTCTCTCTTGGTCATGGAGACTCATCATGTATCTCTAGATCAAAAAGTGGTAATGATCGCATTACCGTCTACATGTGGTTGTTCTTCAATTGATTATGGAACTTTGATTTCTCTGCTCATTTTTTTTTTTTTGGTAATTGGACATGATATTTGATTGCTTCCTTTTCAGTTGGACGAGAATAGACAAAAGAAAGCACTAAGCAAAACATCTTCTGTACCAGATCTCGCCAAAGCTTTAATTCCTATTGGTCTCTCTCTCTCTCTCTCTCTCTCTCTTCTTTTTGTAATTTTATTTTGTCAAATTTATTTGTTTATTTTTCTCTTTGAAATATTTTTCACATAAAATGTAGGAATAAGAAAATAAGGAAGCGGAAATCGACTTTCTAAGGTAAGATTCAATTTTCTATTACTTTTTTTTTTTCATTTTGGAATTTTTTATTGGCAGTATATATTACATAATTGCTTTTGGACTATGAAATTAGATTTTAAGAGTTATTTTATTACCTTTATGTTGTAATTTAGATGTATAAAGTAAAATAATAGTATTTTCATATCAAAGAGTTGTGGAGAATTTTTCTGCTTGATGAGCATGTGAGCGGCTAGATTTGTAGTAATAGAATTAAGACAATTTTTGTTCATTGCATCCTATTGTTGGATGGACTTAAAGCTCATAATGTCAGTCATAAATCAGGTGCAGTTCAAAATACTCAGCAAGGAAGAATGGTATACAATTTGTTTTTTTTTTTTTTTTAAATTTTTTCCAAATTTTGACTTTGTTAAATTTCTTAAATGTTAATTGAAGTCTTTGCTTTTAATGGACGTTGGTACACTTTAGTTAATGTTATTATTATATATGATAGATTAATTAAGATTTTTTCTCAATCTCAATATTGTTAATTGGTGAAGATGCATTCAAGTCACATAATTCTTAAAGAGCCAATAAGAATGGCTTCAATTTTGGAGCCATCAAAAGCTGTGAGTATTATTATTATTATTATTATTATTATTATTTATCTTTATTTTTTTCCCTACATCTATGATTTCATTTTTTAATAAGAAATTTCAGTTTTGATTTTGGTTAATTTCATATGCTTGATGAAATTCCAGTTTTATTCACTAATTATATATTCTTTCATGGCTCAGGTGTCTCCTCAAATGTTTGAAGTATTCTCTACTATGGTTTACAGGTCATACTCACTATCTGTTTAACAACTTTAATCAATAGAACTGGGAGAAAACCCCTCTTAGCTGCAGGCATCTTAGAGACTGCTTATTTTCAAATTTATGCTTAATTGCTATCATTCCATTTTAGGTTTCTGCATACGGATTGTTTATGGGAAATCTACTAATTTTGACTTCTTTTTAAAGGTAATCACCACAAAACTTATATGTGATAATTTGTATATAAGTCTCGATAGAGGTCTTAATCAGTCCTAATGAATTGCAGTTTTTTCATTAGGCACACCATTTGGCCATTGACTTGGTTCCAATCCTTGCAATCTCTGGTGTCACGGTATCCTCATAGACCTTGAACTAGGAAAGTTTTGTTTCATTTTCACAGTAACAAAGTGACACTTTTTTTTTCCCTTGATTTTAACTTTCCATAACTTCCTTTTCAATAGGGATGGGAGGAATTCCTTGGGTTCTAATGTCTGAGTTAAAACCCTGATCTAAAATTGGTTTAGTTCTAATTGTCTCTAATATATGAATGTATATATGCATGTATCGTAGCTTCCTCTCTCTCTGTGTATATATGAAAATTATCTACTTGAATTTATATTATATCATTTGTCACAGTTCACCCAACTAGAACGTCTCATTGACATGGTGTTGCTATCATTGATGTGTCAAATAATTATTTGAATCTATCTTTATATTTTCCATTTGGATGCAGGGTAAGTTAAGCTTAGCTACTTATAGATATGCTTATCCAAAGTGTACAGATGGTCAGTCTCATAACAAAAGTAACTTCAATGTTTTATTTATTATTTACTTCGGCCAATAAGGCTTTCATATGTGGTTGGTCTCATGACTGAAACTGAAACTCCACAATATCATTTATTTTAATATATTCATTTATTTGAGTTTTCCTTTTTCTCATCATAATACTTTTTTCTATGTTATTGGTATTGATTTTATCTTTAGCTTGAATTGTACGAAAGGTTTCATGTATTTTGAATTGTAACAACATTTTAATATATTTTGTAACATTAAACTGTAACAAAGGTCATATATAATATGAAATTATACTAAAAATTTACTATGCTACTATTATTGCCATTGGCTCATCTTTAGTCTTTGTTTTGTTCACTGGTGGTTGGTTTTTTCTTCTGAATAGAATGAACATGTATCATACCTATACCTAAAATAATGGTATTCTAATTACTTTGCTCTATACCAAATTATTTTTATAATTACAATCATCCAAATTTTATGTAAACTTAAAAAAGAATTTATTAGTGAGTCTAATATGAATATAAAAAGTAATTTAATTTAAATTGAATAAAATTAACTCATTGATTAAATTAAAAATGTATAATAATTAAATAAATTTTCAATTCTCTCGTAATTTTAAACCCGTGGCATTGAGTGGAAAAAAAAAAGTACAATTTTTAGCATACTACAATAAGAAAGAGGGAAATTTAAAATTAATTTTTCTTGAAATGTTTGCTCTTTCTTTAAAAAATAATACCAACTTTCTCATTACAGATTGTCAAGGTTTAAAAATGGTAGTCATATATTTATGCTTTATTATTGTGTGATGTTTGAACTAAGTACTTTTAAAATAATATTTCGTTTGAGATATTTTTAACTAACTAATGTTTTATATGTTATTATATTTGTTCCTCACTAAATTATAGCTATAAGTTTATTCTATAAAATCAAAATGAATAACATTAAACGCAATACATTTGTAAACTATAATGCATAATATATAGTCATTTGAAAACAATGAAATTCGCCTGTAACATTGCGTGGGTGATATTTTATTTGGTGAATTTGTGGCAATTAAATTACAGGTATAAATTTTCTTCTTTTGAGTTGGCTGTGATGATATGTGATGCCATAAATAAAAAAATTCATTCTCCGCAAGTCTTAATTAATCTAAAGAAAACTTTACAGTCGCTATTCAGAACTTGATTCACCTAAGATTACAAGGATTTATTTTCTTATACCCCAACCTTTCTTGCAAAGCAACAAGATCCTTACCTTTCCAATTTCTTTTTACGCTTTTTATGTCTTTGTTTAAATATTGTTTATTTTTATTCACTTTTATTTTTAATTTGCAAAATGAGTTAATATTATCCAAGCAGTAGTATGCTGATTTGGTGCTTTGCGGGAAGAATTGAGATATAAGAAAGAAATTTTTGTAGTCTAAGGTGAATCAACTTCTGAATAGCGGTAGTGGCCCATATATGATTTCGACAATTTAAACAATGCCAAAATTTTCTTTGAATCAATTAAGATTTACCGAGAGGGATTTTTTTTTAATTATTATTATTGGATATTGAACATCATAATCTTAGATTTTCATCTAAATTCATCAATTACACAATAAGAAATAAGACGTATATTTTATCTATGTGACAGCTAGTTGTTGCAAATTCACTCTACTATTAGGATGTTTGCAACCGAGAAGGAAGTAAGAAAAGTTTACCCACAGCAATGCGCAGGTAAACATCTTTTAGTATATATATATTGCTCTACTAGCTTAATTTATATATATATATATATATATATATATATATATATATATATATATATATATATATATATATATATATATATATTTCCAGATGTGATATTTTATTTCATATTTGCCCCTAAATTTTTTTTTAACCCTTTTAACTTAATTATATTAAATTAATTTTTATATTAAATCCCTCGCAATTTCATAAATTCTTCGTATTTTTTATTTTTAATTTATTTTTCTACATTTTTCTCTAATTTTTTTTTTTATTTTTCAACTTTAGTTTCTTATTATATTTAGCTCATAATTCCATGATTTTTTTTTATTTTTATTCTTAATCCACTTCTATATTTAAGTTTATAAATTTTAATTTGAAAAATTAAGTGTATAATATTTTAAAATGAATATTAAAATCATAGTTTTAAATCAAATTATTTTTATAAACTATTATTATATTTATCAATGAAATATAGTAATACAATAATTATGTAGTACTTACTATATTGAATTAATTTTTAAAACATTTAATATTATTTATTATGTATTATTTATCCATGAGATAAACTTTTACCCCTCATGACTTTAATTCTTGGCTCCGCCACTATATATACCAATTAAATTTATTGACAAATAAGGGATAAAAAGTGACCATGACTTATTGGGCTTAATTCATGCAAAGCCTAATGGTATTGATAACTTCATCCAAGGAAGAGCTCATATCTCATAATGTCTAAAGCTCTTTAGTCCATTACTAACTTCTTTCTCAACAAGGAATCAAGTACCATCTTTCTCTCTCTTTACAATCCGTATGTCAACAGAGGGTATATTTGGGACAGTGCATTGCATCATATCTATGTGAGCACCTCTTGTAGAGAATGGATTGTTTAGAGGCGGTGCGCGTTGCACTAATACCTTAGAGGTTATACCATTTGGCTTGTTCCAACATAAATTGACAGGTAGCATGTAGTGCTCAATAGTAAACTGAGTGTTGACACCTATCCATATACGGATGTCATCACTTGTGGTATAAAAGATCAACCTCATCTTCAACTGAGGTAGTTTGAGCTCTACACTCTCCTATCTTCTTTTTTCCTCTAAAAAAAGTTGTCACATAGAAGGAGCCCTCCTCCTCTTCAGCCACTATGATATTAGTTCGGTATTGACTTGAGTATAAGAAAATCCTTGTTAGGCAACAAGTTTGGCACCCTTTGACATTTTTTTCTTATCTTGTAAGCTAAGCGAAGCCCATCTACAAAAATTAAACATCCTAAAATCTAGCCTATTATTCAGTTCATGTGGTCTTAGATTGATCATAGACTATATTATACCATGTTTTCTAAACTCCCAACCCACCCTAATTCAATTTTGTATTTATGATGCAACATTTCTTTTTTTTTTTTTTTTAAAAAAAGAATATATGCTTAGGTCATGTCTAGGCTACAAATAGCAAGAATACATTCTTTTTATTTTTTTTCTTAATTATATTGGTATATCATTCCAATAGTCAAATAATATGCATTGTGAGATAGTAATGATTTATGTATACACTTCTTTTTCGGTGTTAATCTCCAACTTGGATATTATTTGACAAATGGTTCTCTCTTAATCTCCAACTATTCTAATATTATAATATGTGTATGGTTAGGTGTAAATTTTCACCCAACTCCTAAATCCAACTTGAATTCACCTTCTCTAATTTGCATGTGGTTTCCAGTTGTCTCCCATTTTCTTTTTGGAGAATTTTATTTTTTCTGATTGGTTTTATCTTGGTATATCTAAATTGTTTTTTGTTTGTTTTTTTTTTTTTTGAGTGGTGCTTTTGCTTTTGTTTTGTTTTTTTTTTTTTTTTAAATAAAATTTGGTCTCTGTTGGGCTGGTCCAGGTTCCTTTTTCTTTAGCTATTTTTCTGCAGGGTCCTTAACTTCTTTACTCTCTTGCTTATTTAAAAAAAAAAAAAAAATCACCTTCTCCAATTAACGCAACTCACAATTTACTGATAAATAGATGATATACTCAAGCTTTGTGTGACATCTAAAAAAATGAATTAATTTAATTATGCGCTTTGTGCGGCATCTAAAAAATAAATTAATTTAATTATATAATTAAATATAAAATGGATAAAATAATATTAAAATTTTTTATGCAAAATATAAAAAAATTATCTGTAAAGATAAAACTTCAGGTAATAAATCATGTTAAAAAATAAGATAATAAAATCATATTTCTTTTAAATTGGTCACTCTATAAATTAGTAGTATTGAACCAAATAATAAGTAATTTTTACATATATATGTCAATAAAAATTACCAAAAAAAAAAAGAGTAAAATATGATTATACATTAAAACTTCAAAACAAAAATTTATAATTACAAAAATAAAATCAATATATTTACAATGGCTGTAATACCTCAATTTCATATTAGCCTATTATGCAAGGAGTATAGATAAGTAAGATGTTTGAAGTACTATGTTACAAAAATGTGTGTAAATTTTTTGCAATCCAAGTCAAGTTAACTATGAGTGTTGTGATGGATTGAGTTTGAATGCAAAGATTCTAACAACTAAAAAGCAAGTGACAACAGGTTAGGTGTTTACATGATTATCATGATAGAACGAAGAAAATAAGATAGTTGATTGGATGGTGTTTGATAAGGATTTTGAGTGATGGATGTTTAAGACGAGTATTAATGATGTTTGATCTATATAATGATAAGGCTTTTGGATCAATATATGCTAATGATAATGGTTGATAGCTGGTTATACATATTAGATATTGGATTAAAGAAGTTTAAGGCTCATGGAATGAATTTATGGTTTTGTATTATGCATTGGGGATTTGTTTTGATGAGTTGGGATGAGATTGAGGAATTAAAAGTAAGAAGGAATGAAGTTTGGGCTGTTTCAGGGTTGAACTCTCATTCAGAAGTGTGAACGCATGTTCAAAATGCTTCTATGTGAACAGTGTTAAACATGGAAATTTGTTGATGAATGCCCCTTCAATCAGAGTGGAATGCACATTCAAAATTTTAAATGCTCGTTCAATGTCTGATTCTATTTAAATGACAGCTCAACCTCAAAATGAAAAATCTAAGTTTTTCTTCAACTTCCTTGATTCTAATAGCCCCCAAACCCTACCAAAACACCATAAATACTTCCTAGAGCTAAGACCCATAATTTTAACTCAAGATCACAAAGGATATGCAACATCTAAGGTAGATTTCTTCTTTTGTTCTTGAAGATTTGGATTTGAGGTTGAAGAAGACATTTGAGGTAAGTTGCTAATCCTTCAAGTTTCTTTATGGACTTTGTTGGTAAAGTGTAGTAGCATCATTTATAAGTTAGATAGAAGCTATTAAAAGTTTTTATTGCAAGAAATTAATGGATAGAAGAGTTTGTAGAAAACCCTATTATGTGTTAAATCTAGAATCAAGGTTATTGTTGATCATTAAGAGATAATTATTAACAAAGATTAATATGTGAGAATCTATAGCTATTATTGATGAGAACAAGTCATGAGATTAGAGATATATGAATAATAGTTGACATATGATTTGGGAATTTCATGTGTAGACAAGTGAACAAAGAGACAATGGACTATATGCATGGGAATGGTGATGTGAGCATTTGTGAAACCTCGCTTGAATGCCTCTCCCTCATTTGGGAAAATTTGCCTTAAGGAAAGCATGGAATTTTAAGGAGATTATGAAATGAGTTTCGGTGCTTATGAATAGAGCGGTTATCGCTTGAAAAATTAATTCGTGATTTTCAAAAAATGATTTCAGAAGTCACCACCCTAATTTATTTTTAAAATGAAAAAATTAAGAAAAAAATCGAATTTGTTGACTCCAATTCTTTAATTTCTTAATTAATTTATTAAGGATAAAATCACTAGCTTCGAACTAGGTTCAGATAGGGGATTAGGTTTTTGATTTTAAATAATTGTGATTTGACTCTTAAATTTAGTCTGACTTTGGATAATTAATTTCATGAATGACATTTTATAAGATGGCAAATAATTAAATGTATGAACTTGACATAGTTATGAATGCATGGCATAATTATGGATGCATAGGAAATTAACAAAACAATTAAAGTAAACATCCATAAATTAAGGAGAGTGTTTGTTCTAGTTCTTATGGACTTTAGGAGAACTACATAATTGCTCATTAATTCCAAATTAACTAAATTAATTAAAAATAAGATGTCTTCTCTAGCCCTTGTAGGATTTTAGGAAAACCACAAAAATTTTCTTACAAATAACAATAAAAAAATGATTATATTTTGGAAAATAGAAAATGTATTTAGTTTGATAAATTGGATTTGAGGTTTGGTTTTAAATTTCAAACATGCCTACGTACCCTATTGAATGGGGATCAAAACCCATGTAGTTTATTGCATAATTAAGTGGAGAGGTTTATAGATTGATTAAATTAATTTTGGCTTAGGAGTTGGATTAATGAAAATATCTTTGCTTTTAGTGGACGAGATCAACGAAGTGTTTTGATGGACCAAAGTTCCATTTTATAGGGACCGGATGATTGGATTGATTGAGGGAATGATTAATGAATTAAAATGATTAATTAATTAATGTAATGAAATGGATGGTTTAAAAATTAATTTGGTTTAAAAAGTGATTAGTTAATTAATTAAAAAGATTAATCAATTAATTAATTAAGTGATTAATTTTTAAAAGATGATAAATTAATTAAAAGGATTAATTAATTAATTAATTAAATTTTGCATGGTTGATTTAAAAAAAGAATTTTAATTAATTAAACAGATTATCAACTTTTGGTTAGGGTGAGACAATTAATTAATTTTAAGGATTAATTAATTAATTAGACAGTGATTGAAGGGAGAAGAAGAAAGAAAAGGAAATGGACAGCTATCAACAAATACTCTTAGAGTGTAGAGAAGAGAAGAATGGAGGGGGTATTTACAGAAAAATGGGGTGAGGGCAATTTGAGAAGTGGAAAATGAAAAACCTAAAAGGGTAAGGCTGAAAAGTAGTCAAAAATTAGGGTAGAGAGGTATTTTAGACTTTTTTTGTGAAGAAAGGGGGGACCACAAGCCAGGGGGTGCAGCGCTGTAGGGCAATCTCACAGCTGCCATGTTGTGCAGTCTTGATGTGTATTTTGAGATTTTTTTTGGGTAAGTTTTTTGGAGTTTTAGGTCATTTTTTGAGAATTTTGGGTCAATTTTTGGGAGTTTCAGAGTTCAAAAAATTCAGTGTTGGGAGGATTGAAATTAATTTTAAGATAGTTAAGTAGTCAATCTAAGGGAAAATCTGATCAATTTTGGGAAAATTAATAACTCTACATTTTTAGAGTTATTTTATTTGTTTAAACCCAAATTTTAGTTTAATTCTCGAGAATATAATAATATTATTACTTATTTTTAGAAATAATTAGTTCTATAATTTATAAATAAATTATAATATATTTTTAGTATTTTTATTTTATTTTTGCATATCAAAATGATGTCACAATGATGCAGTAATGTCATGACTTAGGCGATGATGTCATTTTATAAATGATGCAGGCAATGATGTCATAAAATTAATGATGCAAGAGATGACGTCATGAAAATAATGATGTAATCAATGATGCAACATAGTTGAAAATGAAGATGGAATTTGCATATAAATAGGCATTACCTCTCTTCTCCAAAATCACAACTCAAAGTAGCAAAAAAATAAATGTAGATAGATTTTCATACATTTTCTTAGTGTAGATTTCTTTTATTTTTATTTTGATCAAGAAGAGGAGCTTTTGGAGCTCATGTTCATCAAAGATTGTGTCTCAAAATAAATTCTTTCTAAACTCTATTCTTGAATTTAATTATAAGTTGTTATTATGTTTATGTTAATTTAATTGTTTCTTCCTTTTTAACTGTGAGTGGCTAGATTTATTTTTCTAGGATTTAGATGTAATCTCTTGATTATTTTATGGTGTTTTATGATTGATTAATTAAGTGGTTTAATTATTGGAATTAATTTTTTATTTTAGAACTTAATGCTTGTGAATAATTAATCACTATTTACATGTTTAAAAATATTATGCGAAATAGTGAGAGTGGAATTATAATATTAGTTCATTAAGATATTAGACCTAGAGTATGTGTTGCTTGGAGATAAGAACACTCCTTTGTGATTGTTAAAAGGATTTTCATAAAATTTAATGGGTTTATATTATTGCTTGTGATCACGAGAGTAGACATAAGGTTAACATGAATACTTGTGATTTATCTTGAGAGAGAACTTCACATAATTAAGGAAAAATCTAATCATTAATTCTAATAAAAATTAAACCAACCAAGCAAGCACAAGAACACCATAGGTAATTAATTGATGAAATCTAAATCCTAAGATTTACATACATTAAATTAGTTTTTTGTTAAATTTAGTAATTAATTATTCTATTGTTGGGTATAATTTTAGTGAATTATTGTACTACTAAATTACTTATCTCGATAATATTCTGTCTAGGAGTGATTTTTAAGTGGGATCGCTGTGACCCCTCCACTTACCTGGGAATTTATCTTGAGGTGTTTTTTTTAGTTCAATTATTTACACTTTACTTACCTGTGCAATAGCACTAAATATCTAGTTTAATTTAAATCACAAGACTTTTCATATGATAGTCTAAATAATAGAATATTCAATAATTTTGGTACTTGTCAACCCTTTTTCATGGGATCGACACTTATTTCACTACTATATTACTTGCTCACGACCTATGCACTTGCAGAAATCGCGCAACAAAGATATTGTCTAGTATAGGAAGTTTGATTAGGATAAGAAAAATGTCAGTTTGTGCTAGAAATATTCTAGTAAGCTTTGGTGAATTCAGAATTAATTTTGAAGGTATTGAAATAAGGGTTCATAGCTACCCCCTCATTAAAACTATTTATCGGTTGGGTAGTTTTGATGAGAATGAACCCAAGTCTTCGATGGATCTAGGGCGAAAAATGATTCTGGCTATAACATGATGACTTTGGTGATTTTTGGAGTTTGATTCGGCAATTTTTAAGAGATAGGTGATTTTCAAATTCATAATTTTTTGGTATTTCTAATGTAAAAACTACATTTTGGTTAGGAAAAAGGCAAATGAGTTGCCTATGGATAAATAAGAATTATAGGAACTTTCATATTTGAATTCTGAGTTGAAATAGGCTAGAAAATACATTTTTATGCGACTGGATAATTATAAGGTAGTTTTTACAATGCACTATTTTGTCCTTTCCTCACCCATTCTTTATATAAACTCACTTTCACTCTTTTTTTTTACACACTCAAGTTCACACTGAAGTGAGCTTCTCTTCACTCATCATTTTTCTTTATTTAGTTAATTTCTTTCTCTTCTTTTTTTAATTAATTAGTAATAATAATAATAATTTACTAATAAATTTTATTTTTTTAGCACTTACTTGTTATTTGCTTGTGTTGCCTGTCAAGTTCGACATTTAACAAAAATGGTATCCACATCTCATTATAGAGCTACTTCCTTTAGGAGGACCTTTACTTCTTCTGCAAGCAATCAAGGCATCAATACAAGGCACTAAGGGACAATATGAACCTAACCCTCTTTCTACAGGATTCAAAGGAGCATATGTCCTTCTACGGTTAATTAACAGTCAGTAGTCTTGTTCAATTCTTTTGAGATTTCCATTTAAAGACAATTTTGTACTCTGCTTGCATTTTACATATATAAACTGTCTTGTGCATTTATAGGCTTGCTGTAGACAAAGACAATTAGGAATAGAGGCGGTCAAAGTAACTTGAGGGAGGTGATCATACACATTTCCCTACGAAGTGCTGTTAGTACCACACTGGAGCCCATTGGTTTTGTTGACTTTTTAAGTGTGTAGACCCCCAGATCATCTAAACATTAACCTAATCAAGGCTGTAACTGAGAGGTGGTAGGGCACCATTGATATTTTCCACTTTGCTTGCAGAGAGCTGACTTGTACTCCATTTGATCTATATCTACTTCTAGGATCTAGTTTGGGACGCGGGCTTTTGACATGTGTAATGACTGAAGATAGACATTCTCACAGCTAAGGGACAGGCCTTGGTCAATTTTGACTAGCTCAGAGAGCACTCAAGTGAGGCACACTCTACTGACAGAGAATCTAGAATGGGTGGCAACTACCGATGACATCATTCTAGGTGCAGTGGTGGCACAATTGTGTCTATTGATCATTGCATATTGCACCTTCTGCCATAATATAAGGGACACAGTGGACCTTAATATTGTAGCCAGCTTGGTTAATCCAGATGGTCGGAGAGACTATGATCGGGGTGGCACAGTCCTTAGCATCATATACTATGACATAGTGGAGTTGTCATGAGGAAATGTTCCATCTATTGGTAGCAAAACACCCATCTGGGAGGTACATTTCCATACCTTGACTTGTACTTTGATTTACAATTTCACTTGCACTTTTTTGGTGATTTTGACTGTCTGTTGTGTGTAGCTTTCGGTGTATGAGTATTTTCCTTTCATGGCTTCTAGACTAATTAGGCAAAGGTTAGAGGATTTGCCTGTCTGGAGGAGATGAGTAGATTTGGAAAAGCACAGTGCCTTGATGATCCCGACCTTTTTTGACCATTTGATAGAGAATGAGGTATTTCACTTGTTACTTTGCCCCTTATATATTTGAGTCACTTTGCTTATTGTTTAGTGTGACAGGTCTCGATGCCTTTTAGAGAGTTAAGGCATATCAGCCCCAATATAATGACTTTTGTCAAGCATATCTCTCGGAGGCAACTTTTGCTACAGTCGCCTAACCATCGCCTATTTTATTTGGGTGAGAGAGTTCACTTCTAGATCATGGGCTCTTTGTGCATCCCTAACTCCTCACCGATGTACATGAGGTATAGGTTGGTGATCTTAACCTCCCTTGGGCTCTATAATGGTGATGAAGGATACATCTACTAGCACTTTGGCCAAAGATACCATGACTTTCATTCTATCTCTTTGACGTGAGAGAGTGCCTTAAAGGGTCATTCCTCTATCGGATCTGCTTTTCCAAGGGAGCGAATTCTCCTAGTGACTTTTGAGAAACCTAGAGGGAGCACTTCTGAGGGACCTGTTCCTGATGCTGATGGGGTTACTAGCTCGAGCCATAGCATTAGAGCAATGAATTAGGACATGAACTTTCATCCTTAAGTAGATTTCATACTATAGAATGGATGGCTCGATGATGATATGGTAGCTTCCTGATGAAGTTCGACCCAAAGGGCGAGACATTCTTAACAATGTCAATATATGATTTTGTCCTATATTTAGAAATAATCCTCATATGGGTGTTGTATTTATGCTTACTTGTATCTTTGGAAAGGATCCAAAGTTTTCTAACATTTCATTTACACTAAGTACCTCGGCATTTCATCCATTGGACCTATAGAGTCTCTCATAAGATGGAGGCTGCACTTGGTGGGATGATGACGTGTTTAGACATGGCTAATGCACGTGAGGCCAGTGATGAGGATGCTTTTCGAAGTCAAAAGAGAGGAGGATGCCATTGATCTGGTGGTGATGATGCTAGCACTGACCAATTTTGTCTTTTTTTATATTTTTTTATAGCTTTCTTAGATGGCTATATTATTTGTTCCCATTGGTGGGAAATAGTACTTTTCATAAGTGACTTGTATATTTGCAATTTTATGGCCATATATGGATATATTTATATGCTATGCTTATGTTATATCGATGTATGTTGTATATGCATGACTTTGTTTGTGCAATTTTCTAATGCTTCCTATTCTATTATGCATGTTTATGTATGGATGCATGTTTATGGCCGATAATAATGAATGAAATGTCATGCTCAAATGCATGCTTTGATTCTCTACTATTTCATAGCTTCCTTTTTGTATTCCCTACTAAAGTGCAGCTTTAAGAGGTTCTAAAACATTAATTTTCTAGACTTTCTACTCTAATGAGGAAAGAAAGGTTGTTTGGCATTGCATTGAGAGTTGTAGAATCACAGTTCAGGCATTGGCAAATGTGAAATGGAGACTGAGGCATCATTTGGAGGAGCGTGTCACAGCAAGCCACTGTGACACTATACCAAGCCCTACGTGACGCCGCAGGGGCTACCAGCGGCCTGCCACAGACATAAGCAGCAGTGCAACATAGACATCTTATAGCACCACATCAGGTTTTTGCTGCAGAGTCATTAGATGTAGCTTTTACATACTTTCTGATATTGACATCTTGCGACCTCTATATATGGGCATAAATTTTAAGGCACATTCACTCATTTCTTGATTTGAGAGCCAAAACTCTGCCTGTTTATTGAATTTCTCTTCTCTTGCTCAATTATTGCTTTTTATTTCTTTTTTTTCACTACTTTTCACATTTATAGAGCCGTATTTTAGCCATTACATGCATATGTGTATGAAAAATCAATAAAGTGGATAAGATAAATTTTGGCAGATATAGGATTGCGACCATAATGGCTTTAAGGGGAGTTTGGGTGGATTAGGAACTTTTGAGGGCGTGTTTCCAATTTTGGGATCTAGTGGCCTGATTGTTCTAATTTGGAGTGGGTATAGAAGAGCTGTGCATCACATTTGAGAAATTCTTCACCATATTTAGCAGTAGTTCAAAGGCAATTTTGGTAGTACTAGAGTTCAAAGTTGGGCACTACAGGGTTTTTCAGGATTTTTTAGTTTTATTGGAGGACATAGCCAGTCGAGTGGTAGTAGAAGGGCACGTAAATTTGACTACTATCATTATGGAGTTTCATGATTTTAGTGACTAGGGCAATACAGGGATGAAGAGGCTTAGGATGCAGGCCTTGATTTTCTACTTAATGGCTGGATATCTATTTCTTAGGTCCATGGGGAAATGCCTAAGTGGCAAGCTTGGTATTATAGATGGAACAGAGTTGCTCCTTGATTAGTTACACATTGGTAGAGACATTGACGAGTCTCAATTGCTTTGTTCGAGGCTTGGAGGGGGTGAACCATCTCTCCGATTGTTCTCCAGGTGAGAAAAATTTATCTGTTCTTATCTTTTCTATTTCAGGTGTTTTATATGTGTTTGATTTTTTTTATTTTTGTTTTGTTTTGCAGGTATGGTTGATGGACCACTTAAGGGTTGCTTTTTTAGCCAAGAGCCCATATACAGCTATTTAGTATCTGATGCGGCCTATTTCGGTGAAGCGAGGATCAATTCGAAAGTGAATTGTTTGATTTTTAGAGCTTGCCCCATAGGACATATTCTGGCATTTTTAGTGGTATAGGATAAGGTCTTTTATGATGATTAGCCATGGGTATCAGGTGGTCTATCTACTGGGCTTGGCATAGACATCATTTTATTATGGTGTGAGGGTCTTATGACTCAAACTCAGGATGTGCCCTATAGTCGTGCCTTTTCTAGAGTTTGTGTGGATTACTGCCCCCATTACCCAGCTATCAGAGGAGATTGGATGAGGAGCTCTCAAACATGAGACTAGAGGTCGATTTTCATACTATTAAGAGGTACCATAGCTAGTTGACTGAGACTATTTAGCTAGTTGAGAGAGAGCACCAGGCTGCTTTACTTAAGAATATTGAAGGCGATAAGACAAAGGAGGTAGCCACTGGAGGTATTGGTGACTAGGAGATTACTGCCAATACAGAAGAGGTGATCCACCTTGTAGAGGTGACTAAAGGGGCTACAAGGAGACCCATATTAAAGACTATTGTGTTGACTCAAAAAGCTATAGTGATGACTTAGAGGATAGTAATTGCAATTAGATGTTAGGATGGCACTACTACATTTTCTTAGTGGAGGGTTACAACAATTAATGCACAGATGAGGACTGTTGTTACTAAAGTGTAGAGGAGAGCTCCAGCTATAGTAGCAAGGATTGATTCCCAGGTGACTTTGACTTAGAGGAGAGTTACATTGAATAGCTTTCGAGTTACTAACACTCAGAGGAGGATTTTTAGTGTGACTGTAAGGAGCAGTTCTAGAGTTACTAGGACTCGAAGTAGGTCAAAGTGATTACTATGAGTAGCTCTAGTTCTTTGAGTGCCTTGACTATTGATGATGGTAAAGAGAACATAAAGACTAGGATTAGGGGGTGACAACAAAGGATATTATGGTAGGGTTTGACTATGACAAGGATGTGTATCCTAGGAGGAGGAGGAGAAGGAGGAGGTGGGTTGCTTAGACTCTCAGACAGAGATAGTTATTTATTTTATTTTCTTTTTAGTAGCTACAAGGACTTTCGTTGTAGGTTTTTTATTTTGTTCATACTTGTAAGTTGACACGACTGCATGATAAGCTATAGGTATAAAAAGAGAATATTAGTCTCCTTTTTTGTGATGACGGATTGTATGCTGTGTAAAATATGATCATTATTATATGAGATATTTGTTCTTTTGCTCTAATTTTGCCTAAGCCGCTTTTTGGATTTTCAACTTAGCGACCATTTTTTCTTTCTTTTGTTTGTTTGCTTTTTTTTTTTTTTTTTGTTTGGATAAAAGAACCAAATAAATGATACATTAGGCACAGAGGAAATCAAAACGTAGTGCAAACAAAATATTTTACATTATGATTTAGACCACAACCAAGTCAGGCTACTTACGTATCCTTTGCAGTCATCATTTTTTCATTCATCATTTTTTTAAGGAGAATCAAGTCCAAGTTTTGAGGCCTTGCTCAAGCACTGGTCTGATTACTGAACGGGGATCAAAATGTTCATATGGGTTTAAAGTTAAGATGGAACTCTCGAGTTCAGATAGATTGATTTTGAAAAGATGTTAGAGTTGCCAACTTAATTTTATTTTTATTTGGAAGAAGTTCTATTTTAATACAAAATAACTTAAAATAAATTTCATGGACAGTTTACATAATGCCTGAACAAAAATAAGGATGGTGCTTGAGCATTAATATTCATGCACTGCATGACAATTATAAAGCAATAAATAGAATAAAATCTACTTAAGAATTATTACAAACCAAAATTGATTAAAAATAAATAAAAGAGAAGATCTTTTCTCTAGCCCTCATGGGTACTAGAAAAAACACACATTCCTCAACTAATTGCAAGAATTCACTTATCAAAAAGAGATTAGCACAAAAGAAACAACATAATTATACATATGAAAAATAGAAATAATTTCATTAAAGAAAGACAAAGGAAAAGGGAAAATTATTTTTAAAAATTTTTTGGAGTTGATTCCTAAATTGCCGGCATACCTACGTATCCCTTTGAATGGGAATCAAACCCCATGGAGTTCTTCCTTTTTATGAAGGAGGGGTTTTGGAAAAGGTTAATTTGATTTGATAATTTAGTATAGATTTAAAATTAACAACTTTAGATCTTTTCAAGTTTGGACCTAAGGATAAATATAAGAGAGATAATTCTAGATCTAATTTATGAAATCTCTAAAAAAAAAAAGAAATTATATCTTGATTTTGCACTTTCTTTGTACGAATGGGGCAAGTCTTGAATTAGAATTAGGCTCCACTTTGGATTGGGATCTTACAAAAAGAACCTTGTATAGAAAGTTAAACATAAAAAGAACAAAAAGATATGATAGAAATTGGGGATTTTTGTATTTGAAACCATCTGTCAAATGATTAGGAATGGACCCCTATTTGTAGGGAAAAATATGAGGGCAAAATAGGAAGGAAGGAAAGCTGGCAGCACTAGAGTCCAATGGTACCTGGCCCTATTTGATCCATATCTTGATTTAACTCGATTTCATCCTGTTTTGGCTCATTTTTTTTATTCAATTTAAGCCTAATTTAATTCTATGGGTTCATAATTGAGTGACAGTCGTCTATAAGTGTAAATTTGAGGAAATCCTAATTGGTTAGCATGACTACCATACTGGTTGTACGTAGCATACTAATCTTAGTAGGTGCCAAGCTGTGGGCAGATTATAATGGTATAAAATTAAGGCTTCATAGATATCCCCTCATCAGAATTGGCTTTGAGTAAAAGGCGATTATGATGACAGTGATGACAGATGGGAAAGGAACTAAAGGGATGTCTAAGTTAGAGTTTAGACATGTTTAGGTGACAGATGGAAAAAGGAACCACAAGGATGTTGTGGTGATCATTACTAAACATTTATGGGTAAAAATGGTGGATTTCAAATAAAAGATAAGGGAAAAGGAACCATAGGGATGCCTAGGTGATCATTACTAGACAGTTATGAGTGAAGTGATCCTAAAGCTATCCTAAGATGGTTTGGTAAATTTTGAAAGACAAACCTAACCCTATGTTAGGTTGATGATCCTAAGGCTATCCTCAAATGGTCTAAAAATTTTGAAAGAGAAATATAACCCTATGCTAGGTTGATGATCTTAAGGCTATCTTAGGATGGTTTGAAAATTTTGAAAGAAAAACCTAACTCTATGCTAGGTTGATCATCCTAAGGCTATCCTCGGATGAGTTTGACAGTCTTGATTCAGGAATTTGGATTGATGATTTATCATATAACAATCTGTCTTGCTTTAGGAATTTGGATTAATGATTTTTCTTAATTTGAACTGATGATTCACCTTGCTTCGATTATTTGGATTGATGATCATTCTTAAATTAGATTGGTGATCTATCTTGCATTATGAATTTTCACCTAATAATATGTCTTAATTCAAAAGTCTGTTTAATCCAAAATGCATATAATTAAGCAGTGATTGGCTACTTTGAACTTGTGAAGGGCCACTTTGGTAGGAAAGTGTTGAGTTTTTGAGAGAAAGATGCCTCTATTTTGAAAAGGTGAATTGAACGAAGGGAGATGCCCTCACTTTTCAATGATAAAGAAAAGTGGTTTAGTCATTTTTTTTTGGATAAACTAGCTTAAGAATGGTAAGATCACACTTGATTTGGACTAAGTCTGAGGCTGGTTAATAGGTCGATCAAAGGCTATTGATTATGCCTTCGAGGAGGAAGAGATCAAGCTAGTCAGCTTGAAAGGCTTAGTTAGGCATGGCCTTTTGATTTAGGATTAGATTAAACAGTGAGCTTAGGGCCATATCAGGTATGAGGCTGCTTAGTCAATGGCTATTAGTTTAGTCTAGGAAGAAGTCACTTTGGGAGGTTAAGCTAGGTATGGCTGAAAGAGTTTAAGCTAAGTTTAGGTGGGTCTAGCTTTAAAGAAAGTTGAGGCTGAATTGGAAAGATTGGTCAGAAAGGTTAGATAATTAGGTCGAAAGGTTAGGTTAAGTCTAGTTTTAGGGAATATTAGTTTGTCAGGCTTATCTTCAGAGAAGTTCATATGAAAGTCTTTGGTCAGGTCTAGCAATTAGCTTAGTCAGTTATGGCTTTTGGGGAGAATCAAATTAGAAACTTAGTATAGTTTAGCTCATTTGGAAGTTCAGTTTGGTTTGGCTATATAAGAGGTGATATTAGAGGCTTAGTCAGGTTATGGCCTTTAGGGAGTTCATTTAGAAGGCTTGGTCTGGTTTGCCTTAAGACTATGTTAGAGATATCATGCTAGAGTGCTAGACTAGGTAGGAGATCAAATTAGGAGGCTAAGTTTTGCCTAAAGGAAAGGTTAGGCTAGGAAATCAATTTGGAAGGCTTAGTTAAATTTGGCATTAGAGAAGATCATGCACTTTATAAATAAAGGCACTTTTGGGAGTAGGCTTCATAGTGAAAGCTTCTTGATTTAGGCTTATAGTGAAAGCTTTTCAGTTTAGGCTTCATAGTGAAGGCTTTTGGTCTTGCGGTTCGTGATAAAGGCTTTTGGTTTTGGGCTTTATGATGAAGGCTTTTGTTCTTGGGCTTTATGATTAAGGCTTTTGGTCTTGGCTTTATGATGAAGGCAATGGTTTTTCAGCTTAGGCTCTTCTACAAGATAATTAGCTTTAGCTTAGGTATTATGTTATAGGTTCTAGTCATAAAGATAGTGCAGGCTTATAGATAGGGGTTTGCCCTTTGACATGGTTGCATCAGTCTACGAGGATTAAACTGATAATGGTTTATAGGCCTTAATAGACTTTGATATTACAGATCATGTGTTTTGTTAATGAGGCTTAATCTTTTAAGGATAATGAGATTTTTGCCAAAGAGGCATAAGATGGGCTTTGACTAGTGCAAGCCCTTTTTAATCAATTTAAGGATGACAGGCCTTGAGGGATATGCCTTGACTTTGGTTTTGCTAAAGAAACTAGATTCAAGGATGATGAGTCTTAATAGACTTAGGATTTTTGGTTCTACCTATGATGAGATTTTGCTAAGGAAATGATAGTACGAGGCTTGAGCTTGAAATGATACTATGATTGCCAATTAGGCTTGAGATGGAATAGTATGATTTCATGAAATTTTAGAATGGTTTGAAGGTAGGTTGGAACTTTTGAAAAGGATGGGTGGTCGTATGGTTTTGCTATTTGTAGTATGATTCAAGCTTTCTTGCTTTTGAGATTGAAGGGACATTTGGAGTCACACTTAATTGGTTTGACTTGATATAAATGACACACTAACTGAAAGAAAGAGCCCTTAGGAATGGCTAAAAGGCTAGTGGAAAAATGACAACTTAAGAGATAGCAATATAATAGACTAATGGCAGGCAATGTGGAAGAGTGTGTCTTAGCTATTTAAGCTAAGAGATGGGATGGATTGATAAAAAGGGATAATAAGCTTGAAAGATATGCCCCTAATATGGGACAACGATGGATTGGCAGTGTAATTTTAGAGGGTGAGCTCTCTAATAAGGGAGGATGACTTTAAAGGAAATGAGACAAGATAGATTGATTGAAGACGCTGTGATGACATAAATTGATTAAAGACAATGTGACGACCTTGGATGATGTTCACTTGGACATGAAGGAAGATAACTAAGATGATCTTTCTCTTTCTCTCTATCTCTCAGCTTTAACTTTTGCCTAAGTTGCCTTTTTGGGTTTTTAACTTAGCAAGCTTGAATTAATGAAATTTAAAAGAAAACATTCCATCATGATTTGGGCTGTTACTTTTCTTCATGTTGAGGGCCTCTAACCTTTGAATTTTGGGTTTGACAAAAGTCTTCTCTAAACTTATTGCCCCTTATTGAGGTGCATTGTTTGATTATCCAATGTGTAATTGATACTTACATTTACTTGCTCTTTGTACTTCAACTATTTGATGAGAGGTCCATTATATGACCTTCTTTGATTAGGAGCCAGTGAAGTGATTGTTGGTTTGTGAGAATGAGGGCACCTTAAATTATGATATGTACTAATTGTGGTGGATTAATTGATTGTTCACTCATCTCTCTCTCTCTCTTTTTTGTTTTTTTTTTCTCTCTTTTCTCTTTTTTTTTTCTTTTTTTTTTTCTCTTTTTCTTCTTCTTCTTCTTTTTTTTTTTTTTTTTAAGCTCATCCATGTCAGAATGAACAAGAAAGATAAGAAAATTAATGCATAAATAACAAAAAGAAAATGTAGAGGCATTACTATAAAGGAAACTTTACTACAAGATAACAAAAAAGGGACTGATATGGTTGATAAAAATATAGGAAAAAGAAAATAAGACAACGACTCTAACTTAGATTTAGATTTAGACTTTGAGTTTGGACTCAAACTTTAAGATTTAGACTCAGACTAGGATTCAAACTTGAGATTTAACCTTAGATGTTAGATTAGCTAGGCTTAAATTCTTCCATGTCATGCTACTCGAGTCAAGTTCAAAATCCTTATCACTATTTAGGTTGGTGTGAACCCTCAAAGACCATACGGCGGTCCTACTAGCTAGTTAGTGGGTAGAGGTTAAGGGGCCAGCACCCTGTTGAAAAATAAATGTCTTGAAACTTGCATCTTCAGATGATTAGCACTCGATTACAAACCCATAGAATCAAACTGGGCCCAAATCGGATAAAAAATAAATGAGAACGGGTCAAAAAATGATGTGCGGCGACCCACGAGCCAACTGCAGCAATTGCAGCCACCACTACGGTTGCTGCAAAGTGCTTTGCGATTACTGCAGCCCACGATCAGTTATCACAGCATGTTTTTCCTACTTCCCACACTAAAAACCCTTTAAGCCTCTAAACTCCCCCTATAAATACCTTGCACATCATAACAACTTGGACACATAATTATATGCTTCTATACTCTCCCTAAAACTTTCTAAACCTTATTTCTAAGCTTTCCAATCATCAAAACTCTCTTTTTATACCTCCAAATCTCTAAAATTCCATTCCAAAACCTCCTCCATCACCCCAAACCTTATTCATTAAGCTTCTTAATCACCTCAAACCTTATTCATTAAGCTTCCTAATCACCTCAAACCCTATTCATAAGCCTCCCAATCACCTTAAACCCTATTTATAGGCTTCCTAATCACCTCAAGCCCTATTCATAAGCCTTCTAATCACCTCAAACTCTATTCATAAGCCTCCTAATTACCTCAAACCCTATCTCTAAGCTTCCTAATCAAGAAAAGGTGCAATTCAAGTTATTTCTTTCAAAGGAAATTTGTGCTACTCAAGCAAAGGTGTGATTCAAGTCCCTCGAAGAAAAGTTCATGATACTCAAGAATTCTTCTTCCTAAAGGAGTGCTTGTGATATCCATAAGCCAAGGTGGAACTTAAATCCAGTGCAAAGCTCACTTTCTACATTCCTCGCCACCGAAAGCCAAAGATAGAAGTTCTTTCCTTTTCCTTTTCAAGTCTAATTTTAAGATCTAAATCTAAAAAGAACAAATTTTTGTTAATTACAATCTAGTCTAATTAACAAATCCCTAAGCCCTTAAAATCAATCAAAACATGATAACAAAGGTAATGACTTAAAAACCTCTCCTTTGTAAGAAAGAAGAACTGCGTGGGGTTTGATTCCCATTCAAAGGGATACGCAGGCTTGCTGTCTCTAAGGCATTCAACTCTACTAAAATTAATGACTTCTTCTCTCTATCACCTTCTTCACATAGTTTAGGATTGAAATTACTTTTCTTAAATAAAAGTCAAAATTTTAATTCTTTTTATTACCATTTGAGTAGCTTTAGCCCTCACCTTGTAAGTAATATGGAGAAGGATTCATCTGGAATTTGCTTGATGATTTCTAAGTCACACCTAGTGACATCCATTTTGGTGTTGTAATGATATTGTCTAACAAAGGCATGAAAAATATCATCTCATATTCTTTCTTAGTTCTTGTCCAGTGAAAGGAACCATCTCTTGGTAGCTCTAGTTAGTGATTATTAGAACATTTGAGCAAGGAGCTTATAGCTAAGTCCCAAAGGTTTCATTACCCCTATATATATGTTCAAATGAGTTTTAGGCATATGATTTCATCAAATCTATCCAATTCAAGCATTATGAATTTAAGAGGAAGCTTGGCATCAGGGAACAAGGTCAAGTTATCCATATCAATCAAGTCGTTGCTGTGCTTCAAAGATTTGATAGTTTTCTCCATACCTTTAAGTTTATCCATAGGCAATTTGATGTCCAAATGAGAGAAAGCTTCCCTACCTTGAAAAGTATCTACGAGAGAGGAAGAGTTAGAGTGGGTAATGGTGTCTGGGGCTTGAGTATTGGTGGGCTTCTTAAGATAAGTCTAGTCTAGATTGTGGTTGAGATTACTCTTGATGGCCTTTCTTTGTTTCTTCATGTTTTCTTTAAATTGAATATGTTGAGTAACTAGGATAGCTTGAAATGCTCTTCTTGCTTCTTAATGAGGCTAGCCATAAGTGTGGTTAGGGTATCCATGTTAACCTGGTTAGCTATTGGTAGAAACAAAGCCACAAAAACCTAATAAGTGAATGGTAGGAATAGAAAAGGTGATGGAAATATAGGCAAGTAGACTCTAATGGATTGGTAGGCCAACTATTTTAGGGTTTAAGGTATGATGGGTCAAGGATTTTAGGCTTAGGGCTTTGAAGTTTGGGTATATAAGGCCAAAGGTATTGGACCTTAAGGTAATGGGTTGGTTTTTAAACAAGGAACGGGTTTTAGGAAATGTTTTTTACACTAGGGTCCTAAAGTTTTAGAAGGCATAAGTCAAACTTATGGTTAGGTTGATAAGGTATGGGTAGAGGTGTATGATGTTAGCTAGGTTAGTGCTTAGCTAGAGGAGCTAGGTCAGATTTTAACTTTAGAAATTAGGTCGAGGATTCAACTTTAAGTCGCTAAATCAGATTTTAGCTTTAGGTAGGTAAAGTGTAGTTTGAAAGGCTGGGTTAGAGTTCAACCTCGAGTAATTAGGATTGCAATTTATGGATGGTTTACTATAGGCTTAAGGATGGAGGGACAATGGGTTTTATGATTGGGTTATAGATGTATCATGGATTTGGATATTGGGTGAACCATGGGTTTGGTGACAGTTGGATAATGGCTTTGATTGGACTAGACCATCGGCTTTGATGGGCCATGGATTTTGATAGTATTGTAAAAGATAAAGCCAAGTCAGCATTTAGCTTAGGTAAAGACTATGGATAAGGATGAAGCTAGGTTAATATTTAGCTTTGATAAAGAGTGTTTATCTCATATAAGGATTATAGGGGTTGAAAGCTAAGCCAGTGTTTAACTTGGGTGAAGAATGAAAGCTAGGTCAGTGTTTAGCTTAGGAAAGGACTGTGGATAAGGATAAAGCTAGGTCAATTTTGGATCCAAATAGAGGTATCATGGATGGATTTATTTTTACCATGAGTTTGACATAGGTTTGAGTTTTTGACCATAAGTTGAGGTGGACCATAGGTTTGGATGGAGGTGAGAGAGCTTAGAGTGAAGATGAGGGTGTTTAGGATAGGGGTGAGAGTTTAACCCTTCTTCAGTTCAAGGTATGACCTAGACTTAAAATGAATTCATGTTTTGTTTTACATAATGAATGCATGATATGCATGGAAAAAAATATTTCATGAAGATGTAATTACACATGGCTTTGATTATGGTACATACAACCTAAGGTCAGGATCTATGTTCATTAAATAAGAAGGTAAAAGTGGCTTATATAGGGCACCCATCATACTAGAACATCAATATACATAACCACATGTGAGTTACGGAGCTTTACGTGGGTCCAATAGTACATGCATGCTCATTACACCTTCGAAAGGATTAAAGGATTCATTATAAGATGGATAATTTTGCTAGCAGTGAATAGACCTAAGGAGTGTTACCCACATGATGCTGGTCACTATCCATTGTCTTCCAAAAACTGGGTTTGTAAGAAAAGAGCCTAAGCATACTATGCATAAAATCCATTTATGTACTAAAAGTGCCAAACTTTGATTTCAAACTAATTGTTAGTCCTCTTTTTTCTTTTATTAAAAAAAAGGTGGTCCCCAGTAGAGTCGCCACTGTGAGGCCTTGCCCAACCACAAGTCCAATCCATTAAAAGCAGATCAAAATGCTCATTTAGGTTTGAACTCATAATGAAACCCTCACATTCAGATAGATCGATTTTGAAAGATGTTAGAGTCGCCACCTTAATATTATTTTTGTTTGGAAAAAGTTAAGGTAAAAAAATCCAATTAAATGACTCCAATTTATCCCAATAGAATAAGTGTACTAGTCCTCAATTTCCAAAGAGGATTCGGGGACTAGGTCTTTGGTTTATTTAGAAAAAATATTAGTTTGCAATTTTAATACAAAATGACTTAAAATAAATTTCACGAATAGTTTACCTAATATATAAATAGAAATAAGGATAATGCTTGAGCAGTAATATTTGTGCAATGCATGACAATTATAAAGCAATAAATAAAATAAAATCTACTTAACAATTATTACAAACCAAAATGGATTAAAAATAAATAAAAGAGAGGATCTTTTCTCTAGCCCTTATAGGTACTAAGAAAAGCACACATTCCTCAACTAATTACAAGAATTCACAAATCAAAAAGAGATTAGCACAAAAGAAACAACACAATTGTAAATAAAAAAATAGAAATAATCTCATTAAAGAAAGACAAAGGAAAAGGGAAAATTATTTTTAAAAATATTTTGGAGTTGAAGCCTAAAAGGTTGGTATGCCTGCGTATCCCTTTGAATGGGAATCGAATGCAATGCAGTTCTTTCTTCTTATGAAAGAGAGGTTTTGTAAAAGGTTAATTTGATTTGTTAATTCAGTTCATATTTAAAATTAACAACTTTAGATCTTTTCAGTTTTAGACCTATGAAAATATATAAGAGAGAGAATTATAAATTTGATTTAAGAAATCTCAAAAAGAAAAAAAAAAGAAATTATACCTTAGTTTTGTACTTTCTTCGTATGAATTGGGTAAGTCTTAAATCAGATATAAGCTCTATTTTGGATTAGGATCTCACAAGAAGAATCTTGCACAAAAAAAATTAAACATAGAGAGAACAAAAAAATATGAAAGAAATTGGGGATTTGTGTATCTGAAACCATCAATCAAATAACTGGAACTAGGCCCTTATTTTTAGGAAAAAATTTGAGGGCAAAACAGGAAAGAAAAAAAGCTGGCAGCACTAGAGGTAAGTCAGCGGCACTGGCAAAACCAATGTGGTGCTGGCTAGACTAGGATAACTAACTAGTAGCACCTACGGCACCCAGGTGGTGTTGACACCCAGGTGGTGTCGCCTAGCCCTATTTGGGCCATATCTCAATTCGACCCGATTCCATCCAATTTGGCCCATTTTGGCTCATTTCTAATATGATTTAAACCCTGTTTGATTCTATGGGTTTGTAATTGAGTGTTGGTCATATGGAGGTATAAGTTTAAAAAAATCCATTTTTCGATGAGGTGCTGCCCCTTTGACCCCACTCGCTAATTGGCTAGTGGGACTACTGTACTGGCTCTACCTAGCACACTAATTTTAGCAAGTGTCAAGTTGCGACCATATCATAAGGGTGTAAAATTAAAGGTTCACACACATAGTTTTGATTACATTGTGTTGAATAAAAAAATAAAGAGAAAAATGCTGATATCATCTTTAGATTTAATATCTTTTCAATTGATCCAGGTTGCAATGATTAGAGAATTCATTTTGCCCACATCCATGAAAATGGCACTTCCACCAGATAAAATCTTTTTTGAACATGTATGGTCCAGCCTAGTTTGGTATGAACTTTCCTCTTAGGCCATAAACTAAGGCTCATATCTCTTCTAGAACTATATTTGGTTCTTGTAGACCTTTGTCTTTTACCTTCTTGTAAAAATGTCTGGCTAGCCTTTGTTGGTAGCCCTAGATCTTGTATAACGCATCCACTTTCTTCTCATTAATAGCATTTAATTAGTCATGATATCCTTTGATCCACTTTGTCTTACTTAGTTGGCTTTCTCTCATTAACCTAACATAGTGAATTTGCATCTCGATGGGATGGATGACCTCCATTCTATAAACTAAAGTAAATAGGGTTGCCCCTGTCATAGTGCGAACAGTGGTTCTATATCCTCATAGGGTAGTAGGCAGATGTTCATGCCAATCTCTATGCTTCACAATAATCTTTTGTAAAAGAGTCTTGATGGTCTTGTTGGCAGCTTCAACTACCCCATTAGTTTGTGGCCAGTAAGGAGAAGAGTGGTGATGTTGAATTCCTTTTGTCTGAAGTAGGCAAACTACCTCCTTCTAAAAGTGGGAGCTATTATTCATGATTATCTTAAAGGGGGTTTCAAATTAATAAAGGATATTGGTTTGGATAAAGTGTACCACCTTCTTCACATTTAGGAACTGATATGGCACCATCTTGATCCATTTTATGAAGTAGTCTATGGCCACTAGAATGTATGCATGCCCGCTAAAGGACTTCAGAGATATTCTCCCAATGAAATTTATGCTCTAGGTAGCAAAAGGCCTTAGAATCACTGTCAGATTCAAAGAGATAGAGGGCTAATGTTGTAGCTTGGCAAAGATCTGACATTTATGGCATTTTTGTACATATTTCATGTAATCCTCATTCATGGCTAGCCAGAAGTAGCCTAGATTTGCTATCTTTTGAGTCATAGCTACACTATTCATATATAGGTCTCTTTTCTACCATAGACCTATTTCATGATTTGCTAAGCCTCTTCCTCAATCACACACTATAAATGGATGTTGTCCAAAGCTCTCTTATACAACAATCACCATTTGGTATGAAACCAGTGGCTAGTTGCCTTAGAGTTCTCCGATCAGCTTTAGAAGCTCCCTCTGGGTAATTGCTATTTTGTATGTAGTTGATAACGTGCTAAAACCAGGGCCTAGTGTTCGCTAGCTGAAGTTTCATGCACATAGTGTAAGACCCAGGTTGCCATTTTACTTTAATAACAACAGGCTTGTGTATTTAATTGTCACTCATATCTATCATTAAGGCTAAGGTGGCTAGAGCATAGGTGAATAAATTTTTGGTTCTTGGCAAGTAATAAAAAGAGAGTTCATAGAAATTCGCAACTAAGTCATTCAAGCAATAATAGTAAGGAACCAAATGCTTTTCTCTAAGCTACCACTAAATGAAAGCTTAGGAAACAACGAGGTTTGAATCGCCATCAACCTCCATATAGTTTATTCTCAAGTTAATTGCCACTTCCAGACTAGTTATACATGCTTCATATTCTACTTCATTGTTGGTTATCTTAAAGACCAACTTGATTGTTATAGGCATATGATCTCCTTTAGGAGTGACAAAAACTATGCCAACTCCATAGCCTTTATTGTTGGAGGCACCATTGAAGAATAGCTTCCATACTTCAAAGTATATGGTCAAGATGTCCTCATATAAGAACTCAAGCTCAAATACTTCACCTTCCACAGAAGTTGCAGCTAGTTAGTCAGCAATTATGCTTCCTTTAACTATCTTTCTCAGGATATATTTCAGGTCAAATGTCATGAGAACTGCCATCCATCATACTATTTTGCTATCAAGAATCGACCTCTCTATAAGAAATTATAAAGGGCTCTTGTAAGCTAGTACATGGGTTCTATATGAACATAAGTAGTACTAAAGCTTATGGCACACACAGACCAAGGTTAGACATAACTACTCAATTTGGTTATACTTAAGCTCATAAGCTAGTATATATTTGCTCAAATAGTAAATGGCATTCTCTTTGTGTGAGTTTGGAGCATTTTAAGTAAGCATTGTACCTATAACTTCTAAAGTCACTGATAAATAAAGCAATAATGGCTAACATGGCCTTGGGAGTTACAGTATTGGTAGATTCAGAAGGTATTGGTTGATTCTATCAAAGGCTTCTTAGCATTCTTCATTTCATTGCTTAAATGCTTTTTTTCTTAGTAGCTTGAAAATCGGCCTATAAGTATATGCCAATTATACAATGAAGCAACTGATATACTATAAGCGACCCAAAAAACCTCTAATCTTCTTTTTAGTTTTAGGAGGGGGCATTTCTATAATTGCCTTTGACTTGGTTGGATCCACTTTTATACCTCTCTGGCTAACCAAATGCCCTAGAACACACTTGATGAGGTGCTAAAAAAGCACATAGTTGGGTTCAACTTGAAATTATATTGTTTGAGACTTGCGAAGAATTAGTCCAAAGCTTCCAAATGTCCCTCAGGGGTTTTGGACTTTATACCCATATCATCCACATGCAACTTGACATCTTTATGGATAATGTCAAGGAAGATAGTGGTAGCCATTCTCTGATAGGTTGCCTCGACATTCTTTAGGCCAAAAGGCATTACCTAATAACAATAAGTACCCTACTGTATCACAAAGGATGTCTTTTCCTTATCAGGAGCATAGACTTGAATATGATTGTAGCTTATATAGAGGTCGTTAAGGAGACCGTTGATGCATCAGCCATGAAATCCATAAGCAAATCGATATGAGGCAATGGGAAATCATCATTTGGGCAAGCTTTGTTGAGGACCTTATAGTCAATGCACAATCATACCTTTCCATCCTTCTTGGGAATGGGCATTATATTGGCCGACCATGAGGGGTAAGTGATGGGCTTCATGAATCCATTGTTCAACAACTTGTTTACTTGTTCCTTAATCTTTAAAGATTATTCTATCTCCATTCTTCTCAATTTCTGCTTCATAGGTTTAATGTGTTTGTAAGTTAGGATCTTATAAATTGTGATGCTCGGATCTACCCTACCATATCTTTGGGTTCCTATACGAAATAATCTAAGAATTCATGAACATTTTTGATCAATGCCTATGTGTCAAAATATGCAAATGCAAGGTATATAATTTTAGGACTATCTTTTGTGCCACAATTGATTAGTGCTTTGCCTTTTGCTTTTTTTATTAGTGTTATTTTTTGTTTTGTTTTTTGTTTTTTTTTTTTCAAATGTCCTATTCGAAGATGAATTAGAAGAATGAAAGTGAAATAGAAAGTTCAAACTTTTCATTATTGATAAAAAGTCTCATGATCATAGGTTACATTTAAAGGATTAGTCTAAAAGGCAAAATATAAACTCAGAAAAGCAAGACTCAACATACACAAATTCAGAGAAAGATTTAATAGAAATAGACTCAAAAGACTTAAACTTAGACTCAAACTCAGTTAACATAGGTGTGAACCTTTAATTTTGCACCCTTATCATCCAGCCACACTTTAGCACCTGCTAAATTTAATGCACTACAGGAAGCCATTATGGCTGCCCTAAAAAAAAAAAATTTTTTTAGCCTTAGTTCCATTGTTGTCTGAACATCTAAATTTTCTAAACCCCAAACCAACTAATCCCTAAAAAAAAAAAAAAAAAAATCCGCTTCGCCAAAGCGCAGCGGCCGCGTTTGTCTGACATGGCCCGTAGCACTTCCCACACGCGGTAGCCGCATTAGATTGATGCGTATCTGCACTCTTGCTAGACCCAATTTCTGAAAATACCCTTTCTTTTTCATTTTTTTAATATTGTTTTAGCCCTATCATTTTCGTCTTTTCACATGTTAACTTTCCATATCACCCTTATCTCATTTTTCCTATAAATAACCCTTCCATTTCCTTATTTCAAACACACCTAGAGTTAGAGTTGATAGCAATCCTCTAATTCATCTCTTCTTCTCCCTCTAACCACTCTCTAATTAATTAATTAATCTTTTTAGTTAATTAATTACCTCATCCTAACCAAGTTAATTAATCTTTTTAATTAACTAATTTTTTTAAAATTAAATTAATCACCAAATTAATTAATTAATTAATCTTTTTAATTAATTAATTATTCACTTTTTTTCAAAATCAAATTAACCTTTTTTTCAATCCACCCTCCATCCAAATTAATTAATTAATCATTTTAATTAATTAATTCATCCATCCTTTTCATCATATTAATTAGTTAATTAATCATTTTAATTAATTAATTAATCTCTCAATCAATCCAATCACCCGGTCTAGATAAAACGAAACTTTGGTCTTGTAAAATCCTATGCCTACCAAAAGCCAAGTTATTAGTCTTTTTTTCTCAAACCTAAATCAAATCAATGAATCTGAATAATTTATAAACCCCTCCACTTAATTATGGAACGAACTATGTGAGTTTTGATCCCCATTCAATAGGGTAATTAGACACGTTTGGAATCTAAATTCAAACCTTAAATCCAAATCCTAATTATTCTCCTTTCCCCTTTTTAATTAATTTATGGATGTTTTATTTTTTCCTTGCACTCATACCATACTCATGCATTAATTGTCATATAACATTTGTCATCTATGAAATTAATTTTTAAAATAAAATTAAACTTAAGAGCCAAATCGTGATTATTTAAAATCAAAAACCTAGTCCTCGAATTCAACCTAATTCGAGGCTAGTGATTTTATCCATGGGTAAATTAATGAATTGGAGTTGATTTAGGTTTTTCCTTAATGTTTTCCCAACTAAATAAAATTACGGTGGTGACTCCCAAAAATCATTTTCAAAATCAACCAATCCGAACCCAAGGGTTCCATCATGAGTCCAAAACTGAATGAGCATCCTAGTTCCCTCTAGCGGAATCGGTCGGTGCTCGAGCGAGGCCGCACAGTTGGAGACTCCATTGGGTCTAGTTGCTACCTTTTTTAAAATAAAAAGGAAAATAAGAGGATTACTATTTGGTTAAGGAAAATTTTTTCTAAAATAATATCTATTTGGCTCATTAAGTATAATTTGACCTTTATACATCACTTTGCATAATAAAGGCTTACTGCCTAACCTTAGCTTTAGAAAAACTCTTGGATGATGAGTAGCTCGACAACTCTCTTTGAGTATGTTGGGAGATAGTGAAACCATTCCACTCGTTGATGAATCCCCGATCATTTCAGTGGTGTAATGAGCAATCAATACTATTGGACCCACGCGAGGCTCCTTGCCACATATGTGGTTAGGTATATCGATGCTTTAGTGGGACGGGGATCTTTAATCAAACCACCTTTCACCCTTTTGCATATAGTCACCCTAGTGTTGACCCTAGGTTCCATGTACCATAATAATGGAGACATTTGTGCATATACACATGAAACATTTTTTTGGCACACATCATGACATTGCCATGCATACATGACATGAGAAACTTGACAAGGTCAATCTGTAAAACCCTAAATTAGTGGTCCATTACCCCAAAAACACAACAACCTTACATGTAAACCCGGTGACTAACCATGTGGAGGGAATCCTTTTCCTAACACACCTTCACATTCATGCCCTTTTTTTCCTTCATAATTCTAAATTCTTGTCTTTTTTTCTATCTGTTTTTTGTTTAAAGTTATCAATGGCCAACACCTCTAGCCTCTTTGACTAAGACACAGTGAGCACCTTTTTCACCAACCTCCTTAAGAAACAATAGGAAACTTTTCAAGCTGCACTCACCACCGCCCTTAAGACTCAAGCTGACACTTTCACTAATGCTCTTAACGCCTAGTCTGCCACCTTTGCCAATGCTCTCAACTCCCAATGCTAGTCTATTATCAATGAGGTTACGAAAATGATTGATGCCACTATTACTCCCCATCATGCTTGTGTTGAGCCTATATCTACCCAAGCCAGGACTAGCCATGCCCCCACTCTTACTCCCCCTATTATCGATCTCACCAATAAAAGGAAAGCACCTAAAACTCCAACCTCTCTTATTGTGGACTTTAACGTAACCACTCCTCCTCCCACTATGAATCCTTTTCAAAGTGGAGATTTCTCTAGCTTTCCTAAAGTTAAGAAATTAATGGAGAAAATCGAGGCCATGGAGAGAACACTCAAGAACGTCAAAAGCATGAAGATATGATAGATGTTGATTCTTTAACTCTCTTCCCAAATGCACAGGTTCCACCAAAATTTAAAATACCAGTCATCGACAAGTTTAATGGCACCACAAGTCCCAAAATATACCTCAAAATGTATGCGAGTGCCATGAAATCTTTCAGTGCAGATGACGAGCTTGTTACTTAATTATTGCAACAGTTCTTGACTGGAGCTCTGGTTAAGTGGTTACTAGATCTCGACTAGAATCATAAGAAAACTTGGGATGACATATGTAATACATTTGTCAAGCAATACCACTACAACATTAAGGTGGATATCACCCGTCGAGATTTGGAAACCACCAAATAAGGGCCAAGAGAATCCTTCGCCGCATTCCTTACAAGGTGAAGGGCAAAAGCGGCTCAAATGGTAACCTTCCATATGAAGTAGAGCAAATTGACATCATCATTAAGAACCTCCTCCTACAATATTAAGCTTATCTGCAAACTCAGTACCTCTCTAGTTTTAAAGCTCTCATTGTCACTGCCACCAAGATCGAGGATTTGATCTAATCGGGATAAGTCAAGGATCAGTCCTCTAGTTTGAGGTATCATAAGAACACTAACTACACCACTAATACCACCAATTCTACCACCCAAAGAGGGGAAGAGGTAAATGTTATCTCCTATCATTAGCTAATAAAGTTAGAAATAAGGGGGACGTTTTTCGAGCTAGGCATACCCTTCAGCATTGTTTATAAGAAAACCTTAGAGGCTAATCTAGTTAAGCCTTTAGACCTATGACCTTCTCCAAACCCATTGCCCAATGGTTATAATGCTAATGAGCACTATGACTATCATCAAGGGCCAGGGCATAAAACTGATGCATGCAATATTCTGAAGCACAACATTCAAGACCCATTGATAGTGGAGACATCATTGCTCCCAAACCCAAAGCCTAGCACCACCACCAATCATTTTCTAAACCACTAAGCTCACCCGACCATCTCAAGCTTCACCCAATAAATCGATATTTTTGAGAAGAGTACCAGCACTAATGTGCTCCTATCCAAGTCTTTCGGGTCTACATCTGAGTCGTATGAGTCTATGTCTGAGTTTGAGTTCATCGAGTCTTATCCTCTCGAGTCTGTATTTTACTTTCTAGGCTTATCTTTTAATGTAACCCATAGTCATGGGACTTTTTTATTAATAATAAAAAAGGTTTGAACTTTTTGATTAACTTTAATTTTTTTGATTTATCTTTAAATGGGACATCTTTAAAAAATGAGAAATACAAAAAAAATGAAAACGGCAAAAGGATTAATAATTATGGCATGAAGGAAAATAATAAAAAAATCAAATACATTGCATTTGCATGGCAATAGTGAAAAAGCTCATGAGCTATTTTATACAAGACAAAGACATGATAGGAATGCTCCAAGCATCATAATTTACAAGATCCTGACCTATAAGAAGCCTGTTAAGGAGAAGTTGCAGAGAATGAACATAGAATAGATCGAAAGATATCATTACTAGCTGAATACCATTAATAAAGATGAGAATGGATGCTCTGTACAAAATTTAGGGTTATCATCAATGGAGACTAGCCAAGCACTTCAATTAGAAGGTGAGAGACAAGGGATTGCAAGAAAGAAATCTCTGGAAGAAATCCAAAAGCCTCTATTCATGATCCAAGAGAAAGTTCAAACTAAACTAGGATGGACAGTACAAGAAGATCCTATTTGACAGAGGCACCACCTTCATAGACATGGACTGAAATGAATTCTTCCATTCTGGCAATTCGGACCAGCTGAAATGATACATCATCTAAAGATGACATTTGCATCTCATTTTCTATTTTTTATGTATATGTAATCAGAACTATGTGGACCTGATTCTCCCTAAAAGAAATAATTGACAAAAAAGTGATGTAAGAGATACAAAGGCAGCTCAACTCAGGTGCGGTCCAAATCATAATACAAAATATTTTGTTTACATCGCATTCTCATTTTCTTTATACCTAATACATCATTCACTTAATTCTTTTGCCTAAACAAAAACATTAAAAAAAAAAAAGAAAAAAAGAGAAAAAAAGGGAAGAGAAGAAGAAAAGAATGTTCACTAAGCTAAAACCCCGAAAGGGCAGTTTAGGCAGCAATTAGAGCAAGAAAATATAAATAAAATAAAAGATGTCTCATTTAATGATGATAAAATTTTGCAAAATGCAAGCCCATTGTCATAATAAAAGGATAGCCCTTTCAATATCATCTATAGTTTATTCTATTTTGTGTAGTCCTATCAACCTATAATTATTTTGAACAAAAAGCAAAAAGAAGGGGGTTATATTTAAAGTCGTGGTCTAGCCAGTCTTCCTTTACCTCCTGAGATGGAAATCTCTCATATCCTCATCATAATCAAAGTATACTATAATCTCCTTAAACGGGCACACCCCTACTCCAGATCTCTATAGCTCTCTTTGCTGCAGCAGTAGAAGTACCGATAGAATCAAAACTATTCACTACAGTAGTATCAGAAACCCTCTCTTGAGTACTATTAGTTTTGAAACTACTTTCAAAAATCCTTCTATGTAATTCAGAAGATGCAATCCTCCTTTAAAGTAGTCCTTCTTTGAACCTCTAATATAATGTCATCCTGTCCTCACTACAGTCACATTGTCCCTTGTCACTGCCACTACAGTTTGACTCGCCACTACAATATGTGGTGTCGCACTTCTAGTAGATCTCTAAGTTTCCTTCAAAGATTGAGTCACCTCCTTGTCTATGTTGTAGTCCTTACTCCACTAATGGCTTTTCTTGTAGCCCATCCTTCCTCAGCTATGTCACCCTTAGCAGAGTAGCCTGGTGATCTTTCTCAATTGGCCAAACTACCTCTATCAACCACCTATCATACCCCTGAGCCAACTACCACCTGATAGCTCTAGCAATGGGAGCTATGATTTCTACATACTCCAAGAAAGAAAAACCGGGGGCATATCCTGGTCTACCTCATTTACCTTAAAACCCTCATCCCCTAATGGGAAGTCATTCAAACCAAGCCCAATGGGAAAAACATTCAACACTGATGGCCCTTAGTAATGAGAGATCTAATTCTTTATCATTGGTAGTGTTAAAAATGTGTCCTCTGAAAGCAAGCTGCAAGCAACCATCCTATATGATATTTGATCGAGTCTCAATAAAGCATGTGCAAACTAAAAAGCATGGGTCACCACCCAAAAATTATCCATTAGCCACATTTCCAAGATAACCCAAAATTTAAAACCAAACACCCATAAAAGCACCCAAAATAGAAAGGGTAAGAATAGATAAAATTTTCTCACCTAAGAATAACTAGCAAGATAATCCATCTCTCTAAATCCTGAACAAAGTAATCAAGACTCATCAGTGTCTTTGCAAGTATAGCTCCAATAAAAAAATGCCACCGCTTCATCTACCACTAGCATTACCCTAATCAGCAGGCTTGTATTTGACTATCAAGTAGAAAACCAAAGCCTTCATCCTAAACCTTTGTAACCTTCATATCTCCTTGGTCACTAGGATCATGAAACTTTCAAATTATAATGGTTAAATTCACCTGACCATCATCAATCTCCATCTAGCTTGCAATATCGTAAGGCAAGTCTAAAACTCTCAAAAAATACAAAAAATTCCAAACTCCTCCAAAATGGACACAACTCCTTCATAATAGTACCAAAACAGAAATCTTGGGCCGCTGGACCTCAAAATTTAAGCCCTCAGAAAAATCTCAATCCCCTTCAACTCCTTATAAAGCCACTATGGCAACTATCCCATACCAATCCAAGTTGAGTTCCTCAACCTTGTCAAGTTTCTTAGTCCACAAATGCATGTCTCCACAAGACACAAAAGTCATAAAAAAAATTGCATTCACAAAGCAAATGCATGAATCCACCCTCATGCATCCATGCAATCATCCATTACAAACATCATCACAAATCATGCATGGCATATAAGTTAAATAAAAGGTACATGAATTTTGAAATATGTATGGATCATCTATGTACCAGTATCTATACAATCATTTGCAATTATGCACCATTATAAGTAGAGCCAATAGCCTTACTAGCCTTTCCTAAAGCTAACTAGTACTTCCTCAAAGTTGACCGATACCACCTAAAGCTGACCAATGTCTCTTCGAAGCTAAAAGATACCTTTGCAACTGTAATCAATGAAGCATGACTTCTAGAGTCCTTTTACTCCTAAAAAAGTTCCTTTGAGCCTTCCAAAAGGCATAACCCCTCACATTCAGAAGCCCAAGTTTCTTTGGCACAACCAAAATCTTGTGAGAACTCTTGAGCTGACTCACTATAAGCCGGGGCTCTCCTCTTATCAAAATCTTTTTAGAATCTCTCAAGCCTACTCACTATAAGCCAAGGCTCTCCTACCAAAATCATGTTAGAATCTCTCGAACTAACTAGCCATAAGCTGAGGCTCTCCTACTGGAATCTTTCTAGAATCTCTTGAGCCAACTAGCCATAGGCCGGCTTATTTTTACAAAAATCTTGTTAGAATCTCTCCAATCGACTCACCATAAGCCAAGGCTCTCTTACTGAAATGTTTTTAGAATCTCTTAAGTTGACTCGCCATAAGCCGAGGCTCTCCCTTTACTAAAATCTTGTCAAAATCTCTCGGGTCGAGGCTCTCCTTTCACTAAAATATCTTGTCCAAAATTCTTTTCCACCTATAAACGTCTAGAAATGGTCACCTGGACATCCATGCGGTTCCTTTTTCTATCTCTTTTATCCAAATCTATCAATTTCACCCATAAATATCTAGAAACGATCACCTAAACATCTATATGGTCCCACTTTCCACTTTTTTTTTTTTTTTAACCCAAGTCATCTTTACCTCCAATATTAAGACTGGATAGATAGCCTTGATTAAGATTTACCCAAATTATCTTTACCTCAAACATTAAGGTCAGACAGATAGCCTTGATTGAGATTCACCCAAATCATCTTTACCTCTAACATTAAGGCCGGACATACAGCCTTGATTGAGATTTACCTAAATCATCTTTACCTTGAACATTAAGGCTGGATAGATAGCCTAGATTGAGATTCACCCAAATCATCTTTACCTCAAACATTAAGGCCAGACAAACTTGATTAAGATTCTCCCAAATCATCTTTACCTCCAACATTAAGGATGGATAGATAACCTAGATTGAGATCACCCAAATCATCTTTACCTTCAACATTAAGGCCGGATAGATAGCCTTGATTGAGATTTACCCAAATCATCTTTACCTCCAACATTAAGGCCGGATAGATGGCCTTGATTAAGATTTACCCAAATCATCTTTACCTCTAACATTAAGGCCGGACAGATAGCCTTGATTGACATTTACTCAAATTATTTTTACCTAGAACATCAAGGCCAGACAAATAGCCTTGATTGAGATTTACCCAAATCATCTTTACCTCCAACATTAAGGTCAAACAAATACCCTTGATTGAGATTTACCCTAGATCATTCTTTACCTCTAACATTAGGGCTGAATAGATAGCCTTAACTAAAATTCACCAAGACCATTCTCATATCCAACGTAAAGGCTGAATCGATAGCCATTGATAAAATCTCATTTATCTTAGAGGGCCTCCTTCCAAATGACCTGACAAGAACACACAAGCCTAGAAGTTGACATGGCACCTCTTCTCAATGTTTACCATCATCAGAATTACCTTTAGTTCAAAGCCAATTCTGATGAGGGAGCAGCTGTGAACCCTTAATTTTGCGCTTTTATCATCCAGCCATACCTTAGCACTTGCTAAGTTTTACGTGCTACGTGGAGCCATTACGGTAGTCCCAATAGTTGGTTAACAGGTAGGATTCTGGGGCAGCGCCCCTGAAAGATTTTTTTTTTTTAGCCTTAGTTCCATTACTATCTGGTCATCTAAATTTCCTAAACCCCAAACCAACCAATCCCTAAAAAAAAAAAAATAGCTGCATCAAAACCTGACGCAGCTTTGTGTCCACGCTTCCAAAGTGCACTTCCTACATGCAATAGCCAAATTAGATCGGCACAGATCCGCACTGCCCATAAAGCGGATCTGCGCCACTTGCTGGATCTAATTTCTGAAAATGCCCTCTCTTTTTCGTTTTTTAATATTTTTTTTAGCCTTATCTTTTTCATCTTTTCACATTTTAACTTTTCATATCACCCTCATCTCATTTCTCCTATAAATTGCCCTTCCATTTCTTCATTTCAAATACACATAGAGTTAGAATTGATAGCTATCCTCTAATTCTTCTCTTCTTCTCCCTCCAACCACTCTCTAATTAATTAATTAATCTTTTTAATTAATTAATTACTTTACCTTAAGCAAGTTAATTAATCTTTTTAATTAACCAAAACTGTTTTTTTTTTAAATTAAATTAATCACTCAATTAATTAATTAATTAATTAATCTTTTTAATTAATTAATTAATCACTTTTTTTTTTCAAAATCAAATTAACCTTTTTTTTTTAATCCACTCTCCATCCAAATTAATTGATTAATCCATCCATCTTTTTTATCATATTAATTAGTTAATTAATCATTTTAATTAATTAATTAATTTTCCAATCAATACAATCACTTAGTTTTGATAAAACGGAACTTTAGTCTGGTAAAACCCTCTGCCCACCAAAAGCCAAGGTATCAACCTTTTCCTCTCAAACCCAAATAAAATCAATGAATCTGAATAACTCCTAAACCCTCCACTTAATTATAGAATGAACTACATGGGTTTTAATCATCATTCAATAGGGTACGTAGGTACATTTGGAATATAAATCAAAACTACAAATCCAAATCACAATCATTCTCCTTTTCCCTTTTTAATTAATTTATGGATGTTTTATTTTCTTCATGCACTCATATCATACTCAAGCATTAATTGTCATATAATATTTGTCATCCATGAATTAATTTTTAAAGTCAAATTAAACTTAAGAGCTAAATCGTGATTATTTAAAATAAAAAATCTAGTCTTCAAACTCAACCTGATTCAAGACTAGTGACTTTATCAATGGGTAAATAAAAGAATTGAAGTCAATTTGGGTTTTTCCTTAATGTTTTCCAAACTAAATAAAATTAAGGTGGCTGTCATAGCCCGACTTAGGGAGCTATGATGATCTTAGGACACGGGAAAACATAAGGTCACCCACACCTGTAGAATCCTTAGCTTATGTAAAATTATTGATCAAATACCCATATCTTATTTAATTAAATAAAAGCTTATAAAATTTGTAGAATAGGCCCATAAACTTCTTACATCTTAAAAACAGTTCTTATAAACCAA
Organism: Reutealis trisperma; assembly: GCA_947687605.1. Classification (NCBI taxonomy): domain Eukaryota; kingdom Viridiplantae; phylum Streptophyta; class Magnoliopsida; order Malpighiales; family Euphorbiaceae; genus Reutealis; species Reutealis trisperma. The sequence goes on along the minus strand of CANTUT010000796.1, from coordinate 425,684 downwards.
AGTAAAAGGAAAACATTTGAAGATAACTCAATAAAATGAAAGTCCAAATAATCCCAAACTTAAAACCACAAAACATCAATTTCTGATCGATTCTCAAGTACTTCGCTTATTACCCCCGGAGCAATAAACCAAAGTTCACCAATACAAATGAATAAAGAGAACTCTACTATCTTCTAGGCAAAGCAACCACTCAAGTGGAGGAATAGGCTTGAGTTAGTTACCTTGATCAATCTTGCCATCATAAAATATATAAACATAGAAAAGGGTGAGTAGAAGACTCAGTGAGAGTAGATGCACATATAGGGTATGTAAGAAAATAAACATGGCTCAATAACATAGCTTAGTTTTAAAGATGAGGAATAAACAATAGGGTAGCAGAAATAACTTATAACTTATATTAACTTAGGAGTAGGGGCTATTGCCTTCTTTACTCAACTTATAGCATAAGACTGATCAGGTCCTATGGCTAGCAATATTGGACCCCTACTAGCCGAGGTCTGGATACTTTGCCCTATCCATGGGCATACCTTGTGGACAAGTCTAATGTTCACCCCACATTGAGAAGGGGTGTTTCTGCAGGCTTGGAAAAGTAAACAATAACATATGCATAGCAAGAGTTTAACTTATATTAGGACTCCTATGAAAGAGTCCTAGTTAGCTTGAAAGACTTGGTTTAGCGTTTACAATGTCGTTACATGTCATAATATAGCTTAATGTGAGGTTTGGGTTCAAACAATCAACTTAAGAAAGAGTCCTACTTAAGGTGGGACTCTTAAGTAAACATAACTTATGAAATCATAATCAATCAATGGACATGGAATCATGAAGGTAATCATTCAATCTCAAAGAAATCATTTCATATTTACAAAGAAATAAGAGTGTGCATTACAACTCACCTTAAACTCTTGTGCTCCTAGTTAATCAAGCTAAGTGGACCGTAGGGCTTGAACCTCTTTAACCTCTACAGCATAAACCAAATAGTTCTTATTTAATTCATATAGTCAATAACTTATCATATTTATGCATGTTCTTACTTAACTTAAGTGGTTGACTTGAACTAGGACTCCTAGTCCCACTATGAATATTTGATCAAACAAAGTCAACGTTTAATATTTTTCCTTATCTTGGCTTTTAATCTTGATGATTTAATGTCTTAATATTATTTTAATATGTTTAATAATATGTTTTAATTCATCTTAGGTCATGGTCAAACTTTCGACTTTGACTTCTTAAGGTCAACCCTATACTAAAGATACACCCTAATGAAAGTTTTAATATTTGACTTGTTCATACTAATTGACTTCATAAATTTTTAATTAATTTATTTAATTAAATAATTATATCCTTAATTTGATGTTTATATTTAATTTATTTAGAAACTCAATTCTTAGGTCTAGAGTTCACCCCTTAAAAGATTTCAACTCGTCAACTTTCGATTGCTTGTGTTCTTGTTATCAATTTCAAATTTTATTGCTTAATTATTTAATTAATTTATTTAATTACACAATTTTAATTAAAACTAGGCTTAATTAACTTACATTGGAAAGTTCCCAAATTTAAATTGTTCATAGATGTTTAAGAACATTTTTAAAATTCCATTTTGGATTTCTCAATAATTCGAACTCGGATTTTACTTCCAACAATTTTTATGTTCAATTGGTTCTAAACTCAACCAAAATCTACCAAAAAAAAAAAAAATTATGGAACTTGCGAATTAATTTCCCCTTCTAGGCTGAATAGTTCTTGCATAAGTTTTATTTTTTTTTTCAATTAATCATGTTCTTCACCATCAACCATACTTTTGTTTGCAATCAATTTCCTTTTTCATTCCTAGGCACAATTCTTTTCTTAATTCAACAAATACCTATCCTATTCTACTAATTAATTCAATCCAACACCACATTGCCATGATTTATAAACATTTTTAATTGCTGTAAAAAAATAAAATAAATAAAAAATTAAATTGAGAAAATAATTCTTCTCACCTTAATTCACAAGGATAATTTCACTCCCCTTCTACTAGCCTTAGCTAACCCTTCCTAGATTGAACAACAAAAATTTTAATTTAATTTTTTTTTACAGCAGATACAAAAATAATCAGTCCATAAGAATTATCAAGATTTAATGTAGAGAAATTTTACCTCGTAAAAATCTTGGTTTTTTGTTGTTGATTCTTGAATTGTTTGAGAGAAAAGGAAGAAGAAAGAAGTTTTGTTTTTTTTTCTTTTGGAGAAAGGAAATGGTGTGTATAGCAATTGAAGAGGGGAGGGCGGCTGCTGGTTACTAAATATTCTAGGGTTTATATATATATATATATATATATATATATATATATATATATATATATATATATATATATATATATATATATATATATATATATATATATATATATATATATATATATATATATATATATATATATATATATATAATATTAATTTAAAAAAAATAAAATACCGATTTTTATGTTTCGGTGCAATTTTCTTATACTTCTGTTGAGAATTTGAAAAAATGCTCAACTGGACTTTGGTTCTAAATATTGTTAACTTTCATTTGGTATATTTATTTACAACTTTGGTCAAATGACCAAAATACCCCTTATCAGTGGTAGCTGCCAGGGTTATTTTCGGTATTTTTGTAATAACTTTTCCGTTTCTTATTCTTTTTCGTTCAAACAAAAAGCATTGCATTTTATGTAATATTTGGGATTTATTTTTAGTATTTTCTTGATTTTTAACTCAGATACCCCTGGTCCACTGTTTTAGGGTCAAAATGACCAAAATACCCCTATAGTCAAAATATCCCCTATTACTATCCTAACTTATTCCTTACATTATTAAACATCCTAAACATATTTTGAACATAAAATAAGTCATATTATACCATACTTAATGCACATTAGATCTTAAAATTGCTATATTTAAGTAGGGTGTTACAGTGGCAACTCCCAAAAATCATTTTCAAAATCAACTAATCTGAACCTGAGGGTTCCATCATGAATCCAAACCCAAATGAGTATCTCAGTTCCTTCTAGCGGACCAAGCCAGTGCTTAGGTTAGGCCTCACAATAGGCATAGATTCAAAAACAGATGACTTAGACATTGATTCAAAGGACTCAAAGATAGACCTAGAAGACTCAAATAGGGCGCAACAGGGCCATTACTCTTTATTGGGTTAAGCTTGAGATTGTAACAACCCACATCTACCCTAGGAGTTTTAGTGATAAATTATTTGAATTTAGAGTTATTGTGACAAATTGTGTGAATATATGAAAATTCATGTGTGACATGATTTATGAGTTTGGGACATGTTAAATTAATTTTAATATGCCTAATATGAATTATTATTATGAAATAAATGGTTTAATAAAATGCATTAGTATGAAATAATTTATTTTTCGTAAATTGAATTTTCATGTAAAAAGGTGATTTTTAAGCATAAAATAATTTTATGAGTATTTTTAAAATATTTTAAAATAAATATTTTGGGGGAAATTTTAATGAAAATAAAAAGAAAAAATATTTTTTATTTTAGTTACCTATAATGATCCCCTAATTTAAATAAACAATCCAAATACCTAAAAGTCCACTATAGTAAAATACTCCTAACCTTGCACATTAAGGGTATTATTGGAAAATTTTCCAAAATCCTACATTTAAATACCAAAAATTCAGCTAGTACTTTCATTCCAGCAGCCATCACTCTATTATTTTTGTATTTTGATAGAAAAATTCTCTCAAAACAATTCTCTCTATTGAAATTAAGAAAACACCTTTAATTTTGCAATTTCTTGACCATAATCTTATGTTTTCCTTCTCTTTCAATTTCTCAACTGATTTCTATAATTAAATTACGAGTAAATTTATTTGAACTAGGTATTTACTGATTTTTATAGATTTATTTTAATTTGGGTGAGTTTTTGAAAGAGAAATCTAATTCTCTACCAAAAACACAAATCTTTCTACACGATTTCTCCAAAGGTGAATTCTGTTACTCAAAATTAAAATTTTTATACATAAACCACACCAGGGGGGGGGGGGGGGTTGATTTCTATATCAATGCATTCTAAACTAATTTTTGATGTGTTTAGATTAAAAATATTTAATTAAATCATATTTTTGCACATTACTATAATGACTGAAAAATTTTAGAAAACAAGGAAATTCAAGGTTTTTGTGTTAGAACTTAAAAGTTAGAAGTTAGAAAATCACATGATTTCATGTGCATATGGCTGCCGATTTGTGCATGTAAGAATTTTAATATGATATTTGTTTTGTTTGTATGAAAAATAATGATTGGAATCATGTGTTAGCATATCACTGTAATGAACGGAAAGCGTAGAAAGCTTGAAAACTCATGATTTTCTTCCTAAATCCTAAATTTGAAATTTTCATATATGAAAAACTTCCATGGCTACTACTTTGTACATATTGATGTTCTAAACTGATATTTGTTGTGATTGAATGAAAAATAATGATTTAAATCACATGTTTACATATTGCTATAATGACCGGGAAGTATCAAAAACAAGAAAACTCATGATTTTGCATCCTAGAACCTAAAGTTGGAAATTTTCATGTATATTAATGTATATATGGGCCAATTCCTACATGTTTATATTCTAAAATATTTTTGTTTTGATTACATGAAAAATATTGGTCAAAACATGTTTTTACATATTACTGTAATAGACGAAAAGTAAGAAAAGTAAGAAAATTCAATTTTTCGTTTAATAAGAGCATTCAGCCTGCATTGGGATTCCTATCCCAATGTCCATAATTTTTGTGTGATTTATTTTAATAATTATTGATATGTATGAATGAATAATAAATGATTAAGTTGCATGTTAGTTGAAAGAATGACCTTAGACAATATTAGAGGCAATTTGGTATACTTAAGGTATCTTAACTCTAGGATCTGATTAATATGTGAATATGATTGGATAATATGGAAGTAAGTTGTATGATGATTTGATAATGAATTAGTGATCTTGAATTGATGAGGAGATTGGTTGAATGAATTAGTCATAAGAGATAAGCTTGACACTTAAAGGGTTATTTGTTAAGTTGACATATATGGAAGTGTTAAATGTACTAAGATGATTGTTAAAGTAAATTGACATTAAGATAATGATGTTGTGTTGAAGTTAGAAAGGAATTAACATGTTTGTAATGTGTTTTCATATGGGCCTATAAATGCTAAATGTTCAAGACTTTTGAAGTCAACATGTATGCGCAAGTGATGAGGTGCACTTATATGTGCAATTTTAAGTATGTGTGAATGTTATATGTGCATAGAGTAGTTATGGGATAGGATAGCATCGTGATTAAATAAATACTAAGTATTGAATTAAATATTATGTTAGAGCTTGAACAGCTTTAGAGGTTCAAAAGGGCTACGTGTACTAGGAGCGAAGAACCATAAGGTGAGTAAACATTATATTCATGCTACAAGTGTGAGTAACATTATGATATGTTAGAAATATGTGATATCATGTTTTGTGAGCCTTTGAAATCTTTGAAACCTGAGTTCTTCCTATCCTAAAATATGATTAAATGATTTCTCTATAAAGCTTAGGTTGCTAAAGGACATTTGGCCCAAAACCATTTTGTTTATCCAATGATAATTCCTTTTGATTATTACCTAACCTATATTCTTTCTGGAACTACACTATCATTGTATCTTTTGCTAAAAAGTTAAATTGCCATTGTTATTGTGATACATGTTATTACTACCTTAAATGTTATTGTTATATGTGAAAACCATTAGCTCTAGCTATGGTACCTTTAACCCTTTATGCAGAAGTCCTTGTGCTGATGTGGGTAATAATTAGAACCTATGCACATGGTCTTAACCCAATGAATAGCGGTAGTGTATCCACCTTAGCTAGAAAGGGGTAGTTCTAGCCGTGGGGCTTGATCAGCTTAACGCCTTCTAAGTGATAAGAGTTGGAATTTGGTTTAATACCACCTCTCTTTTAAGTGTTCAAGTGATAGAGCAACAAACTTCACTCTTTAAGTGTTATAAGTGTGATTTCTAAAAACTTATTAAATTAAACCCTTGCTAAAATTACAACTTGACTTATGAATTATAAATCATGAACTATATGTATAAGCTATGTGTTTCCTTTTTAAGGGAAGATATGTTAACATATGTACGATATTGTTTACTCATTGAGATCACCTATCTCACCCCTCTTTTTCTTTCCTTGTGTGGTTCCAGGTGAGCAATATGAGGAAGCAAGATGATAGCTCAAGAATTGCTAGTTTGCTTAGGGGAACTCCTTGTCCAAGTTTATAATAATACTATGCTATGAAGAGTTATCGTTAGATGCTCTGAGAATATTTATTTTGAGATGTTATTTATTAAGGTTTTGAGTGGATTATGAACATTATTTCCTTATGGATTATGTGAAGTGTCTAATTACTATCTTCCATAAATAATGGTTTTCATATAATGTTTTAAATGAGTTGTATAAGGTTTGGTACAATCCTAGGTAGGACTTATATATGTGTAAGTGGGTTCTACAGGCATGGGTGATCTTATGTCTTCCTGTGTTCTTGGACCATCATATCTCTAAAGTTGGGTTGTGACAAAGTTGGTACCAGAGCTGTAGTTTTTTTTTAAAAGTCTAGTTTAGACTTGTCTATGTATTAGGTTAAATAAGTGTAATCCTAAAGAATAGGAATTTTTCCTATCATGTCACTTGTAATCTATCGCCAGTATAGTTTTGTGAAAATCCTAATAAGTTATAGTACTCTTTGTTATTATATGCTTGTGTACCTTACGATTCTTTTACCAGATGACCAAGAAGATTACCCTTGCTCATGGACTGCAACCTAGAGCATTAAGTGTGGCTTGCAAGAGGACAAAGAGAGAGATGTTTGAGAAGGCTGTACCTTTGATCCACCTGAAGAGAGAAAAGACTCTTGACGATAAGGACTATGTGGTGTGTCTAGGTTATAAATGGATTCAGAGTAAGATACAGAGATTTGAAAGAGACTATTCAGAATTGATGGAAGAGAATCGATGTCTTAGGTCCTTAGTGCATGCTCTGAGAAGGGACATGGAGAAGAGGCATAAGGCCGAGAGGGCTAAATGTATGGAACGTGAGAAAAAGGGGAAGCATAAGAACAAGGGACATAGAGGCTAGCATAGAGGAGGAGGGGGTCCAGGGAAGGAACTATCACCAACAACTTCAACACCTAAATAGCATGATGGTCAACCAAAGCAAGGTTTCCCCACTTGTGACTAGTGTGGTAAGAATCATTTTGGAGCTTCTTAGAAAGTCTCTACTGAATGTCTTAGATGTGGTCAGATGGGCCACTTCCACAAAGATTGCCCATAAAAGGCAAATTTAGGAAATGCGACCTTGGCACCTCCACCACCTATAACATCGCAACCTCAAGGGCAAGGAGCCAAGAATAAGAGACATAATTGAGACTTCTGCTAGTAGATGGTAACAATTAGCTTAAGGGCATAAGACTTATATGATATGAATAATATTATTTGATTGCTTAGTGACTTAGTATGGATTGATTTCTTTTATTGCCTATGAGATGATTGACTTTTAAAAATGATAGAAGAGCTCATTATGCTATAAGTTATGTGTTACATGATTAGGATACTTGATACATGCCATGATATGTGATACCTGTTAGGTGATATATGTTTTGTGATGTGGTATTATATGATGGGTGCTCATGTTAAAGACATGCTAAATATGATAATTAGATAGTAGGGTTAAGTGGATTAGAAGGGGAAGTGGACCAAGTTTTGGATCCAACTGAGATTAATGATTGGTAGGTATAATGTTATGAGGTATTAAATGCTTATATGTTAAAATGGTTTGATATAAGAAATATATGGAGTTATTAAATGATGATTGTGGTTGGTGCCATAAGAAGAGAAATGATATTTAGCAGTGATCAGTAGGAGAATAAAACAAATTAGTTACATTATGTATGAATAAATTGGTATTATGAGGTAGGTGAAGTACATGTTTAAGGACTGTGAGGTAAACATTGATGGATAAAAACTTTAAGTGGAGTTGTTAGACCTTGGTATCCTAGGTTTCGATGTGATCTTAGGAATGGATTAGCTATACAAGTATGGTGCTTGTATTGACTATAGAGAAAAGAAAGTAGAATTTCTTTTAAGAAAGGGAGACATAAAAGGATAAGTATTCTCAAACTTGTAAGGATGATAAAAGGATAAGTATGATGCTAGTAGAGATTCTTTAGTGATGAGATTCCTTTGAGTATATAGGTTGCGATTAGAGTATAAAGATTTGAATTTTTATAAAATAATAGATGTTAAGGCCATATGAAATGTAAATTTGAAGATCCATAAGGACTTGATCTATAAAGGTATAAAATGATTTTAAGATAAAATGTTCTAGATTTGATTTGATTATGTACTTGTGTCCAGTGTGTCTACCTATAGGCATTGAGTTTTGCTTTACGAAATCATACACCATTAATCATACATCATGAACTGCATCAAGCATTGCATTAAGGTTGCATGTTACATGCAAGGATGAAAATGTTTTGATTCTTATAATTAATTCTACGCAGTTTTGAAAATGAAATAGTTTTGAATATATTTAGAAGGGGTTTAAGTCCTCTGGATGAGAAATTTTTTAAGGTGTTAGATACAATAATGTTCAATTGAGGTTACTAGAAAATTTGGTAGCAATATTTAGTATGGGAAGAATTTTTATTGAGATAACCTAGAATGGTATAGATTTGGAAAGATATAAGAGTTGCATAGGGATTTCATTGAATATCAATGGCATTAGAAGGTTTATTATTCTAATAAGGATAAGTTAAATATTAGGAATGTGAAGTATAGCAAGATATAAGTGGGAATCTAAAGTGAGATGATATTACAAGCTAAATGTATAAAATTTTAAGGCATTAAGTAATTAAGTCATGATAATGATATATATATTATGCAGAAAGAGAGTAAGTCTGAAATAATTATGAGAAGTTTATTTGGGATTGTAAATTAATAGCATGCAAATTTGTTTGGGATATGATATATATATATAGGAATGTTTGTTAAGTTTAAATATGTTTTAATTTAAAAATGATGGGAGTGTAGAAATTGTAATATTAGCAAGGTATTAAATATGAAAATATTTATTAAGGTTATAATAGATTAAGTAATAATTATTAGTATGGAAAGAAAATTATCGAATATCAATTGGAGTTGTTAATTTCGAACTATCTATTGGATTCTTATATGACTAATATGACAAATAATTAATAGAAGTGGTGATTAAGTTATTAGTGTAGACGTTAATATTAATAGAGATATAAGGAAAGGAAATGCTTAGGATTATATTTGATTGAAAGTGAAATTAAAAGTTCTATTACTCTTGTTTGAGGTTAAGGGATACAAAGATTATTAAAGATTAGTTTAAAATTTGTTTGACCAAGAAATTAACATAGGTGTAGCTCAAACTAAAGGTTTATCAATGTGATTTTAATAAATTATGAGTATGTGTCTTCTATATTTGATATGTTAATTGTAGTTAGATATCGTGTTTGAGAGGCACAACAGATGCGTGGTGGAGAAGTTAAGCAGAGTGTGTCGTGCTGCTAGATTTGAAAATTCGAGGACAAATTTTTTTAAGGTGGGAAAATATAATAACCCACATCTGCCCTAGGAGTTTTAGTGACAAATTATTTGAATTTAAGGTTATTGTGACAAATTGTGTGACTATATGAAAATTCATATGTGATGTGATTTATGAGTTTGGGACATGTTAAATTAATTTTAATATGCATAATATGAATTATTATTGTGAAATAAATGATTTAAATAAAATGCATTAGCATGAAATAATTTATTTTTCATAAAATGAATTTTCATGTAAAAAGGTAATTTTTAAGCACAAAATAATTTATGAGTATTTTTAAAATATTTTAAAATAAATATTTTGGAGGAAATTTTAATGAAAATAATAAGAAAAAATATTTTTATTTTAATTACCCATAATGAGCCCCTAATTTAAATAAAAAGTCCAAATACCTAAAAGCCCACTACACTAAAATACTCCTAATCTTGCTCATTAAGGGTATTATTGGAAAATTTCCCAAAATCCTACATTTAAATACCAAAAATTCAATAGACTCTCATTCTAGTAGCCATTACTCTGTTATTTTTGTATTTTGATAGAAAACTTCTCTCAAAACAATTATCTCTATTGAAATTAAGAAAACACCTTCAATTTTGCGATTTCTTGACCATAATCATAAGTTTTTCTTCTCTTTCAATTCCTTAACTAATTTCTATGAATTAAATTATGAGAAAATTTATTTGAACTGGGTATTTACTAAATTTTATAGATTTAATTCGGTTTGGGTGAGTTTTTGAAAGAGAAATCTAATTCTCTATCGAAAACACAAATCTTTTTGCATAATTTCTCCAAAGGTGAATCATGTAACTTAAAATTAAATTTTTTTTGCATAAACCATACCAAGGGGGAAAATTTCTATATCATTGCATTCTAAACTAATTTTTGATATGTTTAGATGAAAAATATTTAATTAAATCATATTTCTACACATTACTATAATGACCAAAAAGTTTCAGAAAACAAGGAAATTCAAGGTTTTTGTGCTAGAACTTAGAAGTTGGAAAATCCCATGATTTCATGTGCATATGGCTGCTGATTTGTGTATGGAAAAATTCTAATATGATATTTGCTTTGTTTGGATGAAAAATAATCATTTGAATGATGTGTTAGCATATCGCTGTAATGAATGGAAAGTGCAAAAAGCTTGAAAACTCATGATTTTCTTCCAAAACACTAAATTTAGAATTTCATATATGAAAAACTTCCATGGCTGCTGATTTGTACATATTGATGTTCTAAACTAATATTTGTTGTGATTGAAAGAAAAATAATAATTTAAATCACATGTTTACATATTGCTGTAATGATTGGGAAGTACCGAAAATAATAAAACTCATGATTTTGCATCCAAGAACCTAAAGTTGAAAATTTTCATGCATATGAATGTATATATGGGCATATTCTTACATGTTTATATTCTAAAATATTTTTGATTTGATTACATGAAAAATCTTGGTTCAAACTATGTTTTTACATATTACTATAATAGACGAAAAGTGCGAAAAGTAAGAAAATTCAGTTTTCCTTTTAATAAGAGCATTCGGCCTACATTGGGATTCTTATCCCAATGTCCATAATTTTTGTGTGATGAATTTTAATGATTATTGATATATATGAATGAATGATAAATAATTAAATTGCATGTTAGTTGAAGGAATCACCCTAAACAAGACTAGAGGCAATTTGGTATACTTAAGGTATCTTAACCTTAGGATGTGATTAATATGTGAATGTGATTGGATAATATGGAAGTAAGTTGTATGATGATTTGATAATGAATTAGTGATCTTGAATTGATGAAGTGATTGGTTGAATGAATTAGTCATAAGAGATAAGCTTGACACTTAAAGGGTTATTTGTTAAGTTGACATATATGAAAGTGTTAAGTGTACTAAGATGATTGTTAAAGTAAATTGACATTAGGATAATGATGTTTTATTGACCTTAGGAAGGTATTGATATGATTATAATATGCGTTCATATGGGCCTATAAAGGCTAAATGTGCAAGACTTTTGAAGTCAACGCGTATGTGCAAGTAATGAGGTGCACTTATATGTGCAACTCTAAGTATATGTGAATGTTATATGTATAGCTATGGGATAGGATAACATCATGATAAAATAAATTCTAAGTATTGAATTAAATATTATATTAGAGCTTGAGGAGCTTTAGAGGTTCAAAAGGGCTATGTGTACTAAAAGCGAAGGAGCCACAAGGTGAGTAAACATTGTATTCATGTTACAAGTGTGAATAACATTATGATATGTTACAAATATGTGATATCATGTTATGTGAGCCTTTGAGATCTTTGAAACCCAAGTTCTTCCTATCTTAAAATATGATTAAATGATTTCTTTGTAAAGCTTGGATTGCCAAAGGACATTTGGTCTAAAACCATTTTGTTTATCCAATGATAATTCCTTTTGATTATTACCTAACCTATATTCTTTTTGGAACTACACTATCTTTGTATCTTTTGCTAAAAAGTTAAATTGCCATTATTATTGTGATACATGTTATTGCTGCCTTAAATGTTATTGTTATATGTGAATACCATTAGCTTTAGCTATGGTACCTTTAACCCTTTATGCAGAAGTTCTCGTGTCAATGCGGGTAATCATTGAAATCTGTGCACATGGTCTTAACCCAATGGATAGGGGTAGTGTATCCACCTCAGCTAGAAAGGGGTGATTCTAGCCATGGGGCCTGATTACCTTCACGCCTTTTAAGTAATAGGATTGGAATTTGGTTTAATGTCACCTCTCCTCTAAGTGTTCGGGTGATAGAGTAACAACCTTCACTTTCTAACTATTATAAGTGTGATTTCTTCAAACTTATTAAATTAAACCCTTACTAAAATTGCAACTTAACTCATGAATTGTGAATTATGAATTATGTGTATAAGCTATGTGTTTCCTTTTTAAGGGAAGTTATGTTAACATATGTATGATATTGTTTACTCATTGAAATAATCTATCTCACTCCTCTTTTTCCTTCCATGTGTGATTCTAGGTGAGCAATATGAGGAGGTAAGATGATAGCTCAAGCATTTCTAGTTCACTTAGGGGAACTTCTTGTCCAAGTTTATAATAATACTATGCTATAAAGAGTTATCGTTAGATTCTTCGAGAATATTTATTTTGAGATGTTATTTATTAAGGTTTCGAGTGGATTATAAACATTATTTCCTTATGGATTATATGTGTGTCTAATTACTATCTTCTATAAATAATGGTTATCATATAATGTTTTAAATGAGTTATTGTATAAGGTTTGGTATGATCCTAGGCAGGACTTATATATGTGTAAATTGGTTCAACAGGCATGGGTGACCTTATGTCTCACTGTGTTCTAAGACCATCATATCTATAAAGTTGGGTTGTGACAAAGATAGTCGGTTGAGCTTAGTGATTCAAAAGAGGACTGGGGGTGTTAAACTTTAGGTTTAGGAGCAACAATGTCTTTACTGTCAATAAGGTCTTGAATTTTGTGTTTAGAGTATTGTATGCATCAATTTTATACCTCAGTCCTTAATGATAGTCACAGTGCTCATTAGCATTATAGTTCTTGGGCAATGGATTAGGAGATGCCCTTAGCTTTAAAGGCTTGATAAGATGGGCTTCCAAGGCCTTCTTACAGATAGTACTTAGGGGTATGCCAACTTAGAGAAAGCTCTTCTTTCCAACCTCATTGGCTGGTGATTAAAAATAGCATTTACCTCCCCTCCTCTTTGGGTGGTGGAGTTGATGGTATTGTTATTCTTATGATACTTTGAGCTAAAGGATTTATCCTTAACTTATCCTGATTAGATTAAATCCTCTATTTTACTGGTAGAGACAACGAGAGCTTTAAAGTTAAGGAAGTACTACATTTGCAGAGGAGTCTTTTATTAGGGAAGGAGGTTCTTGATGATGATGTCAGTTTGCTCTACTTTAGATGGATGGTTCATAATTTTTGCTACTTTTGACTCTACCTTGTAATGAACATGGTGAAGGACTCTTTTTGGCCTTGTTTAATGCTTTCCAGATCTAGGTGAGTGAATCCACCTCGATGTTGTAGTGGTATTTTTTGACAAATGAATTGTATATGTCATTGCATGTCTTCTTATGATTTTGGTCGAAATCTAATGATCGCTTGATAGTAGCTTCATTCAAGAACTATTAGAATAACTAAATAATGAGCTCATTATCCACTCTAAAGTGTCTCATGGCACCTATATAAATCTTCAGGTGTTGGGGCATATGGTGCCATCAAAATTATCCATCTCTGGCATTTTGGATTTTTATGGAACTCTCACATTATGGAAGAGAGTTAAACATCCGACATCTATCATGTCTTCTCACTTCTTTATGTTCTTGATAGTCCTCTCTATGGTCTCAAATTTCTCCATTAGTTTCTTAGCTTTAGAGAAGCTAGAGAAATCTCCACTTTGAAAAGATTTATAGTGGTGTGAACCCTTAATTTTACACTCTCAAGTGTGCATTCAAACTTTAAAAGCACTTAAACTCAATGAACAAACCTTTAGAAGTCGAGAACTCTCAAAATGGAAAAATTAAAACATTTATTTTTGACATTTAAACCCTTTCAAATTATTCGAGACTGAGTAATGAGTACAATACAACTTGAATCGTGGAAAATGGACAAGAAATGAGCGAAAATAGTGAAAATGGGTAAAATAGATGGAAGAAAAGCTGGCTGCCGCACAGCTTTATATGGTTGCCACATAGCCCTGTGGGGTACTGCACAGCCCTGTGAGGCATTGCATAGCACTATACGGTAGTGATGGATGTCTGGCACTATCGAATAGCCCTCTGCGATGCCGCAGAGGCTTGTGCAGTAGTCCGAGCACATTTTTGTTTCCCATATTGAAAATTAGTGTCTTCTATGCTCCAAACTTCCCCCTTATATATAGAAGGCCTCTCCACTCTTCAAAAGACCAACTTTTAGAGCTTAAAAAGCATTAATTTCAAGCAAATCATTTGACATTTGCTCTTTGCTTTGCAAAGCAAGTTGGAGAGTTTCTTCTTGATTCCTACTCAACTAGTTAAAGACTTTTCGTCAGCCTGTTAGAGGCAAGTCTATTGCCCAAGGCTCATTTTTCCAATCTAAGGCTAGCTGTTGCCCACCATCCAAAGCTAGCCATTGCCCACCGTCCAAGACCAGCTGCTACTTGCCATCTAAGGCTAGCCACCATTTGCCTTTCGAGGCCAGCAGCCGCCTACCATCCAAAGCTAGCCGCCACCTGCAATCCAAGGCCAGTCGCCACTAGCCATCTAAAGCTAGTCGCCACCTACCATTCGAGGCCAGTCGTTGCCTACCATCTGAAGCCTGTTGCTGCCATCCATCCTAAGCCAGTTGCCGCTCGCCATTTGAGGCCAGTCATCCCCCATCGTCTGAGGTAAGCTCCCTTTTCCTCTAATTTTCTTTTATCTAAATTTCCTTGCCTTTTTTAGTTAGTTAATTAAATTGATTCATCTAGGTTGTTAACTAATCAACCCAGTAATCAATTAAACTAATTAATTAACTCAACCCTCTCTTAATCAATTAATCAAAATATGATAAAGTGGCTAGACTAAACTAATCCCTCGTAAGAAGGGAGAACTGCATGGATTCTGATTCTTATTTAAAGGGATACATAGGCATGCTTGGTTCAAGCATCGAATGCAATTAAAACTAACCAACTCTCCCCCTCTATCACCTTCTTCACTTACTATTATTTTCTTTCCTTTACTTTGTCATTAGGCTTAGATTGGGGAATGTGTGACTTCCTTAGAACCCATAAGGGCTAGAGGAGGCATCCCCTAAGCTTGAGATTTCATTGTAATATTAACTCTCTTTTATTTTAAATTCTAATTGTGTATAAACTTTATGGATTAAATGATCATACATATTATAAATTGTTCATGTATTTTAATTTGTTCAGGAAATATATTTTAAGTGACTTTTATATTACTTGGCTAAACTTATTTTATTAAAATAAATTGAAAACCTAGTCTTTGAATCCTCTTTAGTTTCGAGGCTAGTGATCTTTTTCCATTGGGTAATAATTGGAGTCAAATAGATTTTTTCCTTATATTTTTCCAAATAAAAATAGATTAAGGTGGCGACTCTAAGAAATAATTTTCAAACCTATTAAAGATAAGCTCAAGGGCATCTTTATGAGTTCTTTCCCAAATGAGCATTTTGATTCCCTTTAGCAGATCGGACCGGTGCTCAGGTGAGGTCTCACACCTGGCGACTCTGTTGGGAGTGACTTTCTTTTAATAAAATGAAAAATAAGTAGACTACTAATTGGTTTAAAAAGAGTTTAGCCTTTTAATATGATTGTGACTTTGCATGCATCACTTACATAGCCTTTTTACCATTTAGCCTAGTTTTAGGAAAATAATGGATAGTGAGTAGCTTCAAATGGATAACCCTCCTTGGGTCTATTTGTTGATAGTGAAATCATCCACCCCGTAATGAATCCTTTGATCCTTTCAAAGGTGTAATGAGTATGCACATACTATTGGACCCACATTAGGCTTCTTGACTTATATGTGGTTAGGTATATCGCTGCACTAGTATGACGAGTACCTTGTACAAGTCACCCTTACCTTTTCATGTAATGAACTTAGATCTTGGCCTTAGGTTGTATGTACCATAATTTAAACATTGCGTCTTTGCATTCTCGTGAAATGTTTTCCTCATGCATATCATGCATCCATATTGTATGACAAAACATGCATTCATCTTAAGTCTAGGTCAAACCTTGAATCGAAGAAGGGTCAAACGTTCTTATCTCCATTCAAACACCTCCTTATAAACACTCTCACCTATACCCCATCACTTATCTAATAACCCTTAGACCATTACCCTAAACCTTTGGCCTAGACACCATTATCCTTAACCCAAAACCCTCTCATCTCTATCCAAACACCTTTACTCCTAAACCTTAAACACAATCATTTCTATCCTAATCACCTTTGCCTCCACAAGCCTAAACACCTTACTATCACATCCCAATTTCAGAGACATGATAGTCTTAGAACATGGGGAGATATAAGGTCACCCACGCTCATAGAACCCACTCATATATATGCAAAAATTGCCTAAGATCATACCGAACCTCATACACTAACTCAATAAATCTTTTGTAAAGAAAAAACCTTAAGTTGCAGAAGCTAAAAATATACTTTATTATAATTCATAAGAAAATATCAATAAGCCTCTAAGTAAATTCTCCAACATAATATTTTAAAGTAAAGTTCCCATAACAACTCTTGGAGCATCTAAGGACTAATCATAGTATGGTGTTATTATAACTTTGACAAGGAAATTTTCCAAGCAGAGTAGGTAGCTTGAGCGATCACCTTGCCTCCTCATAATGCTCACCTAGAACCATACAAGGAAAAATGAGTGAGATAGATGATCTTAATGAGTAAACAATATGACTTATACAATAACATATACCCCTTAGAAGGTTTCATATCTCATAGTTCATAACTTATGATTCACAGTTCATGGTTTGTGATTTAACTAGGTTTATAGAAATTAGCTTATAACTCATAACATATAGAGTGGAGGCTGCTGCCTTGTCCACTTGTAACATAATATGGAGTGAAGGCTGATGCCTTGTCCTCTTATAACATAATGTAGAGTGAAGGCTACTACCTTGTCCACTCATAACATAATATAGAGTGAAGGTTGCTGCTTTGTCCACACATAACCCATTACATGTAAAGTGAAGACTGCTGCCATTTTCACATATAACTCATAACATGTAAAGTGAAGGCTGCTGCCATGTTTATACATAACTCATAACATGTAAAGTGAAGGCTACTGCCATGTTCACACATAACTCATAACATAATTCATAACATATAAAGGTAACAGTAGCATTGAAGGATGTAATTAGATGTAACATAATAGCAATAGAAGTTTAGCTTATTTAACAAAAGATGAACAATAGTGTAGTTCTAGAAAAATATAAGTTAGGGAAATAATCACAAAGGCATTATCATTGGATAATCAAAAATGGTTTTGGATCAATTGTCCTTTGGCAATCCAAGCTTACAAAGAAATCATTAAAATAGAAAAGAACTTGGGTTTCAAGATATCAAAGGTTCACAAAACATGATAGCTTGCACTTGTTATTTGAAACATAATGTTTACTCATACTAGTAACATGAACATAGTGTTTACTCACCTTATGTTTCCTTCACTCCTAGTACACGTAACCCTTTTGAACCTCTAAAGCTCCTCAAACTCTAACATCATATTTAATTCAACACTTAGTATTTATTTAATCATGATGCTATCCTATCCCATAACTACCCCATGCACATATAATATTCACATATACTTAGAGTTGCATATATAAGTGCATCTCATTGCTTGCACGTACATGTTGACTTTAAAAGTCTTGTACACTTAGCCCTTATAGGCTCATATGAAAACACATTATAATTCATGTCAATACCTTCTAAGGTCAATACAATTTCATTATCTTAATATCAATTCACTTTAACAATCATCTTAGTACACTTAACACTTCTATATATGTCAACTTAACAAATAATCTTTCAAGTGCCATGCTTATCTCTTATGACCAATTCATTCAATCAATCTCTTCATCAATTCAAGATCATTAATTCATTTTCAAGTCATCATACAATCTACTTCCATATTATCTAATCATATTCACATATTAATCACAACATAAGGTTAAGATACCTTAAGTATACCAAATTGCCTCTAGCTTTGTCTAGAGTCATTTATTCAACCAACATGCAATTTAACCATTTATCATTCATACATACATGTCAATAATCATTAAAATACACTACATAAAAATTATAGACATTAGGATAAAAATCCCAACAATGGCCAAATACTCCACTAAAGAAAAAATTTGAATTTTCTTACTTTTTGCAATTTCTGTCTATTACAGTAATATGTAGAAACATGGTTTGAACCAAGATTTCTCATATAATCAAAACAAAAATCATTTTAGAACATAAACATGTAGGAATTGGCACATATATAAATCCATATGCATAAAAATTTTCCAACTTTAGGTGTTAGGGTGAAAACCATAAACCTTTCTTATTTTCGGTACTTTTTGGTAATTACAGTAATATATAAATATGTGTTTTAAACCATTATTTTTCATTCAATCACAACAAATATCAGTTATGAACATCAATATGTACAAACCAGCAGCCATTGACATGTCTTATACATGAAAATTCCAAGTTTAGAGTTTTAGAGTGAAAATCATGAGTTTTCTAGCTTTCCGCGCTTTCTGTTCATTACAGAAATATGTAAACACCTAATTTAAATCATTATTTTTCATCCAAACAAAACAAATATTAGTTTAGAATTCCATCATACACAAATTAGCAGCCACATACATATATAATCATAGAATGTTTCCAACTTTCAAGTTTTAGGATGAAAACCTTGAATTTCCTTGTTTTTTGAAACTTTTCAGTCATTACAGTAGTATGCAAAAATATGATTTCATCCAATATTTTTTATCTAAACACATCAAAAATTAGTTTAGAATAGAAGCATGTAAAAATCTCCCCCTTGGTAATGTTTATGCATGAAAATTTCAATTTTGAGTTATAGGATTCACCTTTGGAAAAATCGCGTAGAGAGGTTGGTAGTTTCGATAGAGAAATTAATTTCTCTTTCAAGAATTCACTCAAACTGAATTAAATACATAGAAATCAGTAAATACTCAGTTCAAAATAATTTTCTCATAATTTAATTCATAGAAATCATATAGGAAATCGAAAGAGAAGAAAAACTTACTATTACGATCAAGAAATCGCAAAATTGAAAGTGTTTTTAAGAAATCTTCTAGAGAGAATTATTTTAGAAGAATTTTTCTATCAAAATACTGAAAAATAGAATGGTGGCAGCTAGAAATCAAGGGCTAATCAAAATTCTCATTATATATGTAGGATTTTGGGCAATTTCCAAGATTACCTTAATGAGCTAGGTTAGGAGTGTTTTAGTGTAGTGGGCTTTTGGGTATTTGGGTTTTTTAATTAATTTAGGGGCTGATTATAGTTAATTAAAAATAAAATATTTTTCTTATTATTTTCTAGGAAATTTTCTAACTTTAAGCAAATTGGTCATGAAAACTTCTAGGGTGGGTGTGGATTGTTATACTTATACTTACCCTGACCTCTAATCTTAAACACCTCACCCTGACTTTTAATCCTAAACATCTCACCCTAGCCTTTATCTTAAACACCTCACCTTAGCCTTACCCTAAATACCAAGCACTTGAACCTCACATGTCAAATTTAAACATAAACCACCTTCAACCTTTAGACCTTAAGCCATAAACCCACAACCTTAATACCTACATCCAACCTTAAAAACTCGGCTACCTGGCCATAAGCCTAATCCACAACCTCTATCCTTATCTCAAAAGAAAAAAAAAAAAAAAAAGGGGGAAGAAATTAGACACCTTAGGTTCTTCATACCAAAACCATTATCTTGATCTTATCCCTTATTCAAAATCAAACCAACTATCCTTAAGCCCAACACCTATGGCCCATCACCTTTCGAAACTAGTCTGTTACCCTTAAGCCTAATAATTTTGGCCTAATACACTACCTTAAACCTAATACCTTTGATCCTACCCTAAAACCCAAAGCATTTGCCCCATCTCACCTTAAACCCAAAAAATGGTTGGTTCATGATACAATAGGGAAGCCTTTTCCCTTAGGATCTGCATGCCTATACCCTCATCACCTTTTCAATTCTATGCCCATCATTTTCCTTGTTGCTTTGATTTGAAGGTACTAATGGCCAACCCGTTTGACATGGCTTCCCTGACCATACTTGTGATCAGACTTGTTAAGAAGCAAGAAGAGCATTTTCAAGCTATCCTAGCTGCTCAACAAGCCTAATTCCAGGAACAAAGGCAATTCATCATTGAGTAAGTTTGAGCTATGATTAACTAGGCCACCCTTAGCCATCCTAACTCGAACCTTATCTTGAACTTGACTAATCTTAGCCAAAATTCGAGCCAAACCAACCCATATCTAAACTAAGGTGGGAAGTTTTCTCTTATCCAAACACTAGATTGCTCATGGAGAAACTTGAAGCCATGGAAAGAACCATTGAATCCCTAAAGCACTACAATGATCTAATTGATGTAGACAGTTTAACCTTGTTCCCTCATGCCAAGCTCCCTCTTAAATTCAAAATGCCTGAGCTAGAAAAATTTGATGGAACCACTTGCCCCAAGACCCATCTGAAGATATATGTGGGGGCAATGAAACCTTTAGGAGTTAGCGATGAGATCCTCACTTAACTGTTCCATCAATCACTAACCGGTGTTACCAGGAAATGGTTCTTTTCACTAGACAAAAGCAAAAAAAGGACATGGGATGATATCTGTTGTGCCTTTGTCAAACAATATCATTAGAACAGTGAAGTGGATGTCACTAGGTGTGACTTGGAAAATACTAAGCAACTTCCAAAGGAGTCTTTCTCCATGTTCCTTACAAGGTAGAGGGCTAAAGCTGCCCAAATGGTAAATAGACAAATAGAGCAAGAACAAGTTGACATCCTTGTCAAGAATCTACTTCCAATCTACCAAGACCACTTGTTAACCCAATACCTACCCACTTTTAAAGCTTTGGTTGCAACTACATCAAAGGTTGAACATTGTATCCAAAGTGCATCATTTTAACCTGAATTCCTCACCACCAACCTGAATAGTGATGAAGAACCAGAATCCAATTTGATCCCACCTTACCTCAACCCTAAGTGGCATAACATAGAAGAGTTCAAGTTCGGCTAATCTAAAATATCTGAGATTGAAATCTAAGTCTAAGTTTGAGTCTAAGTCTAAATCTCAAAGTTTGAGTCTAAATTCGAGTTTGTGTCTATCATTTTATTTTCCTTTTCATGTATTTTTAATCAATCATGTTGATTCCTTTTTGTTATCTTGCAATAAAATTTTCCATTGTAATAAAACATTCACATCTTTTTAATTATTTGTGCACTTGTCTTTCTTATTTTAAACATGGATGAGCTTTGAAAAAGAAAAAAAAAAGAAAAAAGGAGAAAAGAGAAAAAGAAAAAGAAAAAAAATGAAAAGAGAGAAAAAGAGAAATGAACATCAATTAAATCCAACACAATTGAGGTGCCATCAACAATTGCTTTGCCAACTCCTAACTAAAGAAGGTTAAGAAATAGACCTCTCATGAAATAATTGAAGCATAAAATCAAATCATACACCTCAATAAGGAGCAATAAGTTCTTCAAATCCAAATTTCAAATGTTAAAGCCCCTCGAAGTGAAGAAAAACAACAAATGTTGGTGGAATGTTTTCTCCTAAATTTCATTAATCCAATCTCGCTAAGTTGAAAAACCAAAAAAGGCCACTTAGGCAAAAGTTAGAGCTAAAAAGAGAGAGAGAGAGAGACAGAGAGAGAGAGAGAGAGAGAGAGAGAAAGCTCATCCTAGTCATCTTCCTTTGTATCATTCAAATTTTGTCAAATTATCTTTACTTAATCCATCTCATCTCATATCTTCAAAGTCATCCTTCCTCCCTGATCCTTTTTAGAATTTCCAACCCACCTTTGAACCATTCCCAAATGTTATAATGTACAATCCCAAGCCTTGTTGGCAAAATCATACCAACCTTTTAAGCTTAAACCTCATAACTTAAGCCTCGTACCACCCTTTCTTTAGCAAAGTCTCATCATGTTCTAATAGCCAAGCCCATGGGCAGAATCAAAGATTCTAAGTCTTTTATGACTCATCATCCTTAAAGCCAGCTTTCTCTAGAATAACCAAAATCAAGTCATGTCTTGCAAAGCTTAAGAAGGGCTCGAACCACTCAAGCCATGCCATATCTCTTTGGCAAAATCCCATTATCCTTGAAAAGACTAAGTCTCCTTGGCAAATTACATCACCCATAAAGTTCAAAAGAGTTAAGGCCAGCCAATTATATGATGGGTAAGAAAATTTTATACATCCATGTCAAAGGGCAAACCCTCATCCATGAGCCTGCGACCAAAACCTTTACCACCATACCTGAGATAAAGCAACCATCTTCCAAAGAGGTCTAAAGCACCCTTGTAGAAAAGTCCAAGCTTACAAACCTAAAAAGCATTCACCATAAAAATCACTCCCAAAAAGCCTTCACCATGAAGCCCAAGCCCAAAAGCCTTTACCATAAAGCCCAAACCAAAAAGCCTTCAGCATAAAGCCCAAGCCTAAAAGCTTTCACCATGAAGCCCAAGCCCAAAAGCCTTTACCATAAAGCCCAAACCAAGAAGCCTTCACCATGAAGCCTAGGCCTAAAAGATTTCACCATTAAGCCCATTCATAAAAAGCCTTCATTTATGAAGACCATAGTCTCCTCCAAGGCCAAATCGGACCAAGCCTTCCCCAACTAATTTCCTAGCCTGACCTTTCCTCTAAGCCAGACCTAACCGAGCCTAAGGCAGAACTTGACCAAGTCTTCCAAATAAACTCCCCAAAAGTTGTAACCTGACTAAGTCGAAGTGCCAGATTTGACTAAGCCTTCCATGTGAACTTTTTTAAGGACAAGTCCCACAAGCTGATCTTTCCCAAACCTTCTAATCTAATCATCTCCAAAAAATTGACCCTCTTTATCAAGCTCTCCAATTCAGCGTTAAACCAAATCTTCTCCAAAGTCAGACCTATCTAAACTGAATAGCTAGATCTTTTCCAAGACCACACCTTGCTTGACTTTACAGAATGACTTTTTTCTAAGCTAAACTGATAGCCATTAATCGAACAATCTCATACTTGACATGCCTATTTCACCTCTAAGCTAGCCAATCAACCAAAAACCAAATGACCAAACAATTTCCCTCCATCATTCTAAAGTAGGGGCACCTCCCTTCCAAATGTTCACCTTTCTAAAATGCGGGCATCTTTCTCCCAAAGATCAGCACTTTTATTTCAAGACTGACTCTTCATAGGTTCAAGGTATTAGATCATTACATAATTATCTAGCATTTTTACAGTAAATAGGATATGAATCAAGGCGAATTGTCAAACTCTCAAAGAAAGATACATCATTAGCTTGGTCAATCTGAATTAATCTCTTATCAATTCCTACCAGACAGGATCATCATCTTCTTTCCTATAAAATAGGATCATCATCATCATTCCTACCAGATAGGATTACCACTTTGTCGATTCCTACCAGACAAGGTCATCTTCTTTCCTACGAAATAGAATCATCATCATCATTCCTACTAGATAGGATCACCACTTTATCGATTCCTACCAAACAAGGTCATCTTCTTTCCTACCAGATAGGATCATCATCATCATTCTTATCAGATAGGATCACCAATTGGTCGATTCCTACTAGACAGGGTCGCCTTCAATCCTACCAGACAGGATCACCACTTCGTCTTCTTTCCTACTAGATAGGATCATCATCATCATTCCTACTAGACAGGATCACCACTTCATCGATTCCTACCAAACAGAGTCATCGGCTTCTTTCCTATCAGATAAGATCATCATTCCTATCAGACAGGATCACCATTTTGTCGATTCCTATCAGACAGGGTCGTCTTCTTTCCTACCAGATAGGATCATCATCATTATTCCTACCAGATAAGATTACCACTTTGCCGATTCCTACCAAATAGGATCATCTTCTTTCTTACCATATAGGATCATCATCATCATTCCTACCAGACAGGATCACCCCTTCGTCAATTCCTATCAGATAGGGTTGCCTTATTTCTTACTAGATAGGATTACTGTTTCATCAATTCCTACCAGACAAGGTTGCCTTCTTTCCAAGATCATCATTCCTACTAGAGAGGAACATCACTTTTAGCTCCTACTAGAAAGGACAACAACCAAGAGCTACCAGCTGCCAGTTCTCCCAAATATACTGAGGGCATCTTCTTTAAAATTCAACCACATTTTTCACCTTAAAGTCTAAAATTCATCCTATACTATATTTTGGTTCCTTTTACTATCTCCCATCCTCAGATTCACTGTCATCAAAATCACCTTTTAGATAAAGACAATAATGATGAGGGGGCAGTTGTGAACCCTTAATTTTGCACCCTTCAGTATGCGTTCGAACTTTAAAAGCATTTAGACTAGGCGAACAAACCTTCACAAGTTGAAAACTCTCAAAAATGAAAAATCAAAACATTTATTTTTCACATTTGAACCTTTCAAATCATTGGGGACTGAGTAACGAGTACAACACAACTGGAACCATGGAAAATGGATGAGAAATAAGCGAGAATGAGCAAAAATGGGCAAAACAGATAGAAGAAAGGCTAGCTACCATATAGCTTTTTGTGGTTGCCACACAGCCCTATGCAGCACCACACAGTCCTATGTGGTACCTGTGAGGCCTTGCCCAAGCACCGGTCTAATCCGCCGAGGAATCGAAATGCTCTTTGGGAGAAACTCCACGATTGGAACTTGCTGTGAGTTCGAAAAATTGATTTTTGTAATTTGACAGTTGAAAAGTGAGTCGCCACTTTAATTTATTTATTTTAATTGGGAAAATTAAAGAAAACCCAACATAATTACTCCAAAAATAATTTGATTTATCCTAATGGAAAATGCACCAATCTGCAAGTGACCAAGGAGGGCTCGGGGATTAGGTTTTGGTAATTACACAATTAAGAAAAATATGATTTTTCTTTAGTTTGGCTAAAATTACAAAATAACTTTTAAAAAAGATTTTCATGTATGCATGAACAGGAATAAAATGATGAATGAACAGTTATAGATGATAGGATGACAACTATTGACAAACAAGCAAAATAGATCTTATTTAACTATTACAAGATCAAAACAATTGAAATAAAGAGGATCTTTCCTCTAGCCCTTATGGGTACTAGGAAAAGCACACATTCCCTAATTCAGTGCTGCCTATGGCGGCATGGCAAGCATGTCGCCTGGCTGCCGGCACCAATTCAGTGCAGCTTATGGCAGCACAGCAGGAGTGCCGCCCTGCCGGCGGCACGAAATGTGTGCCACTCATGCAGTTTGACCTGCTTCTTGCTTTTTCATCCATTTTCAATCCGTTTCAGTTTTGATTCGAGCTCGATTTGATCCTGTGGGTTCGTAACTGAAAGACGATCGACTGGAGATGAAAGATTTAGGAAATTTATTTTTCAACAGGGCACTGCCCCCTTGACCTCTGCCCGCTAACCGGCTAGCGAGACTATCATATGCGTAGCACCCTATTCTTAGTAGATGTCAAGCTGCAGCTGAATCAGGAGGTGCAAATTTGAGGGTTCACAGTTGCCCCCTCATCATAATTAGCTTTAAGGAAAAGGCGATTCTGATGACAGTGAACCCTAGGAAGAGATGCCATGTCAGACTTTGGGCTTGTGCTCTTGCAACATCAGATTTTTGGCTTATATATTCTTTTGTCATATCAGATTCTAGGCTGTACCATGTCAGATTCTAGGTTATACCATGTCAGATTTTGGGCTTGTAATATCTACTTGTGCTTATCATGCATGAGGACATTCATGCTTTATGCAAATTGAACCTTATAAAGGACAAACATGGTCTAAAGATATGAACCTGTTGGGAGAGGGCCCATAGGATAAATGAGGTTTTGTCAATGGCTATTGGTTTGACCTTGGCGTTGGATGTGAGAATGGTGATCTTCAATTAAGGCTATATGTCTAGCCTAATTGTTTGGAGATAAAGATGCTCTGGTGAATTTTAATCAAGGCTATCTGTTCTGCCTTGACTTTGAAAGATTTGGAGATTTGGTCCACCTAGGGAATTCAAATTGTTTTAGCAAGGCCATCTCTTTGGCCCTACTATTGGGGAGATTATGATCAAAGTTATCTGTTTGACTTTGATATTTGGGAAGATTGGGATCAAAGCTATTTGTTTGGCTTTGGTATTAGAAGGATTGGGATCAAAGCTATCTGTTCGGCTTTGGTGTTAGATTTACAGAAGGTTATGTCTCTAAAAGACGAGGGGTGTGGGAATTCCAATATAGGTGGCTCGACCTGGTTTGCCCATTGAAAGTTACGGTTGAGGATTAGTCTTTATGGGGAAAGGTCTTAGCTAAAAAGGGTAGGTCTGGCGAAGGAAATCCATTTGAAAGGCTTAATCTGATTTTGCCTTAAAGGAGATCATAGGCTTCATAAATGAAGGCCTTTTAGGAGTGGGCTTCATGGTGAAGGCTTCTTGGTTTAGGCTTTATGATGAAGGCTTTTTGTTTTGGGCTTCATGGCGAAGGCTTTTGGGTCTGGGCTTCATGGCAAAGGCTTATGTGCCTCTTAATAAAGGCTTATGGATCTAGGCTTCATGGCAAAGGCTTTTAGATTTGGGCTTTATAGCAAAGGCTTTTGGGAGTAGGCTTTTTAATGAAGGCTTCTAGATTTGGGCTTCTTGACGAAGGCTTTTGGATTTGGGCTTTTTTAATGAAGGCTTTTGGTTTAGGCTTCTTGATGAATGCTTTTGGTTTAGGCTTCTTGATGAAGGCTTTTTGGGAGATATGCCTCGACTTTTGGTTTTGCCAAGGAAACTAGATTCAAAGATGATAAGCCTTGATAGACTTGGGAATTTTGGTTCTACTCATTTTGAGATTATGCCAAGGAATGAGTGGTATGTGGTATGATTTGCCAATAAGGCTTGGGATGGAATAATACGATTTCATAAAGTTCGAGAATGATTTGAAGGTAGGTTGAAACTTCTGAAAAGAATCATGAAGGTTGTATGATTTTGCTTTTTGTAGCATGAAACATGGAAAAGAGCGAGTCAAGATTTTCTTGTTGTTTTAGATTGAAGAGACTCTTGGAGTGACCCTTAATTGATTTGACTTTATATAAATTGCACTAGCTGAAATAAAGAGCCCTTAGGATTGGCTAAAGGGCTAGTGGAAGAAGACAACTTAGGGATTATGTTCTCAAATGAGAGATAAGGATGTGATAGGCTGGAGATATGTATGAGGGATTGTGCCTTAGCTCCTTGAGCTAAGCGATGGGATGGATTGACAACAGATGATGACCTAGGAAGACATAGCCCTATTGTAGGATAAGGGCATAGAAGATTGTATATCCTTAGAGAATAAACCTCTAGTTAGAAAGGATGATGGATTGATTGAAGATGATTTGACAACTTCAGACATAAGGGAAGATGACTTAGATGAGCTTTTCTTTTCCGTCTCTCTTTCTCTCTTTAACTTTTGCCTAAGCTACCCTTTTTGGGTTTCAGCTTAGCAAGCTTGCATTTTGGAGGAAACACTCCACCATGATTTGGGCTGCTGCTTTAAGAGATCTGACCTTTGAATTTTGGATTTGACAAAGGTTTTCTCTGAACTTGTTGCCCTTGTTGAGGTGCATTGTTTGATTACCTAATGTGCAATAGGTAATTCCATTTGATTTGCTCTTTTTGCTTTAATTGTTTGATGAGAGGTCCATTACTTGACCTTCTTTAATTAGGAGCCGATGAAGCGATAGCTGATTTGTGAGTACCTCAAATTTTGATTTCTGCTAATTGTGGTGGATTGATTGTTCGTTCATCTCTTTTTTCCTCTTTTTCTGTTTCTCTTTTTTTTTCTCTTTTTTTTTTGGTTTTTTATTTTGTTCTCTATCTCTCTCTCTCTCTCTCTCTCTCTCTCTCTCTTTTTTTTTTTTTTTTTTTTTATGGCTCATCCAAGCTGGACTAAACAAGGAAAAAGAAAATGTATGTGCATTACTATAAAGGAAACTTTATTGCAAGATGACAAAAGGAACCGCTATGGTCGATGAGAATAAAGAAAAATAAGATGACAGACTCAGACTTAGACTTTAAGATTCAGACTTGGACTCAGGTTTAGACTTGGAATTCAATCTCAGACAGGTTAGATTAGCTGAACTTAAACTACTCCATGACATGCCTTTTAGGGCTGAGGTAAGGTGGGGTTCAGTTAGAACTAGATTCCTCATCCCTGTTCAAGTTGGTGGTGGGGAATTCTGCTTGAAATGATTGACTTTGGATGCAATCTTCAACTTTTGAGGCAGTTGCCACCAAAGCTCTAAGGTGGGTAGGTATTGTGTTAACAAGTGGGCTCTATAGGCGAAAAGTAGATTCTTGACAATGATATCTACTTGTTCTTGCTCGGTTGGCCTGTTTACCATTTAAGCAGCTTTAGCCCTCCACCTTGTAAGGAACATGGAAAAGGACTCATCTGAAAGTTGCTTTGTGGTTTCTAAATCCCTTCTTGTAATGTCCACTTCACTATTCTAGTGGTACTATTCAACAAATGCCTTGCAAATGTCCTCCCAAGTCTGTTTTTGGGTATCATCCAAGTTAATGAACCATCTTAGGGTAGGACCAGTAAGATTTTGCTGAAAGAGTTGAGCAAGGAGCTCATTGTTGATACCAAAGGGATGCATTGCCCCCACATACATCTTTAAATGGATTTAGGGTAAGTAGTACCATCAAATCTATCCAAATTTGGCATCTTGAACTTTTTCCATGTGCTTCACTTTTTCCATGAAGGCTTTGATTTCAGGGTTGACTTCTTTCCTTTGGAAAGGATCCGCGGATTGGGAAGTGAGAGTAGGGGTGAAGTTTGGTGGTTGAACTATCATGAGTTGATAAAGTGAGTTATTTCTGAGGTATTTAGGTGATGAAATAGGTAGTGGTGGAATGATGTTGGTGTTTATAGGTTCTTTCTCTTTGGATTCAACTCTGGAAGTGGATCCATAAACAGGATAAAAGGCAAGTTTTGGGTCAGCTTTGAATGGTTTTGGGTCAGTTGGGTTTTGAGCTAGGGAGGCCTGTTCCAGTATGGTATGGACATCCTCCATGATAGCCCTCCTTTGGGCTTTGAGCATGTCTTGGAAAAGGGCTTCTTGCCTCTTCATCATAGTTTTCTGGTGTTCAGAAAGTTTAGCACAAAGCTCGTCAAAGATTTCATCAGCTCTGGTAGCAATGACTTCATCTCTGGCAGCAGACTTTTTGTCAACCTTTGAAAAGGAAAAGGAACTGGGTTAGCATCGAGCTTTGGAAAATAGGGTTATGGGGAGGTGTGTCAAACCAAAGGACTTTAGGTTTAATGACAATGGATGATAGTGTCTTGTGGTTAGCTTGACGGTGTATGGGTAAAGATGAAAGGTGCATGGTATTAGCTAGGTATGTATTTAGTTAAGAGAGCTAGGTCAGATTTTAGCTTTGGATGGCTAGGTTAGATTTTAGCTTTGAGTAGCTAGGTTAGAATTTAGCTTGGGGTGGCTAGGTCAGAATTTAACTTCGGGTGATTGGGACTTGTGAGTTATAAATGGTTTACCATGGGCTTAAAGATAGTGTGACCATGGGTTTTGTGATTGGGTATGGATGTACCATGGATTTGGATGTTGGGTGGACCATGGGCTTGGTGATAGTTGGATAATGGGTTAGACTAGATCATGAGCTTAGATGGGCCATGGGTTTGGATAGTGATGTAAGAGATAAAACCTAGTTAGCATTTAGTTTGGGTAAGGATAAGAGTGATGCTAAGTCAGTATTTAGCTTTGGTAAGGATGGTTGTGGATAATAATTTATCAGTGTTTAGCTTGGGTAAGGACTATGAAAGATGAAAGCTAGATCAGTGTTTAGCTTGGGTAAGAGTTGTGAAAGATGAAAGCTAGGTTAGTATTTAGCTTTGGTAAGAATTATGAAAGATAAAGCTATGTCAGTGTTTAGCTTGGGCTAGGTTAGTGTTTAGCTTGGATAAGAATTATGGAAAAGGATGAGGGTACCATAGATGGGTTTATTTTTACCATGAGTTTTAACATGGGTTTGGATAGGACTGGACTATGGGTTTTGGGTGAACCATGAGTTTTGGGTTTTGACCATGGGTTTAGGTGGACCATGGGCTTTAGGGTGTTGACCATGGGTTTAGGTGAACCATGGATTTTAAGTGTTGACCATGGGTTTAGGTGGACCATGGGCTTTGGGTATTAACCGTGGGTTTAGGTGGACCACGGACTTTGGGTGTTCACCAATGGGTTTAAGTGAACCATAGGTCATGAACTTTAGGTGTTAACCATGGGTTTAGATGGACCATGGGTTTTGGATTTTGACCATAGGTTTAGGTGGACCATGAGCTTTGACCATGGGTTTAGGTGAACCATAGGTTTTAGGCTTTGGGTGCTGACCATGGGTTTAGATGGACCATGAGTTTTGGGTGTGAAGGTGTTTGGATAGGTTTTTGACTCTTTATAAGGCTCAAGCTATACATGTATGTATGCATAAATGAAAAGGTTTCATGATAATGATATACCAAGTTCAGTATGATGGTACATAAAATCCTAAAGGAAGGTTCTATGAGTCATTACATGAAAGGGTTAGGGTGGTTTAAAGGGAACCCATCACACTAGAGATGCGATATACCTAACCACATGTGAGACAAGGAGCCTCGCGTGGGTCCAATGGTACGTGCATACTCGTTACACCTCTAAAAGGATTAGAGGATACGTCGTGGGCTAGATGATTTCACTATCGGCAAGCAGACCTAAGGAAGGTTGCCCACTCGATGTTACTTTCTATCCTTTGTTTTCCTAGAAGCTAGGTTTTTGTGGACCAGGAGTCCGATGTAGTGATGCATGATAGAGTTATTTTGCGTTTAAAGCTAAACTCAGTATTTTACCAAAAGTAATCCACTTTATCTTTTATTTGAAAAAGATTTTAAGACCCCAGTGGAGTCGCCAACTGTGAGGTCTCGCTCGAGCACCGGTCCGATCTGCGAGGAATCGAAATACTCTTGGGAGAAACTCCACGATTAGAAATCACTGTGAGTTCGGAAAATTGATTTTTGTAATTTGACCGTTGAAAAGTGAGTCGCCACTTTAATTTATTTATTTTAATTGGGAAAATTAAAGAAAATCCAACATGATTGACTCCAAAAATAATTTGATTTATCCCAATAGAAAATGCACCAATCCGCGAGTGACCAAGGAGGGCTCGGGGACCAGGTTTTGATAATTACACAATTAAGAAAAATATGATTTTTCTTTAGTTTGGCTAAAATTGCAAAATAACTTTTAAAAAAGATTTTCATGTATGCATGAACATGAATAAAATGATGAATGAACAGTTATAGATGATAGGATGACAACTATTGACAAACAAGCAAAATAGATCTTACTTAACTATTACAAGATCAAAACAACTGAAATAAAGAGGATATTTCCTCTAGCCCTTATGGGTACTAGGAAAAGCACACATTCCCTAAACTAAACTAATATAAAATCATAAATAAAAGGTCAATATAAATAAATCAAAATAAAAGAGAAACAAATATTAATAAAAAGGATTTTGGAGTTGATGCCCTTCAGAATGGCAGCCTGCGTATCCTATCGAATAGGAATCAAATTCCGCGCAGTTCTCCCTTCTTGCGAAGGAGGGGTTTTGGAAAAGAGTTGGTTTATTTATTAATTTAATTTTGATTCTTAAATTAATAAATTTTAGATCTTTTCTGTTTTAGACCTAAAGAGAATTCTAGATTTGAGTTTAGAATTTTGAAAATGGACAAAAGGAATTATACCTTTGCTTTCCTTGATTTTTGGATGAATAGGACGAGTTTAACTCTGGATCCAAGCTCCACTTTGGATTTAGGACCTTAAATTTGAACCTTAATAGCAAAAGATTAGCAAAATAGTGTGATGAAATGTATCAGAGAGAATTTTTGTCCTTGGAATTCCCCCAAATGAGCTAGAAGGATGCTCTATTTATAGAGCTGCCAGAGGGGGTTCTGGTGGTACGGATGGCAACGTTGGCATGTCGTTGGCGGCACGGGTGGCATTGGCGACACGCCGGCCGTTCGGGCGGCATGGCAGGCGTGCCGCCTGGCTACTGGCACCAATTCAGTGCTGCCTATGGCGGCACGACAGGAGTGTCGCCCTGCCGGCGGCACGAAATGCATGCCTTTCATGCAGTTCGACATGCTTCCTGTTTTTCCATTTGGGTCCGTTTCAATTCTTATTCAAGCTCAGTTTCATCCTGTGGGTTTGTAACTGAAAGACGGTCGATTGGAGGTGAAAGATTCAGGAAATTTATTTTTCAACGGGGCACTGCCCTGCACCCTGATAACTCTATATTTTTAGAGTTATTTTATTTGTTTAAACTTAAATTTTAGTTCAGTTCTCAAAAATACAATAATATTATTACTTATTTTTAGAAATAAATAGTTATACAATTTATAAATAAATTATAATAAATTTTTAATATTTTTATTTTATTTTTGCATATCAAAATGATGTCATAATGATACAGTAATATCATGACTCAGGCGATGATGTCATTTCATAAACGATGTAGACAATGATGTCATTTTATAAATGATGCAAGCAATGATGTCATGAAATTAATGATGCAAGAGATGATGTCATGAAAATTATGATGTAATCAATGATGCAACAATGTTGAAAATGAAGATAGAATTTGCCTATAAATAGGCATTACCTCTCTTCTCCAAAATCACAACTCAAAGTAGCAAAAAATAGATGTAGAGAGAGTTACAAATATTTTCTTAAAATAGATTTCTTTTATTGTTATTTTGATTAAGAAGAGGAGTTTTTGGAGCTCGAGTTCATCAAGATTGTAGCTCAAAACAAGTTCTTCCTAAACTTTATTCTTGAATTTAATTATAAGTTGTTATTATGTTTGTTATTTTAATTGTTAATTTATTTATTTCTTATTATTATTATGTTTGTTATTTTGACTGTTAATTTAATTATTTCTTCCTTCTCAATTATGAATTCTAAATTCTAGATCTTTAATCTTATTTCATATTATTATCATTTATTTACTTGGATTTTACTTTAGCTTAAAATATGAATTCTCATAATTAATTTTCTAAATAATAGAGTAATCTTAAAATTAGTACTTGTCAACCCTTCTCTGTGGATTCGACACTCTATTCACACACTATTACTTAGCACGACCTGTATACTTACAAAAATCACGCAACAAGTTTTTGGCGCTGTTGCCAGGGAAGACAATTTTTAACAATATCAATAGATTAATATACTCTATTACTTTAGATTTTGTTTTTCTTTTCTATTTTATTATTATTTCGCAGGAATTTAAAAAAAAAAAAAGGATGACTTTCCACAACTTGTAATAGTGCAATGGAGGAGTGATGCTAAATAGAGCAACAAGCATGTATGGTGAGGATAGTTTTGGTAAGTTAAATGCCAAAATCGATGCATTGGCTAACTTAATTGATAAACTAGATGCTAATACTTTATTTAATTCTTATTTGAGTTGTGATCTGTGTGGAAGTAATCATTTGAATTCTGAGTGCCAATATGTAGAGCAGGTACAATTTTTCCCAAATTATAACAGGTATGAGAATTATCCATATTCCAACATAAACAACTCAGGATGGAGTGACGATTCGAGTTTTTTATGGGAAAACCAATGCGATCAAGGTAACAATTCATGGTATCCTTATCAATATAATTTTCAAGATCATGCACAATTTGAAGAGCACAAACCATCTTATGAAGTGGCATTGGAAAGATTCATAAATGCTACTCATGAACGATGTGAAAGATTGGAAGATAGGATGGATCAATGGGCTAGCCACAATACAAATAATGATGTACAAATGGAACAATTCACTATTCCATTAGATACTTAAGGCCATGGTAACATGACAAGCCAAATTGAAGAACATTCTAGAGAGCAATGCTTGGCAATTTCTTTGAGTAATGATGTAGAAGAGATGATTGATCAACTAGATACTTCAAACAAGCAAGATAAAAAGAAAGAAGATGAGCCCAATTTGCCCAAAAATTTCAAATATCCTTCTCTCATGGAAAATATTTGCGGAGTGGTTAAAATTGATGGGGAAATTGAAGAAGTATTTGAAAAAGAGCACTCAAAGGAAACTCTTTCAGTTTGTTTGGTGAATACAACACCATATGTGTCAGACCATAGAGAATATCAATTTGATGACTTGGAAGAAAAGAAGAAGCATTCACCATCATCAACTGAGCGCTGACCAACTCTTGATTCAACACCACTACCTTCCTATCTCAATTTCTTGAGAAAATTCAGAGCAAGAAAAAGAGCACGTTTGAAAACTTTTGGAAATTATGAGCCTAATTGTGAAATATTAAATAATTCTTGTCTTAACCTTTTTCTATACAGGCTCAAATCAAGCTGGCTGGACTCATTAAAACTAGCAAAAGTCTATATTTTCGCAATTATCAGGATTATATACTTTGTGTATTACCCTTCTTGATGAAGATCTAGCTATAGTTAAGCTAAGGACTATAAATTAAGTGCTTTTTGGGAGGCAACCTAAATTTCTAACTTGTTTTACTTCTTTTTAATTTCTTTTGTTCTTTTGTTTGTTTTGTTCTATTTTAATTTTGCTTTAGTATTGTTTGTGAGTTATTAAATAGCTTATTAGGAGGAAACCCAAGTTTTCTCTTTATTAGATTTATGTTATTTCTATTTAGTTGTTTCGTTGTAAGTTTTCTCTTTCATTTTCTTAACTAAGTTAATCACATATGGAAGCATCTTTTGCAGCACTAAAAAATAGGTTTCCAACTCTTTCGCAAGATGTGCTTAGGAAAATTGATGAACGCAGACTAGAAGGAATGAAGGCATTTAGGCGTCTGAATCTTCCGGAGGATATTTGCTGGATCATAGAAGCTAAAGTATGATTAGCAGGTGAGCTTGATGACTCATTTATTAAATGTTTGCCAGGTATAGGGAGAAGTTCTTACTCAAAGAAGAGGAGAGCTAAGAGAATGGGAGTATGCTACAAGTGTGCAAGATGGAATTGCAGCACACGCTATAGAAATATTAGATTTGCATCCATAAATTGAGAAGACAAAATTAAATTCATAAAGGATGGACTGAGTAAGGAGTATATGGATAATATCCTACAGACTCTTGAGATGCATCCTTGTGGACAAGTTCAATGCACTCTTTTAGATTTATGGGAACTATTCAAAGAAGAGAAGCAGTGTTACAGTCTAGGGAATCTGACGTTAAAAAACCCTGTTTGCCAGTTAATAAGAAAACTGGATGGGAAGCCTATCCTTGACTCATAGAAGGCGTGTAAGCCATTACTGGACGTAAAACCAAAGAAAGATGTGAGCCAAAATCACAACTACTGTTTATAATCAGGTGTATCATTAACTTTTTTATTTTTCAATGCATTATTTTTTCTACAACTTGCAGTACTTTTTAACTTTTTAGCATCTAGAATTTATTTTCCTGTAGATTTTTCTACTGTCGACAACTTTTTAGTCTTTCAATGTCTACTTTTAACTTTTCAATATTTTCTTTTTGACTTTTGTACACACGCTATAGATTTTTCTACTTTCGTTAGCTTTTTAGTATTTCAGTATCTGTTTCTTTTTAGTTTTTCAAATATTTCTTTTGACATTTGTACACACAGCGTTGATTATTTTTATTTTTATTATCATTTTTTTTTTCTGTCAACAATTATTTTATCCCATTGAACTATTCTTTTACTCTTCTAGTTTCTTTATATGCACATTCATTATTGTCAATATGCACACAATCCTTTCGAGAAATCTGTGAGAGAAAATGGCAAAATCCTCAACACGCAAATTCAAAACTATTTGTGTCTTTTGTAGTCCAAACTCTGGCAAGAAAAGAGAGTACTTGATAGCAGCTAATGAACTTGGTAGGATTTTAGCTAAATGAAAAATTGATTTGGTGTTTGAGGGAGGTAGTTTAGGGTTAAGGGGTTGTGTTGCAAGTTCTGCATATATTTGAGGTAGTAAAGTCTTAGGAATAGTTCTAAAGGCTTTGGCTCGAAATAAACATATCACTGGTGGAACTATAGGTAATGAGTTACAGGTTAATAGCATGTACGAACGAATGGCGTATATGAATCTCAATGTTGATGATTTTATCGCATTACCCGGTGGTTTAGAAATATTTGAAGATATTTTCACCATTGCATCTTAGACACAATTAACTGTTCTTCAGAAGCCATTGGAATTACTTAATGTTGATAGTTTTTATAATGATTTGTTATCTTTTCTCGATCATGCTGTGGAACAGGGTTTTATGACACCAGCGAGTCGACGTATCTTAGTCTCTACTTTAACTATTGATCAATTGATTGATCAACTGCAAAACTTTAAATCTGAACCTAATCCATTGATGGCGTAGGTAGTTTGGCACCCTAGGGCTAGTAGCAGTAAAAAGTGAAGACTAGATCTGAATCTCCAGTTATAACTTCCCTAACTCTTGTAGTTTTTTTATCGCATTTTTTTTTGTTTTGTGTATGTGTTTTTTGTTACACCTGATCAAGCAAAGTTTTAGGTTCGATTCACTGAATGTAAGATGGCTGAGTAAAGAGTTACTTTTGTACTCTTGATACGCATCTTAAATTTATGTGATTTTCCTTTTAAAAAAAATAAAAAACTAACTATCTAGCTAACTAACTAAATAACTCAAGAGTTATTCATACAAGATGGCAGAGTAAAGAGCATTTTTTGTGCTCTTGATACACATCTGTATTTTTTTTCCTTTCTTTTTCTAGTTTCCAAAATTAAAAATTAAAAAAAAAAAAATAATAATGTTTTCTTTTTGTGTGATTAGTTTCTCATGCTTGCTTTTAGTGTTGTTTCAAGATGTTTTACAGGAAGCAAGGAAGTGAAATGTATATCCTGCTTATAATTTGGAATCCACTTTTCTACAAGAGGGAGTATTTTCTTTCTTTTGGTTTGTTTCTTTGACATTGAGGACAATGTCCATTGCAAGTTTGGGGGAGATTTAGTTTGTTTTTTGTTTTCAATAATTTCTTTCGTGTTTTGATGAATAAATTTAAAATTTTTTACTCTTTTATTGATAAAATATGCTTATGTTAAATAATTTGATGAAAGGCCAATGATAGATTATAATTAATATTTATGGATAATTTATTAAAGTATTTCAGGTTGAGCAACTATTTTGGGTAATAAATTAACTTTTATTAAGATTATGTTTTGCTTTGCTTTGCATTATATTGATTGCATTGAATTTGTGTATGCTTACTTAGAGAGGGCTTCTACATATTTTTTTTATCTTCATTTGCCTCACCTATCTTAGAACATGTTTTTGCAAACTTTTGAGGCAAAATTTTGAATTCATTTTGAGAGAGAGATATGATTTAGGCATTGTTTGTTTAGCCTATTACTTGTATCTACCCTTATTTTAATTTTTTTCCCTAGTTTACCCTTTTGTGCCTTGATAATTTTAGCTTTTTTTTCTTTGTTAATTAACCTTAATTGTTATCTTTCACCCTATTTGTGAGATAATTTTCTCAAGTTTACATTCTAATGAAGAAAAGGGAATTATTGAAGTTTTAAAAGAAAATAAGGATCTCTAATAACTAAGAGTATTATTTATTATAAAAGATCACCTTCTGCTTAAAATAAGTTTGGGGGAAAGCAAGAAAATTGAATAAAATAAAAGTTAGTATTCTTGCTTATCTTTAGAATAATGTTGTTTACAAAAAAAGAAAAAACTTAGAAAAAAAAAGAAAAAGAAAAAAAAATAGAAAAAGAAGAAGGGGGCTTAAAAGAAGAAAACATTGAAGAAGAATGATGCTTAAGATGGAAGGGATCCTTCATTAACATAATCCCTTTATTTGAGCTATTGATTTTCTTTTGTAAACTTGGTATAATTATCTTACTTTTGTTTATTTAGCCTTTTCTTTGTTTAGCCAAAAGACTTTGTGGTAGCCCTATTATAAGCCTAGTTAAGACCTATTGATCTCTCTTGATTTGTGAATTCCATTAGTGGAGATTTGCAAATCTACTTTATATCTTTTGATAGAGGCATTTAAAGATATTAGTGTGTATATGCCTATATGAAGTGCAATAATTTCTTTGCGGTTGATTTAATGCATGGTTATTCAAGGCATGATTAAGATGAGGATTATTTTGAACATGAGATAGAAGCTTGACTTGTAATACTATTGATATATTGTTTGTGAATATTAATTTCTTGAAACCTTTGAAAAATTATTCAAACTAAGCATAAGAAGATTAAATTTTCTTTTTGAAATAAATATTTGAAAATTTAGAGTTTTAAAGGTGTTTGTGGGTATCACCACTGGAAGCCCTCACAAGACTACAACTTATCCTCTATGGGACACCTAGGGGTTTAAAGGCTTATTGCATACGCTAAATGCAATCGTAATTTCCTATGAAAGTGGACTAGTTTAGATTTTGAATTTTCTTTTGCTTGAGGACAAGCAAAAACTTAAGTTTGGGGGTGTGATAACTCTATATTTTTAGAGTTATTTTATTTGTTTAAACTTAAATTTTAGTTTAGTTCTCAAAAATGCAATAATATTATTACTTATTTTTAGAAATAAATAGTTATACAATTTATAAATAAATTATAATAAATTTTTAATATTTTTATTTTAATTTTGCATATCAAAATGATGTCATAATGATACAATAATATCATGACTCAGGTGATGATGTCATTTCATAAATGATGCAGACAATAATGTCATTTTATAAATGATGTAAGCAGTGATGTCATAAAATTAATGATGCAAGAGATGATGTCATGAAAATAATGATGTAATCAATGATGCAACAATGTTGAAAATGAAGATGGAATTTGCCTATAAATGGGCATTACCTCCCTTCTCCAAAATCACAACTCAAAGAAGCAAAAAATAGATGTAGAGAGAGTTACAAATATTTTCTTAAAATAGATTTCTTTTATTGTTATTTTGATCAAGAAGAGGAGTTTTTGGAGCTCGAGTTCATCAAGATTGTATCTCAAAACAAGTTCTTCCTAAACTTTATTCTTGAATTTAATTATAAGTTGTTATTATGTTTGTTATTTTAATTGTTAATTTATTTATTTCTTGTTATTATTATGTTTGTTATTTTGAATGTTAATTTAATTATTTCTTCCTTCTTAATTATGAATTCTAAATTCTAGATCTTTAATCTTATTTCATATTATTATCATTTATTTACTTGAATTTTACTTTAGCTTAAAATACGAATTCTCATAATTGATTTTCTAAATAATAGAGTAATCTTAAAATTAGTACTTGTCAACCCTTCCCTATTGATTCGACACTCTATTCACACACTATTACTTAGCACGACCTGTATACTTGCAAAAATCGCGCAACACACCCCGCAAGGGGCGCTGCTCCCTTGACCCCTGCCCGCTAACCGGCTAGTGGGACTACCGTATGCATAGTGCCCTATTCTTAGCAGGTGTCAAGCTGCAGCCGAATTGCGAGGTGCAAATTTGAGAGTTCACAGTACCACATAGTTCTGTACGGTAGTGATGGATGTGCAACACTGTCGTATAGCCCTCTACAGTGCCATAGAGGCTTGTGCGGAAGTCCGAGCGCATTTTTGTTTCCCACATTGAAAATTAGTGTCTTCTATGCTCTAAACTTTCTTCTATAAATAGCGGGCCTCTCCACCCTTCAAAAGACCAACTTCTAGAGCTTAAAAAGCATTAATTTCAAGCAAATTGCTTTGCATTTGCTCCTTGCTTCGCAAAGCAAATTAGGGGATTTCTCCTTGATTCCTATTCAACTAGTTAAAGGCTTTCTACCAACCTATTCGAGGCATGTCTATTGCCCAAGACTCATTTTTTCAATCTGAGGCTAGCCACCACCCATCATCCAAGGTTACCCGCCGCCCACCATCCAAAGCCAGCTACCACCTGCCATTTAAGGCTAGTTGTTGCCCACCATCTGAGGCTAGCCATCGCCTATCATAGGCCAGCCGCCGCCAGCCGTTCGGGGCCAGCCACTGCCTACCATCCAAAGCCAGCTGCCACATGCCGTTTGAGGCCAGTCATCGCCTACCATTTGAAGCCAACTACCGCCTGCCATCCTAAGCCAGCCGTTGCTTGCCGTCCGAGGCCAGTTGTCACATGTCGTCTGAGGTAAGCTCCCTTTTCCTTTAATTTTCTTTTATCTAAATTTCCTTGCCTCTTTTAGTTAGTTAATTAAATTGATTCATCTAGGTTGCTAGCTAATCAACCCAATAATCAATTAAATTAATTAACTCAACCCTCTCTTAATCAATTAATCAAAACGTGATAAAGTGGCTAGACTAAACTAACCCTTTCACAAGAAGGGAGAACTGCATGGATTATGATTCTCATTCAAAGGGATACGTAGGCATGCTTGGTTCAAGCATCGAATCTAATTAAAACTAACCAACTCTCCCCCTCTATCACCTTCTTTACTTACTCTTATTTTCTTTCCTTTACTTTGTCATTAGGCTTAGATTGGGGAATGTGTGACTTCCTTAGAACCCATAAGGGCTAGAAAAGGTATCCACTAAGCTTGAGATTTCATTGTACTATTAACTCTCTGTTATTTCAAACTCTAATTGTGTATAAACTTTATAGATTAAATGATCATGTATATTATAAATTGTTCATGCATTTTAATTTGTTCATGAAATATATTTTAAGTTACTTTTATATTACTAGGCCAAACTTA
Source organism: Reutealis trisperma (assembly GCA_947687605.1). Taxonomy (NCBI): domain Eukaryota; kingdom Viridiplantae; phylum Streptophyta; class Magnoliopsida; order Malpighiales; family Euphorbiaceae; genus Reutealis; species Reutealis trisperma. The sequence continues at coordinate 384,575 of CANTUT010000796.1, read as the reverse complement.
TTTTGTTAAAATAAACTGAAAACCTAGTCTCCGAATGCTCTTTAGTTTCGAGGCTAGTGATCTTTTTTCCTTTGGATAATAATTAAAGTCAAATGGGTTTTTTCCTTATATTTTTCCAAATAAAAAAAAATTAAGGTGGTGACTCTGAGAAATAGTTTTCAAACCTATCAAAGATAAGCCCGAAGGCTTCTTCATGAGTTCTTTCCCAAATGAGCATTTCAATTCCCTTTAGCGAATTGGATTAGTGCTCAAGCGAGGCCTCACAAGTGGGTATAGGGACGATGGCATTTAGATCTAGTGTAGGAGAGGTAGGAGTCTTAGGTGTTTTCCCTTTATCTGTGAGATTGATAATAGACGGAGTGAAAGTAGGGGCATAACTAGTCCTAGCTTGAGTGGATGTAGAAGTGCACTCATCACTTGCACATCATATGTTGACTTTAAAAGTCTTGCACACTTAGCCCTTATATGCCTAAATGAAAATACATTACAATCATGTCAATACCTTTCTAAGGTCATCATAATATCATTATCTTAATATCAATTAACTTTAACGATTGTCTTAGTATACTTAATACTTCCATACATGTCAACTTTATAAATAATCTTTCAAGCATCATGCTTATCTCTTATGACCCATTCATTCAGTCAATCACTTCATCAACTCAAGACCATTATTCATTATCAAGTCATTATAACATCTAATTCCATATTTCCCAATCACATTCACATTCTAATCACAATATAAGATTAATATACCTTAAGTATGCCAAAATGCCTCTACGCTTGTCTAGGGTCATCCCATCAATTAACATGCAATTTTATCATTTACTATATATACATACATGTCAATAATCATCAAAATACATTGCATAGAAATTATAGATGTTGGGATAAAAATCCCATAACAGGCCGAATGCATCATCAAAGGGAAAATTGAATTTTTTCTTACTTTTTGCACTTTCCGTCTATTACAGTAATATGTAAAAACATGGTTTGAACCAAGATTTTTCATGTAAACATAAAAAAAATCTTTTTGGAACATTAATTCACATCAATCAGTAGAATATGGTATTTCTCATACACAAAAATTAAATTTTTGGGTTCTAGGGTGCAAAACCATGAGTTTTCTTATTTTCTGTATTTTTTGGTCATTACAATAATATGTAAGCAGGTGATTTAAACCATCATTTTTCATTCAATCATAGTAATTATTAGTTTAGAACATCTTCATCTATGATTTGGCAGCCATAGATAAGATTTATACAAAAAAATCCCAAGTTTTAAGACTTAGGTAAAAATCATGAGTTTTCGCGCTTTCCGTTTATTACAGCAATATGCCAACACATGATTTAAATTATTATTTTTCATTTAAAAAAAACAAATATCATATTAGAATCCATTCACACACAAATTGGAAGCCACATGTTAAATTGATAATAGAATTTTCTAACTTCTAAGTTCTAGTACAAAAACCTTGAATTCTTTTGTTTTCTGAAACTTTTCGGTCATTATAGAAATATGCAAAAATATAATTTAATCCAATATTTTTCATCAAAACAACTAAAAAATCAGTTTTTAATGCAATTATACACAAATTGCCCCCTTTAGTAATGTTTATGCATAAAAATTGAAATTTTAAGTTACAGGATTCACCTTTGGAGAATTTCGTGGAAAGATTTGTGTTTTTAGTAGAGAATTAAATTTCTCTCTCAAAAACACACCCAAACTGAATTAATTCTGTAACAATCAGTAGACAACTAGTTCAAAATAATTTTCTCATAATTTATTTCATAGAAATCAGTTAAGGAATTGAAAGAGAAGAAAAACGTACGATTATGGTCAAGAAATCGCGAAACTGAAAGGTGTCTTTCTTAATTTCAAAAGAGAGAAGTATTTTGGGAGAATTTTTCTGTCAAAATACAGAAAAATAGAGTGATGGTTGCTGGAACATTAGGGCTGGCCAAATATTACATTATTATATGTAGGGTTTTGGGCAATTTCCACTAATACCCTTAATGAGCTATGTTAGGAGGGTTTTAGTGTAGTAGGTTTTAGGTATTTGAGCTTTTTATTTAAATTTAGGGCTGATTATAAATAATATAAATAAAAATATTTTTCTTATTATTTTATTAAAATTTCCCCCAAAACATTTATTTAAAAATTATTTTTAAAATACTCATAAAATTATTTTATGCTTAAAAATTGCCTTTATGCATGGAAGTTCATTTTATTTAAAATAATTTTATTTTATGCTAATGTATTTCATATAAATCATTTATTTTACAATAATAACTCATATTATACATAATAAAAATTAATTTAACATGCTACATACTTATCAATCACATAAAACATAAATTCCCATAAAAGCACACACTTAACATTAATAGTTCTAAGTCCAGAAAATTGTCATAAAAATTTCTACAGTTGGTGTGGGTTGTTACATTCCCCCCTTCCTCTCCCCTCCTCCACCACCCCCCCCCCCCCCCTTAAAATAAATTCATCTTCGAATTTAAATTCTTACCTAATGGATCTTGAAAAGCTGAGGATGATTTTGCCCCATCTCCTCCTTGGCTTCCCAAGTGCAGTCATTTATCCCATGATTTTGTCATTTGACCTTAATCATGGGTATCTCCTTGTTTCTTAACCTCTTCACTTGTTGATCCACTATAGCTATTGGTGACTCCTCATAGGATAGTTGGTCATCTAATGTTATGTTTGAAGGTGACAAGAAATGAGACGGATCTGACACATACTTTCTTAACATTGAGATGTGAAACACTGGATGCACATGCGCTATGGTTGGGGGTAGGGCGAGTTTATAAGATACTTCCCCAATCTTATCCAGTATTTCAAAAAGACCAATGAAGTGAGGCAACAACTTTCCTTTCTTACCAAATCTCATAACACCTTTCATTGGAGAGACCTTCAAGAACACATGATCTCCCAAGACAAAATGGATGTTCTTTCACTTAGGATCCACATAACTCTTTTGCTGATTGAAAGCCATTTTCAATTGCTCTTGAATCAAAGGTACTTTTTTGGTAGTTTCCTTAAGCAACTCTACCATCTCCACATGCTTGTCTCTAGGTTCAATCTAACAAACTAGAGAATGACATTTTCTCCAATACAATGCTTCATATGGTGCCATGCTGATTGATGAATGATAGCTGATGTTGTAGGCAAATTCAATCAAGGGTAAGTACTTATCCTAGTACCACCAAAGTCTAGTACACACATCCCTAACATATCCTCTAGTGTTTGAATTATCCTTTCAGACTATTTATCCGTTTAAGGATGAAATGCCATACTGAAATCCAGTTGTGTTCCTAATGCTTCTTGCAATTTCTGCCTGAATCTTAAGGTAAATTGAGTCCCTCGATCTGTGATGATGGAAATTGGCACTCTGTGCAGTTTCACGATCTTGTCCATATACAATTGTGCATAAATATGTGGTTTTAACTCTTAGAAAATGAGCAAATTTTGTCTGTCAGTCCACTATGACCCATATAAAGTCATATCCTTTGGAGGTTCTAGGTAGCCCAACCACGAAGTCCATAGTGATGCGCTCCCACTTCCATTTAGGCAGTCAAATTTCTTGTAGCAATCCAGAGGGTCGTCAATATTCATACTTAACTTGTTGGCAAGTTAGACAAGATGCTACAAACCTCGCCACATCTTTCTTCAATCTAAGCCACCAATAGTTAGCTTTCACATTATGGTACATCATAGTAGTTCTAGGGTGTGCACAGTAAGGTGTCTGATGTGCCTCCTTCAGTATCCTTTCCCTTAATCCATCCATATCAAGCATGCATACTTTATCTCTGCACTTTAAAATTCCATTGAGCATTTCGAACTCGGAGTTCTTTCCTTCTTTCATCTCATCCTTCAACTTCATCATGTGTGGGTATTTACCTTATGAATCCCTTATTTCTTCCATTAGTTTAGACTTCATTTGGAAATAAGCCAACAAAACTCTCAATCTTCCAATCTCCAACTTCAAGCCTTGGCTAAATAATTTCTTTAATTCCTTCACGATCAGTCTCTTTCGCATAGTTACATGGGCTAGGCTTCCCATCGACTTCTGATTCAAGGAATCTGGTACCACGCTCGCCTTTCCAGGATGATAAAGAATTTGACAATCATAGTCTTTCAACAATTCAATCCATCTCCTTTGCCTCAGGTTGAGGTCTCTTTGGCTTAAGATGTACTGAAGACTCTTATGATCTATGTAGATCTCACACTTTGTTCCATACATTTAATGTCTCTAGATCTTTAGAGTGAAGACTATGGCAACTAACTACAAATCATGAGTAGGATAATTAACTTTATGCTCCTTAAGCTATCATAAAGCATAGGCTATGACTTTCCCATTCTGTATCAAGACGCATCCAAGTCCTACTCGCAAGGCATCACAACAGATAGTGAAACCTTTTTCTTCTTTCGGTAATGTCAAAACTGGAGTCGATATCAAACACTTCTTGAGCTCTGGAAAACTCTTCTCACAGGACTCTTCCTAATTAAACTTAACTTGCTTTCTGGTCACCTTGGTTAATGGGGCTACTATTTTAGGAAAGTCCTGTATGAATCTACAATAATACATAGCCATGCCTAAGAAACTCCATACTTCAGAAACCATTATGGGCTATGGCCAACTTGCTACCACTTCAACTTTCTTAGGATCAACTTGAATCCCTTCCTTACTTACTACATGTCTAAGAAAGTTGACAGACTCCATCCAGAACTCGCACTTAGATAGGATAGCATAAAGCTGATTATCACGTAGCGTCCAAAGCACGATCCTCAAATGTTCTTCATGTTTTTCGTTATCCTTTGAGTAAATCAGGATGTTGTCAATGAACATGATCATGAACTTGTCAAGGAATGGCTTGAATACTTGATTCATCAAGTTTATAAAAGCAGCAGGAGCATTTGTTAGGCCGAATGGTAGAACCTTGAACTCATAATGTCCATATCTAGTATGGAAAACAGTCTTACAGATGTTTTCTCCATGGCTCTTCAGTTGATGATAGCCAGACCTTAAGTCGATCTTGGAGAAGTGACCAGCTCCTTGCAATTGATCAAAGAGATCAGCTATCCTTAGTCAAGGATACCTATTCTTCATAGTGACTTTGTTAAGCTGGTGGTAGTCAATGCACATCCAGAACGAGCCATCTTCTTTTTCACAAATAGCACTAGAGCGCCCTATGGCAAACTGCTTGGTCAGATAAAACCCTTATCGTATAGATCATGCAAGTGCATCTTTAATTCTTTCAGTTCCATTAATGCCATATGATATGGTGGTATCAATATAGGTTGCATACCAGGTAGCAGTTCAATGTTGAACTTAATCTCATGATCAGGTGGTAATCTGAGTAAATCTTATGGAAAGACATCCATGAACTCATCCACCACTGGAATGCTCTCATCTCGAATGGTGGCCTCCTTGTCAGTATCGATTACATAGGCTAATATACTTGGCATCCTTTCCTTAACATCCTTCTTGCTCTGAAGGCTGATATCAAGTTTAGAGGATTCTTATTCCTATCTCCTCAATAAACAAACTCCTTCCCATCTTTGGTTTGAAACTCGATAAGTTTCTTTCTATAGTTAATACGAGCTCTATGCTCATACAACTAGTCTATCCCTAATATCACATCAAATTCTAGTACATCCAATTCTAGCAATACTATCAAAAGTTTTTGTCCATTAATATCTACATCATAATCCTTATATCCATACCTTACTTCCATCACCTCACCCAAAGGAGCTGATACTACTAAAGGTTCATTCATTAATTCCTTATTTCTACCTAAACTCTTAGCAAAACAAGGTGACATAAAAGAATGGATAGCACCAGAATCAATAAAACATTTTGCACTAGAATTTTGGATGGGGATTACACCTGTGATGGCTGTATGCTAATCATAAGCCTCTTGCTAATTTAGGGCGAAGACTCAACCCTTGCCTTTGTTCTCCATTGCCGATGCATTCCCAACTGCTAGCCCCTTATCCTTAACTTCATGCCCTGGCAATTGAAATGGTCCAAATTGTGGTCATGTTGTGGTCCCATTCCTTTGACTCCTTATCTGAGGGTGGTCCTTTATAAAGTGTCCCATCTGTCCACACTTAACGCACGCACAAGAATCTTTTCAAAAAATTTTGGGATGCTTCTTTCCATATTTATCGCAAGTGGGAAGTTCCTGCTTGACTGTTCTATTTTTTGAAAGATGAAAATTCCTTCCTTAGTCCTCCTCCACCTCCATGTTATCCCCCATGACCTTTGTTCCTATGCTTTCCCTTCTGGTCTCGTTTGGCTCATTCGGCTCTCTCTGCCTTGTACCTCTTCTCCATTATCTTGGCCTTATCTATCAGCTTGGCCAAGGTTGGGAATTTCATTGCTGCCAATGAATTGAATAGAGGTGTGATCAGCCCTCTTAGGAAGTGATTGATACGGCTAACTTTGGTAGGAATGATGTTGATAGCAAATCAGCTAAGTCGATTAAACTCCTTAGCATAATCTAATATGAACATCCCCAGCTTTTTACTTTAGTTGCTCAAACTACAATGCTCTATCTTGCCTTTCGCCTTCAGGCAAGAACTGATCCATCACTTCTTGTTTGAATTCTGCCCACGTGGGTGGGTCTGCTCCGTAAAGCCATTCTTCAATACTTCTCTCGTACCAATACTAAGCTTCCTTCTTGAGTTAAAGTCCTACCAACTCTATCACTCAGGCATCTAATCAAGAAAGAAGACGGACTAGCTTGTCCATCTTGTCCAAGAACTCATGTGGGTTATCATCCTCATCACCACAGAAGGTAGGTGGTTATAGATTCTTAAACTTTATTATGGTCATCCCTTCGTCAAGTAACTGCTTCCTCTCCCTATGAGCCAGTGCCACTACAGTAGGTGGCGGAATTCCATTTCTTTCTTAAGTTGGTGATGCTTCCCACCTTTGAGGTCGTAACTTATCCATTTCCTTGCACAAGTCTCTTATTTCCTCGCACATGGCATGTACCTCTTGTGATCATGGTTGCTCACTAGAGCCCATAGTCAGTGCCCTCGAGTTGGATCTTTCTTTTGATTGTATAGGTGCAAAGGTAACATTTGATGCAGTGTCTGATATGACATCATCATTAGCCCTAATGGATTGGGCAACTGTGAGAACCTTCTTCTTGGGAGGCATTCTATTTATCACGATAAGGGAATTAAGTACTAATCCCTTAACCTAACTCACTTAACCCCACCATTATACTAGCATAAATCATTATGCATTTATCATATCACATCACTAAGCACATGTCATATATATATCACATATCACATAGTTTTGCATATATCACATATCACAATCAAATAGCATATATCTCATAATATGAAAATAACCTCCTATCATGGTAAGATAATCATATCATAACAATATAAGAAATCATCTCATATTAGGTAACTAGGCAATCAAGGGAAAATCATTCATATCATATAAGTGCTATACCGTTACGTTGATCATCACCATCTACTCGACCTAGCCCTCGTATGTCCACCACTAGGGCAATGAAAGGTGATATGGCCACTACTACCACATTGATAACAAGGAGATCTCTATCCAGATGGCGACTAGTCGAAGACGTAGACCTCATTAGTGAGTAGTTTCCTCCATGCTCATCAATCCCTTACTTAAACTACTCCACATCCTCCCTCAAGGCATGAATCATAAGCTTAAGACGTCGGTTTTCCTCCTTCAAGTATGAATAGTTATCCTCCAATTTTTGGATCTTACTCTAAACCCATTCAAGATCCAGGCACTCCTTAAGATCCTCCTTTTTATCAGGGGTTTCCTCCTTTATGGGGCAAATCACAGTTATGACTCTCTCAAACATCTCTAGCCAAGTCCTCTTACAAGTCACAGGGGGTGCTTTGGGTTGCAGTCCTCGAGCAGGTGTAATCTTCTTGGTCATCTGTCAAAAGAATCATAAGGCAAGCAAACAATAACAAAGATTACTAAAACCTATTAGGATTTCATGAAACTATGCTAGCGATAAAATTCCTATACTCTAGGATTATACTTAAATAACTCATATAAAACAAGCCTAAACTAGACTTTAAAAACTACAGCTCTGATACCAACTTTATCACATCCCAACTTTATAGATTTGATGGTCCTAAAACATGGGAATATATAAGGTCACCCATGCCCGTAAAATCCACTTACACATATACAAATCATGTCTAGGATCATACCAAACCTCATACAATAACTCATTTAAAACATTTATTTGAGAACCTTTAATTACGGAAGACAGTCATTAGACACTTCACATATAATCTGTAAGGAAATAATATTCATAATTCACTTGTAAACCTCAATAAATAACATTTCAAAATAACATCAAAAGTAAATATTCCCATAGCATCTAATGACAACACTTCATAGCATGGTATTATTAATGACTTTGACAAGGAGTCCCCAAGCGAAGTAGAATGCTTAAGCTATCACCTTGCCTCCTCACATTTGCTCACCTAGAACCACACAAGGAAAAATTGTGAAATAGATGATCTCAATGAGTAAATAATAAAGCGCATACATTATCACATATTCATATCTTATACACATAGTTCATGATTTTCAATTCATGAATCAAGTTGCAATTTAGCAAGGGTTCAATTTTGCAAGTTTGTAGAAATCACACATATAACACATAGAGAGTGAAGGCTATTTCTCTATCACTCAAACACATTAAGGAGAGGTGGCCTTATATCAAATTCTAACTCTTATCACATAGAAGGCGTGAAGCTGATCAGGCCCCACGGCTAGAACCGCCCCTTTCTAGCTGAGGTGGATACACTACCCCTATCCATCGGGTTAAGACCATGTGCATAGGTTCTAATGATTACCCGTATCGGCACGAGGATTCTGCATAAAGGGTTAAAAGTACCATAGCTAGAGCTATTGGTATTCATATATAACAATGACATTTAAGGCAACAATAACTTGTATCACAATAATAATGGCAATTTAACTTTTGAACAAAAGATACAAAAATAGTGTAATTCTAAAAAGAATATAAGTTAAGGCAATAATCACAAAGGAATTATCATCGGATAAACAAAAATTATTTTTGGACCAATTGTCCTTTGACAACCCAAGCTTTACAAAGAAATCACTTAATCATATTTTAGGATAAAAGGAACTTGGGTTTCAAAGATCACAAAGGCTCATATAACAAGATATCACGTACTTGTAACATAACATATTGTTACTCATACTTATAGAATGAATACAATATTTACTCACACTGGTTCCTTTGCTCCTACTATACGTAGTCCTTTTGAAACTCTAAAACTCCCCAAAGTCTGTCATAGTATTTAATTCAATACTTAGTTCAATCATGATGCTATCCTATCCCATAACTACCTTATGCACATATAATATTCATATACACTTAGAGTTGCATATAGAAGTGAACTCATCACTTGCACATCACATGTTGACTTTAAAAGTCTTGCATACTTAGCCCTTATAGACCCAAACAAAAACACATTACAATCATGTCAATACCTTTCTAAGGTCATCATAATATCATTATCTTAATAAAAATTCACTTTAATAATCATCTTAGTCCACTTAATACTTTCATACATGTCAACATAACAAATAATCTTTCAAGCCTCATGCTTATCTCTTATGACCCATTCATTCAATCAATCACTTCATCAACTCAAGACCATTATTCATTATCAAGTCATCATAACATCTAGTTCCATATTTCCCAATCAAATTCACATTCTAATTATAATATAAGATTTAGATACCTTAAGTATACCTTGAGTATACCAAAGTGCCTTTAGGCTTATCTAGGGTCATACCTTCAACTAACATGCAATTTTATCATTTACTATACATACATATATGTTAATAACCATCAAAATACATTGCATAGAAATTATAGAAATTGGGATAAAAATCCCATAACAGGCTGAATGCATCATCAAAGGGAAAACTGAATTTTTTCTTACTTTTCGCACTTTCCGTCTATTATAGTAATATGTAAAAACATGGTTTGAACCAAGATTTTCCATGTAAACACAACAAAAATCTTTTTGGAATATTAATTCACATGAAGTAGCAGCATATGGTATTTCTCATACATGAAAATTAATTTTTTGGGTTCTAGGGTACAAAACCATGAGTTTTCTTGTTTTTGGTATTTTCCGGTCATTACAGTAACATGTAAGCAGGTTATTTAAACCATTATTTTTCATTCAATCGCAGAAAATATCAGTTTATAACATCTTCATGTATGATTCGGAAGCCATAGATAAGATTTATTCAAAAAAATTTCAAGTTTTAAGACTTAAGTGAAAATCATGAGTTTTCGCGCTTTCTGCACTTTCCATTCATTATAGCAATACGCCAATACATGATTTAAATCATTATTTTTCATTCAAACAAAACAAATATCATATTAGAATCTATTACATAGAAATCGGTAGCCACATGTTAAATTGATAATAGAATTTTCCAACTTCTAAGTTCTAGCACAAAAACCTTGAATTCCTTTATTTTTTGAAATTTTCCTATCATTACAGAAATATAATTTAATCTAATATTTTTATCAAAACAAATAAAAAATTAGTTTAGAATGCAATTATACACAAATTGTCCCCTTTAGTGATGTTTATGTATAAAAATTAAAATTTTAAGTTATAGGATTTACTTTTAGAGAATTTCGCGGAAATATTTGTGTTTTCAGCAAAGAATTAAATTCCTTTCTCAAAAACACACCCAAACTGAATTAATTTGTAAAAATCAGTAGACAACTAGTTTAAAATAATTTTCTTATAATTTATTTCATAGAAATCAGTTAAGGAATTGAAAGAGAAGAAAAACTTATGATTACAGTAAGAAATCGCAAAACTGAAAGGTGTTTTTCTTAATTTCGATAGAGAGAAGTATTTTGGGAGAATTTTTCTGTCAAAATATATAAGAATAGAGTGATGGCTACTGGAACATTAGGGCTGGCCAAATTTTACATTATTATATGTAGGGTTTTGGGCAATTTTCACTAATACCCTTAATGAGCTAGGTTATGAGGGTTTTAGTGTAGTGGGCTTTTGGGAATTTGGACTTTTTATTTATATTTAGGGCTGATTACAAATAATAAAAATAAAAATATTTTTCTTATTATTTTCATTAAAATTTCCCCCAAAATATTTATTTAAAAATTATTTTAAAATACTCATAACATTGTTTTATAGTTAAAAATTACCTTTATGCATGGAAATTCATTTTATTTAAAATAATTTTATTTTATGCTAATGTATTTCATATAAATCATTTATTTCATAATAATAACTCATATTATGCATATTAAAAATTAATTTAACATGCTACATACTCATCAATTACATAGAACATAAATTCCCATAAAAGCACACACTTAGCTTTAATGGTTCTATGTTAAGCAAATTGTCATAAAAATTTATAGGGTAGGTGTGGATTGTTACAGTATGAATATGGTAGTTATGAATGGATGGCTTAATTATGGATGCATGGAAAATTAATAGAACAATTAAAGTAAATATCCACAAATTAAGGAGAGTGTTCGCTTTAATCCTTATGGATTTTAGTAGAACCATATAATCACTTCTTAATTTTAAATTAACTAAATTAATTACATAAATTAATTAAAAATAAGATGTCTTCTATAGCCTTATAGGATTCTAGAAAGACCACAAAATTCCCTTACAAATAACAATAATAAATAATTAATTACATTTTGAAAAGTGAAAAATGAATATAGTTTTGAAAAATTAGATTTGAGGTTTTTATTTAAATTCCAAATGTGCCTATGTAACCCATTGAATGAGAATCAAAATCCATGTAGTTCATTCTGTAATTAAGTGGAGAGCTTTACAGAGTGATCAAATTAATTTTGTTTTGGGGGTTAGATTAATGAAAATACCTTTACTTTTGGTGGTCGGGATGGATGGAGTATTTCATCAGACTGAAATTTTATTTTATCGGGACAGATGATTAGATTGATTAAGGGATTGATTAATTAATTAATGTAATGAAATGGATGGACGAATTAAAAACTAATTTGGTTTAAAAAAGTGATTAATTAATTAATTAAATGGATTAATTATTTAACTAAAAAGATTAATTAATTAACTAATTTTGAGTGATTAATTAAAAAAATTAGTTAAAAAGATTAATTAACTTTTAGCTAGGGTGACAAAATTAATTCATTAAAAGGATTAATTAATCAATTAATTAATTAATTAGAGAGTGATGGAGGGGGAAGAAGAAAGAAGACAAGTGGATAGCTATCAACAAATGCTTTTGGCGTGTAGAAAATATAAGAATGGAAGGGGTATTTATAGAAAAATGGGGGTGAAGGCAATTTAGGAAGTGAAAAGTAAAAAGAACAAAAGGGTAAGGTTGAAAAGGTATTGAAAATTGGGCTAGATGGGTAATTTGAACATTTTCTGCACAAAAAAGGAGGCCACCCGCCCCAGACACTGTGCAGCGTTGCACCCGAAGCTTGCAAGAAATATTCTATTGGCGAGTTCATAATTAATTTTAGAGGTGCTGAAATAAAGGTTCATAGCATTGGAAATGGAGGCTAAGAAGTGAGCAAAAATATACTATCATATTTGTAATTGAACCTTAAAGGCTTGTAATGCCTTCTTTCATTGTATGCACTACCAAGAGTATGATTTTGTCACATCCCCCTTTTGGGATATGATGGTTCTAGGGCATCGGTAAGCCTAAGAGTATCAAAAATCCATAGAACCCATTATCACTATCAAATCTAGTGTGGTATCTTGCAACTACTCCCCAAGATCTCAACTTGCATTATAAAATTACACTTCAAATAATATGATTTTATATCCTCACTTCACTACCATTAATTTTCAACTCACATATACATAATTTTTTGATACATATGTATAATAAATATCCAATTTACACCCATGGAGCTCTATAATTACTATAACTATCTTTCAAAATCATATTACTATAACATTCTTTAAACAACAAATGCTTTTTACTATCTTTTAAAATCATATTACACTAGATAAGGGCTTTCTCATCAACACCGCATTTAACTTTATTCAAATAGCATTACATGTATTGATAATTCAGTTAAAATATATATTTAGCAGAAATCTGTATACACTGGATAAGTGTAGAATTTATCGTCGCTTCTCATCAATACTACACTAATAGCAGAGGCTCTTCTTACTAAGCAATACCATAATGTAAGGTTAGCTAGGCCTTATGACTGGTGCATTTAAAATCCCTCCTAGCAAGGGTCACTTCAATGTGCATAAAGTCCAATGTTTCCCATACTAAAAAAAAAAAAAAAAAGGAAATCTCTGCATTAAGGATAATAGCATTGTACTATTTTTGGTACTTCAAATAATGTTCAATTAACACAAGAAAGATTTAACTTACTAATAAACATGAAAATATAAATAGGAAAAAATCAATAGAATATTACAGCTCTAGAATTATCTTTAAAACTGTGCAAAGTACAGTATCATTGTCAAAGAAAATGTGATATGGTTTCAATGTAATTTCAATTGAAGATTTAGGATTGATGTTCATGAAACAATGATTTTGGTATCAATGTTAATATGGAAAATCTAATCAATGAAAACAACAATGTAATTCCACATACATAAAAGTGTAGAATACACTCACCTTTTCCTTTATTTTCTTTAATTTCTTTCTACTACTTTGTTTTCTTTAATTTCTTTCCACTACTCAATATGAGGATTGTCTCCCCCCTCAAAGTTTTCAACTACAATTTGTTTTTCTAGATCCTCCACATACAATAGACACTTATATTAGGTTTAAATTTCTAATAGCAAATTCATTAGAACATTAAAATTGAAAATCGATCCATTGATTTTTTTCCTAACTTAGCCTTCTAATTATTGCTATAATTTGAGTTACACTATTCTAATTATCATGATTCTTGAGGCATTTAAATCCTAACATATTTTTCTCTAACATATCCAAAATTCAACATACAGACTTTTATAGCTCCCAGGTTGATTTATCAAAGTTTGCTTTAACTCTGCTGCCTAGGTTCTCTAAGCTTATTTTACTCTTTCTATTGTATCTCAGTCTATACAAATTTAGTTGACTTAATTCATTTTTTAAATGAAATTAGATTCATAAGGGACTAATTAGTTATCAGTCTTTAACTAATTTAGTCTATAAAGTTCCTAAAATTCAAGTTGAAACCCACCTTAATTGTCCTTATATACTGAGCATCCTTAATAACTGTTCCATAAATCTCTACTTTTTTTGTGAAATTTTGCTACAAAATTTTTCAAATACTTAACTAACATCCTAAGCTTTCATTTTATCTATTTTGAGTCAAGTCCAAGTTCTATCCTAGGGTCCTCAATTTGAGCCTCTTATTCTAGCAATATAGTCTGATCAATATGCAGGGCAGCCGTATTTCCACTGCCATGACTCCTAACATATTAGTAATTAAATCAACCCCTTTTTACATCATCAAATTTGGATTTTAGGGTTCTCCAAACTGAACCTTAATTTATAGCAGTTTTATTGTCCACCAAACCTCTCATCATATTCCTTTCACTCTATCTTTCATATTTCCTCACTAATACATCTTCAAATGACCAATTCCTTCCCTAATCAACACCTTTCCTTTATTTTTTACTCTTTCCCAACATCAAATCATTAACCAAACCAACAAAACTAACAAACAAATCAATATAATCACATCAAACTAAAAACTAGTAAGTATAATATCGTTCTTACTTTGGATGAAGATAAGTTTGGGTTTTCCTTTGAATTTTTCTTCTTCCTTCTTCTTCTTCACATTTTTCTTTCTTCCTTTGGCTGCTTACTTCCTATTTTTTCTTAACTTAGCAGATTTTTAAGTTTAAAAGGAAATAAAATGAAGTTATCTCATAAGCAAGTCTTTGTATATTTTTCCTTTCTTTTTCTTTTCTTTAATTCTTATGCAATTTTGGCTCAATCTCTAATGTCCACTTCTCCAAGCTTGGGTTAGCAACTTTGTTGTTCATTTTTCTCTTTTTTTTTTATTTATTTTATGGCATAAGTTTAATTAGTCAAAGTTATGATTACAACTTTGCTAATAATTACAAAATTATCACTGTTTAACTTCTATTCATTCTATTATTGTCTAATAATAATATTCTTAATCATTAATTTAGGTCCCTAAAAAGGGTATACATGGCTCAAGAGCTAAGCTCAAAGAGATAATCATGAATATATATACAAGAGGCATGTTAAAAAACACACACAACCACAACCATAATACTTGCTCTAGTATGCATCATGATATTGTTGTGAAAAGCCAAAATTTCATTACAAAATGGCTAAGCCCAAAAAGGCTTTTAAGTCAATAAATGTATCATAACCTACTTATTAAGTCATGATGGACCTATGGTATAGGGAGACATAAAATCATATAAACCCATAGAACCCCGTTTAACTTATAATTTTTTACTATTTACCATGTCGAACCTTATCTCAAGATTGAATCTTGATTACCTTTCCTTATTGCCCATTACTAATTTATCATTTTTCATATTAACAAATAATTACTAATATCATTTATGTACTCAACTCATAAAATTTCCAAATTTGTATTTAATGTCATTATCTAAATGTTCATTTCTTAATACACTATTATAATAGTAATTACAATACATATAAACCTAATAACATTTTAGTATTAAACGTTTGGTAACCATGCAGCACTAAAATAATAGTCTTCATAGTCATATAACTAAGATTCACAACACTTGAAATTGACAGAGCAACTTCCAAGTAGAAAAATAGGGCTTGGAATTTACCTTGCTGACACATCATACCAAAAAAATTTAAACAACTAAGGAATGAGACAAACCTTAATGAGCACATAATAATAAAATATGGGGTGAGTATGTGGGTCCTTGTCAGGATGAGCTCATTATGACAATGGAGCGATGTTTATCAAAATTGTCATTATAATTTAATTTCTCATTTAAGATGGAAACAACACCTTTAGCAGAAATAGTATCTTAGAAGCGGATAGCTTCCCACACATATAAATTCACAAGTGGTAGCCTAAGCCTTGCTCACTCACATTCATCACATAATTCAAGATTGATTAGGTCTTATGGTTAGGCATTCCCACTAACAGAGGCTAGGTACTCTCACCCTACCCATAGGCTTATAACAAGTCCACAAGTTCTGATGTATTACCCCACATCAAAAGGGTATTCCTACTTACCATAGGCATCAATAGAAAGGTTCATATAAAATCCATAATAACAAATTCAATGGAGAGAATAATTCTCATCAACAATCACATATTGAAATCAATGTGGAAGGGCTCATCATGGCCAAATGCAATGAAGAAATATCATATCCAAATACAACATTCAATATGCAATCCATGTTTAACAAGAAATTGGGATATTCTAATAAGGATGGTTTGATCAACAATGGTTCATAGAATATGACATATATCATATTATATTATTAAGTATTCAACTTGGACTCTTTTGCTCCTATTTACGTTTAACTTTGATGCTAGTGGTGCTCCTCGCACTCTTGGGCAATTTCCTTGTCCTTGTTTTTAGATTCTACACATTTGCATTTCAATTACAGATTAATCACTTCTTTGTTATGTCACTTTTTTGTTATGTCATTAGTATAAATTCAGCTTAACTTGTTAACACTTTTATATTATTCATTATAGTACTAACTTATTACTTTTAAGGTCAAGACACACAATACATATACTTGTTACTAATTTTAACACTTTCTATAATTGTTTTCCAAATAGCCAAATGTAGTCACTTAAGGAAAGATAATTTGTTTCTTCCCAATTTCATATTGCTCAGTTAGACTTAATTTAAACAATTTCCAATATTCAATGGAACTAATTCTACTTTCACCTTCCAATTCGATAATTGAACCTAGTTTATTAAATTTGGGGAAAATCATTTTTATCAATTAAATTTTGAAATTAATATTATAAAAATTAAGTTACACTAGTCTTAAGCTTAATTCCACTTTCAATTCCATGAATTCAAGTTTAGTTATCTTATTCATAGTAGTCCTAGAATTTGGAGAAAACTATTAATTCCTCATCCAATCCTTAAATTGATCATATCATTATGAAATTATCATGTTAAAAACCCTATATCATCAATTAAACATAGAAAACAATTTTTAGAACTTGAACTTCCTCTTTTAACCTAAATTATGCCTTCAAAATTTCAAGTTTTGAAATAAGCTTTTATAATTCATTTTGACACTTCCAAACAATTATTTCCACCATAAATAACCTTAGGATTCATCAAATAAGTTTTATAACATTTCTACCTAATTTCTTCAATTTAGGCCAAACCTTAACTCTATTTAAACTCTTTGCTTCCCATGCTTATTTCCACTTGTTAAAACTTATTTTTGAAACCCAAATTCCACATTTCATTAACTTACACATGAAGTAAACATTTTCTAGTTTTAATTCCCAATTGGTTGATTCATATAGATGAAAGAAATGGAAAGTTTTTGCAACTATAATACCAAAGTCATGCTTAAAACATATAAAGGAAGAGATGAGTGTAATTACTTACTCGTTGCCATAAAGCTCTGCGGCACTAGCACAAAGAGCTTTGCGATGTCATAAAACCCTCTGTGGCAACTCTGGCAAAAATATGATTTTTTGCAATCCCACATTGGAAATTTGTATTTTCTATGCTTCAAAACTCCTCTTATATATAGAGGGCCTCCCCACACTTCAAAGCACCAACTTTTAGAGCTTGAAAAGCATTACTTCAAGCAAAATGCTTTGTATTTGCTCCTTGCTTTGCAAAGCAAATTGGGGGCTTTCTCCTTGATTCCTATCCGACTAGTTGAAGGCTTTCTGCTGTCCGCCTGTTCAAGGCAAGTTTCTTACCTAAGGCTAGCTGCCACCTGCCATCCAAGGCTAGCTACCACCTCCCAAAGCTAACCGCCACCTACTATCCAAGGCCAGCTGCCGCCCGCCATCCAAAGCTAGCTACTGCTTGCCATCTAAAGTCAGCCGCTGCTCACTATCCGAGGTAAGGTTCTTTTCCTTTAATTTCCTTACATCATTTAGTTAGTTAATTAAATTGATTTATCTAGGTTGCTAACTAATCAACTCGGTAATCAATCAAATTAATTAATTAACTCAACTTTCTTTTAATCAATCAATCAAAACATGATAAAGTGGCTAGGCTAAACTAACCTCTTCACAAGAAGGGAGAACTACATGGGTTCTTATTCCTATTCAAAGGGATACATAGGCATGCTTGATTCAGGCATCGAATCCAATTAAAATTAATCAACTATCCCCCTATCACCTTCTTCACTTACTTTTGTGTTTGTTTCTTTGCTTTATAATTAGGATTAGTTTGGGGTATGTGTGAGTTCCCTAGAACCCATAAGGGCTAGAGGAGGTATCCCCTAAGTTTGGATTTCATTGTAAGATTGACTCTCCTTTATTTTGAATTCTAATTGTGTATAAACTTTATAGATTGAATGATCATGCATATTATAAATTATTCATGCATTTTAATTATTCATGAAATATATTTTAAGTCACTTTTATATTACTTGGCCAAACTTATTTTATTAAATTAAACCAAAAACCTAGTCCTCGAACGCTCTTTGTTTTTGAGGCTAGTGATCTTTTTCCATTGGGTAATAATTAGAGTTAAATGAATTTTTTCCTTATATTTTCCCAAATAAAAATAAATTAAGGTGGCAACTCCTAAAAATAATTTTCAAATCTATCAAATATAAGCCCAAGGACTTCTTCATGAGTTCTTTCTCAAATGAGCATTTCGATTCCCTTTAGCAGATCTAACTGGTGCTTGGGCGAGACCTCACAATTGGCGACTCCACTAGGGACTGACTTTCTTTTAATAAAAGGAAAAATAAGTGGACTACTAATTGGTTTAAAAAGAGTTTGGCCTTTTAATATGATTATGACTTTGCGTGCATCACTTGCATAAGCTCTTTGCCATCTAACCTAGTTCTGGGAAAATAATGGATAGTGAGTAGCCTTGAGTGGGTAACCTATATTGGGTCTATATACCGATAGTGAAATCATCCACCTCGTAATGAATCCTTTAATCCTTTCAAAGGTGTAATGAGTATGCATGTACTGCTGAACCCACGCGAGGCTCCTTGACTCACATGTGGTTAAGTATATCGCTGCTCTAGTGTGACAGGTACCCAAATCTAGCCACCCTTACCTTTCCATATAATGAACTTAGATCCTAGCCTTAGGTTATATGTACCATAATTAAAACCTTGCATCTTTGCAATTTCATGAAATGTTTTCCTCATGCATATCATACATTTATATTGTATAACTAAACATGCATTCATCTCAAGTCTAGGTCAAATCTTGAATCGAAAAAGGGTCAAACATTATTATCTCAATTCAAATATCTTCCCCATAAACACTCTCACCTCTATCCCATTCACCTTTACCCCTATAAACCTTAAGCCATCACCCTAAACCTTAGATCCTTACCTTAGCCTTTAACCTAAACACCAATACCCTAACCCTAAACCTTACCCCTTTTTCCTTAACCTTTGACCTAAACATAAATACCTTAACCCTAAACCTTACCCCTTTTTCCTTAACCTTTCACCTAAACACAAATACCCTAACCCTAACCCTTACCCTTACCCTTTTACCTTAGCCTTTAGCCTAAACACTAATACCCTAACCCTAAAACCTTACCCCATTACCTTAGCCTTGAACATAAACACCAATACCCTAGCCCTAAACCTAAAACTTCATTTCCCTAGCCTTGACCTCAAATACCTCTAACCTTAAACATTGTTACCTTAACCTTATCTAAAATGTCTTCACCCTAAATTGTAATCTAAAAGCATATCTACCCTCCTCTTACCTATACCTTGCTAACCTAGCCACAAGACACCATCACCCAACATCCTTGGCCCATTACCTTCAAAACCAATCCATTACTCCTATATTGATAAATGCTTATAGCCTATACCTCAAATCATCAAGACACTATCCTAAGCCTAATACCTTTGGCCCAACACAATATCCTTAAGCCCAACACCCATGACCCATCACCTTTTAAAACTAGTCTGTTACCTTTAAGCCCAATAACTTTAGCACAACACACTACTTTAAACCTAATACACTTGGTTCAGTCTACTACCCTAAGTGCCTTAAGCCTAAAAAATAGTTGGCCCATGACACAATAAGGAAGCCTTTTCTCTTCGGATCTATATGCCTATATCTTCATTACCTCTTCTGTTCCATACTTGTCACTTACCTTGTTGTTTTGGTTTGAAGGTACTAATGGCCCACCCGCTTGATATGGCTTCCTTGACCACACTTGTGTCTAGAGTCCTTAAAAAGCAAGAACAACATTTCCAGGCTATCCTAGCTACTCAACAAGCCTAATTTGAGAACAAAGGCAATTCATCATTGAGGAAGTTCGAGCTATGATTAACTAGGCCACCCTTAGCCATTCTAAACTAAGCCTTATCTTAAACCGGACCAATCCTAGCCAAACCAATTCACATCTAGACCAAGGTGGGGAAGTTTTCTCTTATCTAAACACTAGATTGCTCATGGAGAAACTTAAATCCATGGGAAGAACCATCAAATCCCTAAAGCATTGTAATGATCTAATTGATGTGGACAGTTTAACCTTATTCCCTAATGCCAAACTTCCTCCTAAATTCAAAATGCTTGAACTGGAGAGATTTGATGGAACCACTTGCCCTAATACCCATCTGAAGATATATGTGGGGGCAATGAAGCCTTTGGGAGTTAGCGATGAGCTCCTTGCTCAACTATTCCAATAATCACTAACTGGTGTTACTAGGAGATGATTCCTTTCACTAGACAAGAGCAAGAAAAGGACATGGGATGACATCTGCTGAGCCTTTGTCAAATAATATCATTATAATAGTGAAATGGATATCACTAGGCATGACTTAGAAACCATCAAGTAGCTTCCAGATGAGTCTTTCTCCATGTTCCTTACAAGGTGGAGGACTATAGCTGCTCAAATGGTAAATAGGCCAACAAAGTAAGAATAAGTGGACATCCTTATCAAGAATCTACTTCCAGCCTACCAAACCTACTTGTTAACCCAATACTTACCCACTTTTAAGGCTTTGATTGCAACCGTATTAAAGGTTGAAGATTGCATCCAAAGTGCATCATTTTAACCTAAATTCCCCACCAACGACCTGAACAGTGATGAAGAACCCAAACCTAATTTAACCCCACCTTACCTTAGCCCCAAGTGGCATGACATAAAAGAGTTCAAGTTTAGCTAATCTGACCTATCTGAGATTGAATTCCAAGTCTGAGTCTAAATCTCGAAGTTTGATTCTAAATTTGAGTCTGAGTCTGTCATCTTATTTTCTTTTATTTTTCATCAATCATGTCGATTCCTTTTTGTTATCTTATAATAAAATTTTCCATTATAATAAAACATTCATATCTTTTTAATTATTTATGCACTTATCTAAACATAATAGAGAGAGAGAGAAAAGGAAGAAAAAGAGAAATGAACATCAATTAAATCCATCACAATTGAGGTGCCATCAATAATTGCTTTGCCAGCTGCTAACCAAAGAAGATCCATAAATGGACCTCTCATCAAATAATTGAAGCACAAAATCAAACTATATACCTCAACAAAGGGGCAATAAGATTCGTCAAATCCAAAATTCAAAATTTAAACCCCCTTAAAATGAAGAAAATCAGCAAATCATGGTGGAATATTTTCTCCCAAACTTCATTAATCCAAGCTTGTTAAGTTGAAAACCCGAAAAAGGCAGCTTAGGCGAAAGTCATTGCTAAAAAAAAAAAAAAAAGAGAAAGAAAGCTCATCCTAGTCATCTTCCTACATATCATTTAAAGTTTGTCAAATTAGGTTCAATCAATTCATCTCGTCTCATATCTTTAAAGTCATCCTTCCTCACTATAGGCTCATACTCTAAAGTGATATTATCTTCTATACCCTTATCTCACAGTGGGGGCATGTCTTTCTAGGTCGTAATCATCTATTGTTAATCCGTCTTATCGTTTAGCTCAAAGATTTTAGGCACAATCTCTCGCATTGTTAGTTTGTCATGTTCCTATCTCTTATTGGGAGCAAAATCCCTAAGGTGTCTTTTCATCAGTCCTTCAGCCACTCCTTAGGGTACTTCCTTTCACCTAGTCTGTCATCTACATTCAAAGTGTCACTCTAAATGTCTCTTTAAACTCAAAATGACAAGATTAGCTTGGTTTGTTCTTTTTCGTGAATCATGCTATAGATAGTAAAATCATATAACCTCTCTGATCCTTTTCAAAATTTCCAACCTGCCTTTGAACCATTCCCCAACTTCAAAATATACCACTCCATCTTTTCAAGCTCAATCCTCATACCACTCTTTCCTTGGCAAAATCTCATCATCTTTTAAGGGCCAAGTCTATAGAAAAGACCAAAGATCCTAAGTCTTTCAAGACTCATCATCCTTAAAGCAAACTTTCTCTAGCATGACCAAAATTAACTCATGTCTTGCAAAGCTTAAAAAAGGCTCGAACCACTTAAGTAATTCCATGTCTCATTAGCAAAATTTCATCATCCTTGAAAAGACCAAACCTCTTTGGCAAATTACAATCGAGTCAAAGCTTGCCAACCATCCGATGGGCATTGAAAATCTGATATAACCATGACAAAAGGGCAAACCATCATCCATGAGCCTACGACTAAAACCTTTAACACCATACCTAATATGAAGCCAACCATCCTCCAAAAAGGTCCAAAGCATCCTTGTAGAAAAGTCCAAGCTGACAAAGTCTTTTAACCAAAAGCCCTTACCATCAAGTCTAAACCAAAAAGCCTCACTATGAAGCCTAAGCTTAGCTTTCACCATGAAGCTCATTCATAAAGAGCTTTTATCTCCTCTAAAGCCAAGTCTAACTAAGCCTAACTAATTTCCTAGCCTAACCTTTCCTCTAAGCCAGACCTAACTGAGCCTAAAGCAAAACCTAACCAAGCCTTCCAAATGAACTCCCTAAAGGTTATAACTTGACCATGCCAAAGTACCAAACCTAACTAAACCTTCCACATGAACTTCTCTAAGGATAAGCCCCATAAGTTGACCTTCCCCAAATCTTCAAATCTAATCATCTTTAAAAACCTAACCTTCCTGATCCAGCTCTCCAATTCAGCCTCAAACCAAAATTAGGCCTATCTAACTAAACAGCCAGATCTTTTCCAAGACCACACCATACTTCTTCCTAGGCCAAACTAATAGCCATTAACCAGTCAATCTCATACCTAGCATGTCCACTTCACCTCTAAACTAGGCAATCAACCAAAAAACCAAATGACCAAACCACTTTCCTCTATCATTCTAAAGTGGGGGCACATCCCTTCTAAATATTCACCTTTTTGAAGTGGGGGTATCTTTCTCCCAAAGATTAAAACTTTTATATTAGGCTGACCCTTCACAGGTTCAAGGTATTAGATCATTGCATAATCATCTAGCATTTTTGCGTTAAACAGGATCATCACTTTTCATTCCTGCTAGAAAGGACCACTACTGTTCTTACAAGATAGGACAGTTATCTTTACCATTCATACCAGACAGGATGGTCATCTCTTTTTGATCTTGCCAGACAAGATCATCTACTAGAAAAGACCACTACTATTCTTACAAGATAGGACCGTTATTTTTACCATTCCTACTAGACAAAATGGTCATCTCTTCTTGATCCTACCAGATAGGATCTTCACTTTTCATTCCTACTAGATAGGAACTACCATTTTCTTCCTAATGCTCCCAAATATACCGGAAGTATCCTCTTCATTTCAAAGTTCACACATATCAGAATTTCCCGCTGCTTCCAAATATACTGGGAGTATCCTTTTCATTTCATACTCATCAGAATTTTCTACCACTTCCAAATATATCGGGAGCATCCTCTTCATTTCACACTTATCAGAACTTCCTTTCACTTCCAAATATATTGGGGACATCCTTTTCATTTCACACTTTCAAGAATTTCCTGTAGCTTCCAAATATACCGAAGGCATCCTTTTTATTTCATACTTATCAGAATTTCCTACCGCTTCCAAATATACCGGGGGCATCTCTTCATTCTAAAATTCACACTCATCAGAACTTCCTGCTGCTCCCAAATATACCAAGGGCATCCTCTTTATTCTCAAGTTCATACTCATCAGAACTTCCTACTGCTCCCAAATATACCAGGGACATCCTCTTCATCCTTAAGTTCACTGTCATCAGAATCGCCTTTCAGACAAAGACAATTCTGATGAGGGGGCAACTGTGAACCCTTAATTTTGCACTTTCCAGTATGCATTTGAACCTTAAAAGCATTTGGACTCGATATACAAACCTTCAAAAGCTGAAAACTCTCAAAATGGAAAAAATAAAAATATTTCTTTTTGGCATTTAAACCCTTTTAGATCATCTGGGACTGATTAATGAGTACAATGCAACTAGAATCATGAAAAATGGACAAGAAACAAGCAAGAATGAGCGAAAGCGAGGCCTATTGCCATAGAGCTTTGCGGCACTGCCGCAAAGAGCTTTATGGTGCCGTAAAGCCCTCTACGGCAACTTTGGCGAAAATATGATTTTTTGTAATCCCACATTAGAAATTTGTGTTTTTTATGCTTCAAACCTCCTCCTATATATAGAGGGCCTCCCCACACTTTAAAACACCAACTTCTAGAGCTTGAAAAGCATTACTTCAAGCAAAATGCTTTGCATTTGCTCCTTGCTTTGCAAAATGAGTTAGGGGGTTTCTCCTTGATTCCTACCTAACTAGTTTAAGGTGTTTCGCCGCCTGCCTATTCGAAGCAAGTCTCTTGCCTAAGGCTTGTGTTCGCCGCCCAAGGCTAGCTGCTGCCCGCCGTCTGAGGCCAGCCATCGCCTACCACCCAAGGCTAGTTGCCGCCCACTAAAGCTAACCGCTGCCTACCATCTAAGGCTACCGCTGCTCGCCATCCAAAGCTAGCTACCGCCTATTGTCTAAAGCCAGCCACCGCTCACCATCCGAGATAAGCTTCTTTTCCTTTAATTTCCTTACATCGTTTAGTTAGTTAATTAAATTGATTTATCTAGTTTGCTAGCTAATCAACTTGGTAATCAATCAAATTAATTAATTAACTTAACCCTTTTTTAATCAATCAATCAAAACATGATAAAGTGGCCAGGCTAAACTAAACTCTTTGTAAGAAGGGAGAACTACGTGGGTTCTAATTCCTTTTCAAAGGGATATGTAGGTATGCTTGGTTCAGGCATCGAATCTAATTAAAATTTATCAACTATCCCCTTATCACCTCCTTCACTTACTTTTGTGTATGTTTTTTTGCTTTATTATTAGGATTAGTTTAGGGAATGTGTGACTTCCCTAGAACTCATAAGTTCTAGAAGAGGTATCCCCTAAGTTTGGATTTCATTGAAATATTGACTCTCTTTTATTTTGAATTCTAATTGTTTATAAACTTTATAGATTGAATGATAAAGCATATTATAAATTGTTCATGCATTTTAATTGTTCATGAAATATATTTTAAGTCACTTTTATATTACTTGGCCATACTTATTTTATTAAATTAAACCGAAAACCTAGTTCCCAAATCCTCTTTGGTTTCGAGGCTAGTGATCTTTTTCCATTGGATAATAATTAGAGTCAAATGGGTTTTTTCCTTATATTTTTCCAAATAAAAATAAATTAAGGTGTCAACTCTTAAAAACAATTTTCAAATCTATCAAAGATAAGCCCAAGGGCTTCCTCGTGAATTCTTTCCTAAATGAGCATTTTGATTGCCTTTAGCGGATCGAACCGGTGCTCGAGTGAGGCCTCACAACATCTATCTTCTTTTATAGATATTCTTTCTTTTGTGAATTCATTCTAGGTATAAAGGTATTTTGTCTAAAATTAATTCATGTTTTTACACCAATTTGTTCTTAACTCACATTAGTCCTTTTTAAGTCAAATTTTTCTTACCTCTTTACTTTCTTTTTAAAGACTATTCCTTATTATAGCTTCATGTGGTTAATAATTCCATGCACTTATCTTTTGAAATGGTTTAGAACCAAATCACTTTTCAATTTAGTCCTTCACTGACCTCTTAGTTTTGTCTCCTTATGTGTTCGAGAACTTACTAAGAGGTCATCCATCCTTAAATTCTTTTTGCCTTAAGTCTAGCACATTTAACTTTGGGGTTTCTCAAACCTCCCAGTTACACATATAATCATCTTTCTAAAAGGTCACATATAGACATATGTGATTGATCATTTCCCTCTTTAGTTATGAAATGATCCTCTTTATATCACATTAGGTCAATATTCTACCATTGTCTTTACTTGATACTTTTATAAGTGATTGTAAAATCCTTGCCTTTCTTGTTGTTCTAGTCTTCAAAGTAGCTTTATATGGTTGATAATTCCATGCACTTATCTTTTGAAATGGTTTAGAACCAAATCACTTTTTAGTTTAGTCCTTCATTGACCTATTGGTTTTGTCTCCTTATATGTTCGAGAACTTCCTAAGAGGTCACCCATCCTTAAATTCTTTGTGTCTTAAGTCTAGCACATTGAACTTTGGGGTTTCTCAAACCTCCCAGTTACACATATAATTGTCTTTCTAAAAGGTCACATATAGACTTAACGATAAGCTTCAAATGACAATAAGGGATTCCTATGCTCTATAGTTTAACCAATAACCCATAATAATTATAAAGTCTAGAGTCTAAACCTTTGTTCTAATACCCACTTTTTCATGACCTACTTATTAAGTTATGATGATCCTAGGGCATAAGGAGACATAAAGTCACCTAAGCCCGTAAAACACCATTTAACTTATAATTCTTTACTATTTACCATGTTGAACCTTATCCCAAGATTGGAACCTGACTACCTTTCCTTATCACCTGTTACTAGTTTATCATTTTTCATATTACCAAATACTTACTAACATCATTTACATACTCAACCAGTAAAATTTCCAAATTTGTATTTCATGTCATTATCCAAATGTTCATTTATTAATAAACTATTATAATAGTAATTACAATATAATTTACAATATGTATAAACCCAATGACATTTTAATACTAAACCTTTAGTAACCATGGAATTTTAAAACAATGGTCTTTATAGTCATATAACTAAGATTCATAACGCTTGAAATTAGCATTGCAGCTTCTAAGCGGAAAAATAAGGCTTGGAATTTACCCTGCTGACTCATCAACCTTATCTGGAAAATTAAACAACTAAAGAATAAGACAAAGCTCAATGAATACATAATAATACAATATAGGGTGAGTATATGGGTACTTATCATAATGAGCTAGTATGATCATAGAGCGATGTTAATCAAAATTGCCATTATGGTTTAATTTCTCATTTAAGATGGAAACAACATCTTTATTAAAAATAGAATCTTCTTGGAAGCAGAATGCTTCCCACACGTATAAATTCAAGAGTGGTAGCCTAAGTCTTGATCACTCATATACACCACATTATTCAAGATTGATAAGGTCTTATAATTAGGCATCACTACAAAAATCCAATGATTTATCGACGAAAATTAGTGATGAACACTAACCTATAACTAAATACTGACCGAATATTGATAGAATACTGATGGAATATTTGCTAGCAACATTCATCTATTTATTGACCGTTTACTAATGAAAAAGCAATATTACTGATGGATTACGGATAGAATATACTGATGAACACCAACCAACTATTACCAATGTTTTAGTGACCAATTACAGATGGAAAAGAATATGTAGGAATGTTTTGGCACTAACTAAGATGTTTACTGATAGAATTATATGCTGCAGTAGGCATTTCGTCAGTAATTCATTAGTAAATATGACTAGATACCGATGGAATATCAACCGTATTGGAAGAAATAGGGGCAGAATATTTTGGTGGGGAGCAAACCATTTACTAATGGAATGCCATGTAGTAGTAGGCTTTCTGTCAGTAAATGCTAAATAATACTGATGAAATACCACCGGAAGTGAAAAAATAGGCACGCTTTTTACCTCCTTTAGCGTTTTACTGACAAATTTTTAATCCACGTGGCATTCCATTAATAATCCGTCAATAATCATGAAATATAACCTGTTCACTTTCTTTTTTCTCTCTTCCCTTTCTTCTTCTTTTCTTCTTCCACTGCCATTGCTCTCTACCACCGTTTAGCTCCCCTATATTCTGGCTGGCCATCATCCATCACCGAATATTTTGTTTTTCCACAGGTACTTACATGATTACCTTAATATTGATTATGATTTCAATTGATTTTTTGTTTAGATTTTTGAATTTTTGTTTAGATTGATTTGGGATTTGAATATATATATATATATATATATATATATATATATATATATATATATATGTATATATATATATATATATGTATATATATATATATATATGTATATATATATATATATATGTATATATATATATATATATGTATATATATATATATATGTATATATATATATATATATGTATATATATATATATATGTATATATATATATATATATATATATATATATATATACGCCAATAAATTTTATAATTTAAGATATTTTATATTTTTAAGCTTAATAAATTTTTTATAAATTTATGATAGTATTAAATATAGTGAAATTATTTTATTAAAATACGTTAGTAATTATTTTAATTATCTTGGTTTTATTAATAGAATATTAATTTTATTTCAGATAATTGACATGTGGGCAACAATATAAGTCGGATTCTCACATCAAGAGGTCTGTACTATAATTTAATTTATTTATATTAATATATAAATATAATAATTTGAAATGTAATGTTCTCTTAATTATCTTACGTATAATTTGTAGTTTGTTATGTTTATTTGTAAATATATATGAAAAAATAAATGTTGTGATGTGAATTTGTAATTTGTGGTTGATTTGTGTATTATAATGTAATTTTTAATTATGTTGTTAAGTTTATGTGAATTTGTAGATGTATATATATGTTACATAATTTTAGTTTTATTTAAGTAATTCTATTAATAATATCGATAAAATAAACTATAGATTTATGTTTAATAACACCATAAAAAGTGAAAATTATTTTTTATGAATTTCATAAAATACCAAAAATTCTCTTCAAATTAAAAAATTAAAAAAAAATCCACAAATATGCTACCAAAAATTGAAAATAAATGCATTTCGTAAAATACCAAAAAAAAAGGAAATTGCAAAAGTTAGGAATAAAAATATTTCAACAAAAAAATAAAAAGAAAGTAATAAATTAAAAATTTGCCTTTGAAAATGAAATTTTAAATACATTTCATAAGATTGAAAAAAAAATAACAAATATCCTCTTAAAGGAAAATAGCCTAAAAAATATAACAATGCATAACAGCTCAATTAATGCTAACAAATAATTAAAATTCAAATATTCAAAATTAAAATGATTAAGAAGAATTTTAATTAAAATTTTTCCTAAAAGATATAGAAAATATCTAATATTATATTAATATCTTTATTATTAAGTAATAATATATATGTGTAAAATTATAATACGGTAAAAAATGGAAAAAAGTATAAATTTAGCGACATTTTGCATTTATCTTGTGAATTTATTTTATTAATTTTTATTATATGTTCTTATATTGTGATATTGCAATTGTTATTTGCACGGTGAATCTATAGCATTTTTTTATTGAATGAATTTAAATGATTTTAATTGTATTTTTGGACTTTCACAATCAAATGTACAAAAATATTGTTAATTAAAATGATTAACATATTAAGGATTAGCCGTAAATCTTGTTTGATGTCCTGCTCATCAGATGGTGAGAGGATATCGAATTGTCTAAATTGGGCAGTTTAGAGATCTTGTTGTTTGTGTAGCTGTCTATATATATTCCTATTTCATATAAATGTCTGAAATTTTGGTACTATCTTCCACTATGTTTTCTTAGTGCACATTGAAATACTGTTCTAATTATGTGGATTTTTTCAAATGTGGTGCACTAGAAGAACTATAGGGAGATGCTGCCAAAATTTCAGCAGATGTATGAATATATAATGTAACAGTAACAGTTATGCAGTAATGAGTTTCTAAGTGGGTTAGGTTATTACCTTATAGAGAGAGAGATATAAGGATGTAGAATTAGATGTTGCGAACTTAATTAAAATTATAACAAAACATATAAGTTTAAATGTAATTTTGTTTGTGTGATTTAAAAAATAAATTAATACTGCTGAATGTATAGGGAATAATTATGAGGACCATAGAAATTGGATGTACTCTAAACTTATCGATAGGTATTTGAATCCAAAATTCTTGGAGTGTTCAGACCAATTCGTGTAATTCGCGATATCACAACCACAATGCGTGAGTGGGACTAGTGCTCGATGTCCTTGTACCCATAAGAAATGTCATAATCGAAATTTCCTTAAGTCAGATATTGTCAAGTTGCAAATTCTGAAGAAGGGTTTTGTACTAGGGTATTATGAATGGTATTTGCATGGTGAAGTCAGTGGGTCTGAATCTTCAACCGCGGCAGAAGTAGGCGATGAAGATACGAACAGTTGTCCTCCAACTATATACCATAATATGTTAATAGATGCTATTGGGCCGGATTTTAATTGGGATTGAATGGAGGAAGCTCCAAATCTGACCGCTCATAAACTATATGATATGTTAGAGGCAACTAACGAAGAATTCTTGGTTGTGAGAAACAATCTAAATTATCTGCTGTGGCATAACTTCTGAATATCAAGTCATAACACCATCTATCTGAAAGGTGTTATGATGAGATATTGTAATGGTACAACAAGTCATTACCTATAGATAACACAATGGTTGATAGTTTCTATAGTACCAAGAAGTTAATGTAGGGTTTGGGTCTTCCAGTTGAGAAAATTGATTGTTGCAAGAAAAATTGCATGCTTTATTGGGGTGAAGGCAGTAATCTAATTGCATGTAAGTTTTATGATTGGCTAAGATATAAGCTAAGATGTGGGGGTGCATGTCCATAAAAAAAAATTCCATATAAGATTATGTTTTACTTCCCTCTGACTACAAGATTGCGGAGATTGTACACCTCTAAGGCAACTACGAAGCATATGAGATGGCATGCAGAACATACAGAGGAAAATGGGGTGATGTGACACTGTTC
This sequence comes from Reutealis trisperma, assembly GCA_947687605.1. Taxonomy (NCBI): domain Eukaryota; kingdom Viridiplantae; phylum Streptophyta; class Magnoliopsida; order Malpighiales; family Euphorbiaceae; genus Reutealis; species Reutealis trisperma. The sequence continues at coordinate 353,320 of CANTUT010000796.1, read as the reverse complement.
AGATTCTATAGCATGGAAGCACTTCAATTGAGTGAATCCAAATTTTGCTTCTGAAATTTGCAATGTCTGTTTGGGCTTATCACTAATGGCTTCCAACCTTTTGGACAATCTGGACAATAATACTCATCATAGCCAACTATAGTGACGCCATATAATCTGCCTCTAGGGATGTGTATGAAGAAGGAGTACATGTTCCTGTGTAAAATAGTTCCCAGACCAAATAATCCAAAATAAAAGTTGGATGTATTTTTGCAGCCTCTGATTATAGAATTGCTACAGTTGTGGGATATAGGTGTCAAAACATATGATGTGTCTATGAAGCAAAATTTTCATATACGAATTGCTCTGATGTGGACTTTAGGTGACTTCCCTGCGTATAGTAAGTTGTTTGGTTGGAGTACTCAAGATAGACTTGCATGTCCATATTGCAAGGAACTAAGAGATTCTTTCACTCTTCTAAAGGGGGTAAGCAATCATGGTTTGATTACCATCACAAGTTCTTACCGCTTGATCATCCTTTTAGATGGAACAAAATAGCTTTCATAAAAAATAGAGCTATTCAAGCATCTGCTCCACCTATACTTTTGGGAATTGGATTGTTGCAAGAAATAACTAGTTTAAAGTTGATGAGGGTGACCAAAGTAGGAGCTGATGATATGAATGCTCAGATTGCAAAGCAAAGCGGATGTAGATGGAAGAAACGAAGTATATTTTAGGATTTACCATATTGGAGGCCTAATTTGATTAGACATAATTTGGATGTCATGCATATTAAGAAGAATGTGTTTGAAAATATATTCAACACGGTAATAGACATCTTAGGGAAAACCAAAGATAATGCTAAATCCATATAGGACTTGAAATAGTTCTGTCTTTGTAAGGAGTTAAAGATGGATGAAGTGTCTGGAAAATATTCGAAGGCAAAATATGTGTTCCATAAGTGGGCCCAACAAGTCTTATGTGAATGGTTGAAAGATCTGAAATTTCCTGATGGGTATGTATCTAATATGGGTCGATGCATTGATATGTAGAAACTAAGGTTGTTTAGGATGAATAGCCATGAATGTCATATTTTTATGCAATAATTACTTCCTATTATCTTCCGTGAAATTTTATCGAGGGATGTCTAGCAAATATTGATAGAGTTTAGTTTATTTTTCAAAGAACTCACTTCAACACTTCTTAGGGAAGAGGACATGGCGAGGGTTGAAAATACCATTCCACTCATCTTATGTAAACTAGAACGAATTTTTCCTCAAAGTTTCTTTGACTCCATGAGGCATCTACCAGTACACCTTGCTTATGAAGCTCGTATAGTGGGTCCCATTCAATACCGATGGATGTATCCATTTGAGAGGTAAAATATTTGCCTATTTTAATATTTACAATCACATCCATTAATTTATACTCAAATGTCGTAATCTATGATATTTACCTGCTATAGATTTAATGGACATTTGAAACATAATGTCAAAAATAAAGTAAGAGTTGAAGGCTCCATTTGTAATATATACTTAGTTGAGGAAGCTTCATCATTCTGCTCTTATTATTTTAAACCTTATGTCTATACAAGGCATAGGCTCGAAATGATGATGGTTGAATGCCTGAAGGAGCAAATACTCATGGTATTTTATCAATATTCAACCTAAAATAAGATTGATGACCGATGAAGTATATAAGGTGGCTCAATCCTACATTCTTCTGAATTGCTCTAAAGTTGCAAAATACGTCGAGTAAGTTACAACTTAATTAAAATAACTCATTCTTCATCATTCTGCATAGTTTCCTTTCCATTTTACTTACTATTTTCCTTATGAATGAAGCTTATACATTGGTATATTGAAGCAAACTGTGCCGAATATATCAACAATTGATATAGACAAAAAATTATAAATAGAATTTGTGCACTAGTTTCATTCATATGTAAGTATAATGTAGTACCATTACTTAAAAATTAATCTTAAGTTTCTATCCTATACAATCAAATTGATATGTTTATTTTTGTCATAAGCCACTGATCCTACGAATAGAATAACAAATCAATTAATTATTGATCTATCCATGGGTCTGTTATGATATGTTACGACCTATCCTATTTACTTTGTGAATGGTTACAAGTTCCATACTAAAATGATCCTAACGAGTCATTAGTTAAAGTGGATGATGGAGATGATAATGATACAGATGATGAATCCAAATTTGATTCATATGTCAAGACATCTAAGAAAAACATAGACGAAGATGAGCTCAAAAAAAATAGATTCTGAATAAATGAATTGTGTACTTATTGTGTATGGATTGTGTATGGATTTTTCCTAATTGTGTAAAAGAATATTATTTTTACATTTACAATGTTACATTATATTTCAACGAAGTTATTTTTAACTTGTGTTGTAATTTTTTTTTTACTATTTACATTGTTATTCTATGATTACACCATATCAGTTTTCAATTTTTTGTTTTTGTTTTTTTTTTCCTTTCTATGTAACATTAAATAATGAATGAATTTATTAAACTTTATGAAATATATAGATGTCGACTCCAAGACATGTACCAATTCCTAGAGATACTCCTGGTAGCAGTACATTGACGTCCTGAAAACGGCGCCGCTCTTATGGAGGGCCTACTACCACTAATGATCTTCCCACTACCCTTTCTTCTTTACCATCTATCTCTCCTTCTATACCACTTACATTCACCCTTTTGACCATCACCACACAGATCCCTTTATCTTCTCCTCCTCCTATGTCTAGTACTTCATCTACTAGTCCTATACTTTCATCACCTTCCATTATTTCCATTATTTCTTCTTCCATTTCCCCTATCCATTATGCCTTCTTTTGTTACCCCTCCATCAATTGTCCCTTCTTTAGTTACCCCTTCATTTATTCTTCTTTCTGTTACCCCTCCATCCACTATTCCTTCTATTACCTCTCCATCCACTGTCCCTTCGCCTATTTCTCCATCTACCCATCCTTCATTTTCTACATTTACTACCATTACCTTTGTAGCAGCTCCTACCACTGCCCTACTAGTCCTTCTTCTAGATTTGGGGTATAGGCAGCAACTCACACTGGAGGGAGATGTGTAAGTACTATATTTGTTAAGTCTTACTTTTCGTTTAACTAACATTTAAGTTTTTTAATTGCAGGATGTATCCGCCAATGGTGACACGGATGATTTACAAGATATTTAAGAACCAGCTGAAACCTGAAGGCACGCGTTAGAAATCACTGTCTCAGGAGACGAAAGAGTTCTACTGAAAGGAGTTTCAGGTAATGAATAACTTATTATATAGAATTCAAAATTATATATATATATATATTCTAAAATAATAAATATAATAATAATACATAATAAAATATATGTTATATATAATACTATATTAAAAGATATTAAGTATAATAAATATAATAATATATAATAAACTATAATAATATATAATAAAATATAATAATTTGTTAGTAATATGTATTAAATAGATACATACTATTAGTAAATTAATTTTGTATTTCATATATTAATTATTATTTATATACTAACTTGTATTTTTTTTTTAGAAGTACTACTACTGGAACCTCGCTATATCAGAGATGGTGAAGACAACCTTCTTTAAGAAGGCTGCAGTTCTGTATAAGAACTTCCTCTACAACGTCAAGAAAAAGTGGAAGACAGAGACGTGGATCCCTCAGGAGACATGGGATGCTTGGAAGAAACACTGGAATTCTTTGGAGCATAAACAGCTATTGCATAAGACATCCATGAACAAAAAGTCAAATAAAGGCAGTCCAGCGAATGGACCGTCTAATCATACTGGAGGGTCTATCCCTGCTACAGAGCATGCCAAGAAACTAGTAAGATGTTGATTTTTTTTATAATAAGTAATTAAGCTGTTATAAAATTTTCGTACGTACTTTAAAAATTCATTTATTTTTTAAGTTATTAATTTCATAATTTTTTTATTTACTAATTTTGGGATGACACTTTTAATTTTTAACAGAGAAATGATCTTGGTTGAGACCCTACTCCTGAGGAGATCTTCGTACACATCCACACGAGGAAGGAAGACTGACAGACCTTTTTCAACCAGCGCTTCTAGCGGATTCATGTAAGTTTTAATTAGTAATTTTCCTATTAGAGTACATTAAACATTTTAAATGCCAACTATTATTATATAAAAAACAGAAGGATCTCAGAAACCTCTATGTGCAGATGTCCCAGCCGGCTCCTGGATCCACTGAGCTAGCTCATGTAGATGAGTTTGAGCTATACTTCAGAGCTGTTAGAGGTTGGGAGAAGGGACGAGTCTATGAGATGGGTTCGATGGCTCACTCATTCGGACATCCCAAAGCTAGTTCTTCCTCAGCTCCACCACTGTTACTACCGCCTATGGCTAAGCATATGCAGCATGAGATCAGTAGGTGAGTAGCTTAGATGAGGGAGGAGATGCAGCATGAGATGCAGTGAACAATCTAGAAGTAGGTCCACCAATAAGTTAAGATGTAGATGCAGTAGTTCTTCTCTAGGTACTTTACTAGTGGCACTGCTCCTCCACCTATTCCACCATCGGCTTCTACTACTTCTGATCAGCACACTTCAACTGGAGATGCTTTTATTGTTGCTGCTGATGCATATATAGTAGATCCAGAGCATGGCCAGCATCATGCCGAGGGCCACGAGGAGGATGATTTTTATCCACTTGTTCCTTTCTTTCTCTCCCTCTAATCAATCTTAGTTTTAATTAATCATTTTAATTAATTAGATCCAACCCAACCAAGTTAATTAATCTTTTTAATTACTAATTTTTTTAAATCATATTTTCCAATTAAATAATTAATTATTTTTTAATTAATTAATCACTCTTTTCTAATCAATTAATCCAATTAATTAATTAATCCTTTTAATTAATTAATCCACTCAATCCATCCACTTAATTCACTTAATTGGTTAATTAATCATTTCAATTAATCAATTAATCAATCCAATAATCCTCCGTTCTCATCCACTCTTCATGAGTAGGATTTTCACTCCCTTGTATCAATAAAATAGAATTTCAGTCCGGTAGAACTCCTCACCTGCCAAAAACAAAGGTATAGAATCTTTCCCTCACCCATACAAAATGCCAAATTAAATCAATTAATCTAATCTATCCCTAAACTCCTCCACTTAATCTTGGAATGAACTGTATAGGTTTTAATCCTTATTCTATGGGGTACATAGGCATATTTGAAATTTAAATCCAAAGCTCAAATCCAATTCCAAATTAATCCATTTTTTCAATTTATTTTTTAAATGTAATTATTTATATTCATGTTAATATTTTTGTAAGGGAATTTATGGCCTTCCTATAACTTATAAGCGCTAGAGAAGGCTTCCCTTCATTTGTTTATGTAATTGGTTAATGTAATTATTTTTTAGAGTTAACGAGCGATTATGTGGTTCTTCTAATATCCATAAGGACTAGAGGGAATACTCTTCTTAGCTTGTGAATGTTTACTTTACTCACTTTATTTCTTAATTTCCTCATGCATTTCATAATTATGCCACACTTATAAATTTCAATTATTATTTTATAATCGCAATTCATGAAATTAATTTTTTAAGCCAAATTAAACTTAAGAGTTAAATCAAAATTATTAAAACCAAAAATTGAGTCCTTAAATCCTCTTTAGATTCAAAGACTAGTGATTTTATTTTTAGATAAATTAAGCAAAGATTAATAGGTTGGAGTCATAAAATGGGGTTTTCCTTAATTTTTTCATCAAAATATATTAGGGTGACACTCTTAAAACATTTTCAAAATCAACCCATTCAAGCTTGAGGGCTCTAACCATGAGACTAAATGGAAATAAGCATTTCGATCCCCTCTCTAGCGAATCAAACTTATGCTCGAGTGAGGCCTCACATGGGCTATGTATAATTTTCATTAAATTTTCAATTATAATTATTTGGGTTCATTGGGATGAATCATTCAATTTATTACTTCCTTTTTAGTAATGAATTAATAGGGCCTTGTTATGTTTGATTACTCTATCTCAAGGGTTTTATTGGATTGACTATAGCTAGAGTTTTCCCCTTTTTTTAAGGCAAAGGATTCTTGAAACCTTTTTTAATAGTAATCTATAATATACATAAAAGTTGTGAGAGAAATGTTTGAACAGACTAAAAAAGATATTATTGAAATTAATTATAATAACCTTAGATCTGACTAGTCATAGCAAGCATTTAGAGATGAGAGAGAAAGCCCAATAATGGCAAAGGTGTCTATCAGAGACTTAATGGACAATGACAAGGTGACAAAAGTGAATGCATGTCAAGGAGGTGCTATGAAGCAAAGTTAAAAGAATATAAGTGATGCCAAATGTCATTGTATAAGGCCATATTGAGAGATGATAGAAATTAAGAGTGACGTGATATGAAAAAGAATGTGCAGATTAATTGATAAAGAGTAAAGAGGTAATAGACAAACATGTGTGAACTCTTAATTTTGCACCCTTATGATGTGTCCATAGCTTGACACCTGCTAAGATTAGTGTGCTATGTAAAGCTAGTATAATGGTCCCACTAGTCTTTTAGCTAGTATACATCAAAGGGGTAGTGCCTGTGAACCCTTAATTTTGTACTCTCCAGTATGCGTTTGAATCTTAGAAGCACTTAGACTCAGTAAACAAACCTCTAAAAGCCAAAAACTCTTAAAATAGGAAAATTGAGGAAACCAAAACATGTCTTTTTGACATTTAAACCCCTTCAAATCATCCAAGACTAAGTAACAAATACAACGCAATTGGAATCACAAAAAATAGATGAGAAATGAGCAAGAATAGGCAAAAACGGGTGGAATAGGCGAAACAAAGTTGGCTACCACACAAGGCTGTACGGTAGGTCTACAAACCTGTGTGGCAATCCATGCATTTTTCTCCTTTTTTACAATCCTACATTGAAATTTAATCCCTTCTTTGCTCCATTTCTCCCCCAATATATAGAGGACATCTCTACACTTCAAATCACTAATTTCCAAAGCTTAAAAAGCATTAACTTCAAGCAAACTGCTTTGCATTTTCTCCTTACTTTGCAAAGCAATTTGTGGGATTTCTCCTTGATTCCTACCCAACTAGTTAAAGGCTTTTCATCTGCCCATTTGAGGCAAGTCTATTGCCTAAGATTTGCCCATTCAAGGCTTTTAATCCACCCATTTTTGTCCGCAGCTTGACACCTACTAAGATTAGTGCACTATTTAAAACTGGTATAATGGTCCCACTAGCCTTTTAGCTGGCAGAGGCCAAAGGGGTAGTGCCTGTGAACCCTTAAATTTGTACCCTCCAGTATACATTTGAATTTTAGAAGCACTTAGACTCGATAAACAAACCTCTAAAAGCAAAAAACTCTCAAAATGGAAAAATTAAGGAAACTAAAACATTTCTTTTTGACATTTGAACCCCTTTAAATCATCCAAGACTAAGTAACAAATACAGCGCAACTAGAATCATAAAAGATGGACAAGAAACGAGCAAGAATGGGTAAAAACGGGCGGAATAAGCAAAACAAAGTTGGCTGCCACACAAGGCTGTGCGGTAGGTGTACAAACTTGTGTGACAATCCACACATTTTTCAGCTTTTTTGCAATCCCACATTGAAATTTAATGCCTTCTTTGCTCCATTTCTCCCCTATATATAAAGGACCTCTTCACACTTCAAATCACCAACTTCTAAAGCTTGAAAAGCATTAACTTTCAGGCAAACTGCTTTGCATTTGCTCCTTGTTTTGTAAAGCAAGTTGGAGGGTTTCTCCTTAATTCTTACTCAACTAGTTAAAGGGTTTTCATCTGCCCATTTGAGGCAAGTCTATTACCCAAGGCTCACATTGGGAGGTTTCTCCACGATTCCTACCCAACTAGTTAAAGGCTTTCTACCTGCCTATTCAAGGTAAGTCTATTATCCAAGGCTCGTGCTTGCTATCTAAGGCTAACCACTGCCCACCATTCAAGGCAAGCTGCCATACCATCTGAGACTAGCTGCCACTCGCCATCTAAGGCAAGCTACTGCCCCATCTAAAACTAACCATCGCCCACCATCTGAGGTAAGTTTCTTTCCTTTTTCGCTAATTTATTATTTTCCTTATTGGGATTTGTGTTCTAAGGCTCTTTGCCTAATTCTTGATCACTAAGGTAGTTAATTAGAATCTAACTTAATTAACTCCATTTAGTAATCAATTGGTTAAATCAATTAACTCAACCCTCTTTTAATCAAATAATCAAAACATAATAAAATGGCTAGGCTAAACTAACCCCTTCGCTAGAAGGGAGAACTGCGTGAGTTATTATTCCCATTCAAAGAGATACGTAGGCATGCTTCATTCAAGCATCGAATCAAATTAAAACTAACCAACTCTATCCCCTTTCACCTTCTTCACTTGCTTTTATTTTATTTTATTTTTGCTTTGTTATTAGGCTTAGTTTAGGAAATGTATGACTTCCCTAGAACCCATAAAGGCTAGAGGAGGTATTCCCTAAGTTTGGGATTTTTATTGTAATATTAACTTTCTTCTGAACTTTACTTGTGTATTTACTTTATAGTTGAATGGATGAGTTAGATGATCATGCATATTATAAATTGTATATGCATCTTAGATTGTTCATGAAATATATTTTAAGTCACTATGATATTAATTGGCTAAACTTATTTTATAAAAGTAAACTGAAAGCCTAATCCCCAGATCCTCTTTGATTTCAAGGCTAGTGATTTTTTTTCCTTTAAGGTAATAATTGGAGTCATATAGGTTTTTTCCTTATATTTTCCAAAATCAAAATAAATTAAGATGGTGACTCTAAGAAACAATTTTCAAATCTTTCAAAGATAAGCCCGAGGGCTTCCCCATGAGTTCCTTCCCAAATGAGCATTTTGATTCCTTTAGCATATCAAACTGGTGCTCGAGGTGAGGCCTCACAGCTGGTAACTCCACTGGAAAAATTCTTTTAATAAAAATAAGTGGACTATCAATTGGTTTTAAAAGAGTTTGGCCTTTTAATATAATTGTGACTTTGCATGCATCACTTGTATAGGCTTTTTGCCATTTAACTTAGTTTTAGGAAAACAATGGATAGTGAGTAGCATCTGTGAGGCCTCCCCTGAGCACCGGTCCAATCCGCTGAGAGATCGAAATGCTCTTCGGGAGAAACTCCACGATTGGAACTCGCTGTGAGTTCGAAAAATTGATTTTTGTAATTTGACATTGGAAAGTGAGTCGCTACTTTAATTTATTTATTTTAATTGGGAAAATTAAAGAAAACCCAATACGGTTGACTCCAAAATTTGATTTATCCCAATGGAAAAGTGCACCAATCCGCGAGTGACCAAGGAGGGCTCAGGGATCAGGTTTTGGTAATTACACAATTAAGAAAATGTATTTTCTTTAGTTTGGCTAAAAATGCAAAATAACTCTTAAAAATAAATTTTTGTGTATGCATGAATAGGAATATAATGATGAATGAATAGATATATATATATATGATGTGATGGAATGACAATAATAAACAAATAGGCAAGATAAATCCTATTTAATTATTACAATATCAAAATAAATGAAATAAAGGGGATCTTTCCTCTAGCCCTTATGGGTACTAGAAAAAGCACACATTCCCCAAGATAAACTGAAAATAAAATCACAAACAAAAGATTAATATGAATAAATCAAAATAAAAAGGAAAACAATATTGATAAAAAGATTTTTGGAGTTGATGCCCTTCAGAATGGCAGCCTGCGTATCCTATTGAATAGGAATCAAACCTCACGCAGTTCTCCCTTCTTGCAAAGGAGGGGTTTTTAAAATGTGTTGGTTTGCTTATTAACTTAATTCTGATTCTTAAATTAATAAGTTTTTATATCTTTTCAGTTTTAGACCTAAAGAAAATTCTAGATCTGAATTTAAAATTTAAAAAAAAAAGGAAAGGGATTATACCTTTGCTTTTCTTGGCTTTCGAACGAATGGAACTAATTTTGCTCCGGATCTCAACTCCACCTTGAATTCAAAGGAAGCTTAGAATATGGATCTAGAAACAGCAAATGTGTGAGTATAAGAACGAAAATATGCTTTGAAATTGCTCTGATTGCTTTGAAATGCTCTAGAATGCTTTAAAATTTGTTGAAAATCATGCCAAATGAGGCTGGAGGAAGCTCTTATTTATAGAGCTGCCAAAGGAGGAGCTGGAGGTACGGATGGCAGCATCGGTGCGGCGTGGCGGTCTGGGCGACACGCCAGGTGTGCCGCCAAACCGGCGGCATCCCTTTGATGCCACATAGGCGGCACGGCCATGATTCCAGAAGCATGAGATGCGTGCCACCTCCTGGGTAGCACGGCCATGATTCAGGCGGCACGAGAAAGAGGCGGCACGGGAATGTGCTTCCCATCGCCACTTGCACGGCTCAATCCGTTTCTATCCGTTTCAGGCCCGCTTCAGCTCCGATTTGAGCTCTGCTTGATTCTATGGATTTTTAACTGAAAGACAGTTCACTAAAGGTGCATTTTTGAGGGTTCACAGCTGCCCCCTTATCTAATTTGGCCAGACAGAGGCGAATCTGATAAGTGTGAATCGGAGGGCTTAGGATGCCATTCCGAGAATTCTAAACGTCCCTTTCAGTATTGGGATTTATCCAAGAGCTTCATGTTTGATTTCTGGCTATTCTGATTCAGTTTGGACTATTTTTCAATTTTCAAGCTATTTTTGAATTTTCAGTTTTTCTGCAATTTCAGGAGATTCTGAACTCCGATCGAGACCCTGTCTGTTTTGGGAGATGGATAAAAATCCCATGGATTCACTGCTTGAAACGGCACTGAATTTTGATTTAAAATAAACTTGTTATGGCAAAACCACATGAATTGGACTTGCGAATCAAAAAGTAAAAAAGATGTTATGATGGGGGGGCCCACCTCCACTTCTATATAAAGCTTAACTTCCTTTACTTTTTCTCATAACTTCATTTTCTCTCTCTCTCTTCTTTTCTCTCTCTCTCTATCTTTTACTTTTCTTCTCTCAAATTTTACTCTTTCTCTTTTTTACTTTCTCCTTATGGATATTTTCAATCAGCCAGCAGCGGGTGCTGAAAATTTGGAGACATTGCTAAAGGAGCCGGAGCAGCACATCAACTTCACTGGAACTCTTTAGGTATGCTTTCCTTTTCTTGCACAGTCAATAAAAATTCTGATAATAAAATATTTTTTTTATTTATTATTATTCCTTTTTTTTTTACAAAAATTACAGAGGACAAATTTAAGGCCCTGGGGTGGCCGTAGCGTCATGGAGTTGGTCCGCATTTACTTGACTAATCAAGAGGCTGTTCGTCTGCGTCTTGAGCCATCTAGACTGCTCGGGGGGCTGGAGCTGGATGTCAAACAGCCAGTTAATACCATTATACTCCGGGCATTAGTATAGCGTTGGTGGGATACTACCAACACATTCCACCTTAGCTGTGGTGAGATGATAATCACTCCCTTCAAGTGGAGCATGCTTACTGGTATGCATTTCAAATCTCATCCTCTCGAGTTTTATTCTTCATGGATCGAGCGCTCTTCTGTAGAGATGACCACTCTGATTGGGGCTGATCCCCCTCGTGGGAGCCTGAATGTCCCACGTTCTTGGCTTCATCAGGCTTTGATGACTATGGGTCAGGCTCCTAGTCAGTATGGTGTTGATCAGGGTGCTAGACTTTGTGCCTTGATTATCTTGAGCTGTACTTTTTTGCATAACAATAAGGACTGCATAAATCTAAATATCCTGTGATCCTCAGAGAATCTGGATGAGATGGTGAGTTTGACTGGGGAGGTGCTGGCCTTTGTTCCATGTATCATGAGCTGTGCAGCATTTCTCGTGGCACGCTTTGCAGTCATGGCGGTACCTCCATTGTGCTTGAGGTGAGTATTATACTCTGGTATTTTGTTGGCTGATCTCTGCCTAGGTGACTGACAAAATTTTATTTCCTGCAGTACTAGGTTTTTCGATGCTGGCTCCATCACTGAGAGAGCCTAATGCTATTGATCCCCCTTATGGACGCATTTGGAGGGCGTCCAATAGACCTTACTTCATGCCACGACAATTTGACTAGTGCAGACAGTTCTTTGCTACTGTGACTGCAGACCAGGTATTTCTCCGTTGATTAATCTAAATCTTACTATTTCATCTTCTACTACTGCATATTGCAATCTGTTTGCAGGTGAGATGGTCCCATTTATCAGGTTCATGGAGTGGATCCCTGACCGGATCAGGACTAGCATGGACTTGACCTCTTTTTGACTCCTGCTCCGTTGTGAGTCATTGAGGATATTCTATTTGGGAGAGAGGGTAAGAGCATAGGCTACAGGAGAGAGAGTTGTGCCACTACCTCCTCCGACAGATATGAGGTTTGGGCTAGCTATCTTGGGAGAGGATAATTGGGTTACTGGAGTTTCCTATCTAGATTTTCTGTTGCCAGACATGGATTATGATGAGTTATGTAAGATATCCTTGATGCGAGGGATACCTTCCTTGGACAGATTGCGAGAATAGTCACATAGGAGATCTAGTTCAGCATCTTCCCGAGGTCCTCCCTCCAGAGTTGGGAGCTTCTCACGGGCTGGCGGTACAGTTCCGGTTGGCAGCATAGGTCCTAGGGTTGGACCTTTAGGTGCTATGGCTGGCCATTCAGGCTTTGCAGCTGATCCTTCAGGGGCTAGTGGCTCTGCCCCAGCTCCAGTACCAGATGTTTCAGTGGGAGGTCCGACTAACTCAATTCCCTTGCCTACTGGTCTTATCCGCTTGCCAACTTATCTAGATTATTTCTCTGGTGACGACCGATTACGTTATTACCATCTTCCTAATGAGCGTCCAACCTTCTTTCCTACTATCCCTAAGACTATGACAGAGGTAATGATTTTATTCAACTTAACCTTTTGATAGTTTGCCTTGTATTGATTCTGATATGTCTTTCTTCCTCAGGTTCCCATGGATTTTGTTCACTATCACTACGACCTCTTGGGCCGATATGCATTTGCGTTGACCACCTTTCTGCATGAGAGGGATCTTTTGGAGGATAGTCACGAACAGGATGTGCCCAGGCGAGGGCGCCGCAGACCCAGGCGTGGTTGCTAGAGATATGTTTTGTCAATTTTTTCTTTTTCATGTATACATGTACTAAGGATGATGGATGTATGCATGATATTTTGAATGTATGCACTTTTATGCTTATGTGACATTTTGGAAATATATGACATGTTATGGCTTTATGTATGTTTTGAATGACATGGGTGCATGGTATGAATGCGGATATTTGGCTGAAATAAGAATTCCATTGCGCTGTACTTTACGCTTTTCTCTCGTTTTCTACTTGATTTTGAGAAAAATGAACGATTTTAAACCTGAAATCATGTAAAAACTTATTTTGAGGGAAGGAGGCATAAAGAGACAGGGGAAGGCTTGGGCGGCATAGTAGGCATGCCGCTGGTACAGGCGGCATGGTTGCCATGCTGCCGCCTCAGGCGGCACGTCTATCGTGCCGCCGCCGTAGCGGCACAGCTAGCATGCCGCAGCACAGTGCGGCACGCTTACTATGCCACCGGCAATAATTAAGGCAGGTCAGAATTCTATCTATTTAAATGACTTTTTGTCCATTTTCAGTCCGTACCATCGATCCCTGTGTCTTAAAAAGTCATTTTCAATCACTTTTTGCTTTCTATCAATTTTATTTATTTTTTATTTCTTACAATGGAGCCCTATTTCAGCCATGCGATGTTCCTATGGTGCAAGAACCTCACAAAAGTGGAGAGAATTAATCTGGGAAAATATGGGGTCAGCGCTATGCCTACCCTAAGAGGAATAAAGGTGGATTGGGAATTTTTGCGTGCCTGCTTGTGCTTTTGGGATCCAACTGCCCATGTCTTCAGGTTTGGGGCATCTATGGAAGAGATGTGTCCTACATTTGAGAAATTTTCTGTACTGCTTGGATCTGATCTAGAGGCTATGCTGGCTACTCCTGTAGAGAAGGTAGGATATTTCAACTCCTTCAAAGGACTTTTTGATTTGAGCACTGAGGCTGCTAGTCCTATGGTGGTGGATGACTGGGTAGATCTGAATGCTATGATAGCAGAATTCCATGATCCTAAAGATTTTGAGGATGATGGGTGGTTCCATTTGAGGATGCGGGCTTTATCATTCTGTTTGACTGTCGGATACATCTTTATGAGCCCTACTGGCTGGGGTGATGCTAGAGTTACTGAGCTGATTCTGCAAATGGAAGAGGGGAGATCTATTGCAGCCATAGTGTTGGCTGAGACCATTATGAGTTTGGACAGATCTTGTACTTCTGGTGGGCTGTGGTGAATTAGCCCTATTATTCTTCAGGTTAGTTGAATTCTGACTTCTATATTTTAGTTCAACTACTTTCTGTGTTTATGCTTATCTCTTTTGTACTTTTTCATATTTGGCTAAGAGATCATCTCGGGATAGTTGGACCTCCCACCAAGGTGGATTATTCTGCTTCTTGGTATAGAACTCGGACCATTGTGATAAAACGGGATTCCGAGAAAGAATGGACAAAGTGGTTGATGGAGCTGGACTCTGATGACTTACTGTGGAGGTGTGAATGGTACAAAATCAGAAGATTCATGACCATGAGTTTTGGTTACAAAATGGTCTATCTGCTAGGGTTGAGGATGGTGACCTTTTATCAAGCTACTAGGGTTATGCGCCAAATGGGACACAGTCAGGGCGTGCCCCCAGATGGCTCTCTATTTGAGTCTGTTCTGATTACCGAGACTGTTGCCCAAGTTGTTAGAAATGGATGGGTAAGGGGTTTTTATGTTGTTCGCCCTGCTGACCAAGGCGGTAAATCCATGCAGTATATTGATTGGTGGATAGCCAACTCCTGGAAATCAGAGAAAGCTAGAAGAGCTGCTATTCTTGAGGAGATAGAAGAAGAGACATGATTATTATTTTAGGAGAAATTTTTGACCATGTCTGTATTTTCTTTCAATGTTCCAAAGTTTAAATGAGACAAAATAAGACATCATTTCATTTTTTTTTATCTCTTTTATTGCTCTAATTTTTGCCTAAGCCGCCCTTTCGGGTTTTCAACTTAGTGAGCTTATTATTTTTCATTTCATTTTTTTTTCAGTAACACAATTAAGAGCCAAATGATTGTGAAAATGAAAATGTTGTTGATGAGTTGGACCAAACCCATATAGGCTGCCTACATATCTCCTTTTAATGATTTATGATTTTTATTCCTTTTTTCCTCTTTATGGAAAACCAGGTCCATGTAGTTCTGACTTTGAGGAAAAGAATGTGAATGCTGATCATGGTTTTACAATGTTTGCAAATGCTATGCATGAGTTACAAGGATGCTTTATACAAAGTATCTCTTGAGTTGATCCAGGTTGCATGGGCTGGCAAATTCAATGCCATCCAAGTCTGTCAAGATTGCAGCTTCTCTGGATAAGATCTTCTTGATCAAAAATGGACCACTCTAGTTTGGTCTGAATTTTCCCCTTGGATCATGAACAGGTGCCCTTATTTCTTTCAAAATAAGGTGACCCTCTTGCAATCCTCTGTCCCTGACCCTCTTATCAAAATGTCGAGCCAGTTTCTGTTGATAACCTTGCATCTCATATAAGGCATCCATTCTCTTTTTGTCGATGGCTAGAAGTTGGTTATGGTAACCTTTTGCCCATTCCACTTCATCCAACTAGCTCTCCCTTAGAATGCGAGCTAACTTGATTTCTACCTCGATTGGTAGGATGGCTTTCATCCCACACACCAAAGAGTAAGGTGTAGCACCGGTTGGAGTACATACTATTGTTCTATATCCCCATAAGGCATATGGCAAATGCAGGTGCCAATCCTTATGGTTGTCAGCCATCTTTTGCAGTATACTTTTCAAAGTCTTGTTTGCAGCTTCAACTACGCCGTTTGTCTGAGGTCTGTACGGAGAAGACTTATGGTGTTGAATTTTCTCCTTCTGTAATAACAGAGCAACCTCCTTTTGGAAGTGAGATCCATTATCAGTAATGATCTCAAAAGGGACCACATACCTACAAAGGATATTGGTACGAATAAATTGGACTACTCATTTGGAGTCCAATACCTGGTAAGGTGCAGCTTCAACCCATTTAGAGAAATAGTCAATAGCCACCAAAATGAACTCGTGTTTGCCGGAAGACTTTGGGCTTCTCTTACCGATGACGTTTAGGCCCCAAGTTGTGAATGGCCAAGGTGTGGTGATAGGAGATAGAGGTACAAGAGGTTTCTTCTGAAGTTTTGCGTAGATCTGGCACTTATGGCACCTCTGAACATATCTTGCGCAATCTTGATTTATGGTAAGCCAGAAGTAACCTTGATTCATAATCTTGCGGGCTAGAGCAATTTCGTTCATATGTGGACCTTCGTTGCCACCATGCATCTATTCCATGATTTGTTGGGCTTCTGTTTCAGTGACACATTTCAGATGGATGTTATCCCAAGTTCGCTTGTAGAGTACTTCCCCGTTTTGAATGAAACTCTTAGACAATTGTCTTAAAGTCCTCTTTTCTATTTTAGAGGCTCCTTCAGGATAGAGTCCATTCTTAATGTAGTTGAAAATATCCCAAAACCATGGTTTGCTATCAGCCGCTTAGACATTTAGACAATGAGTTACACAGCCTGACTCATGCTTAACTTCAACTGTAACTAGTCTGATTATAAAGCCATCGCTTATATCAAGCATTGAGGTGAGTGTTACCAAAGCATCAGCAAATCTATTCTTCGTCTTTAGTAGATAATTGAAAGACAGTTCATGAAAACTAGCTGCTAGTTCATTTAGGCGCTTATGGTAAGGAACCAAACACTCTTCTCTGATCTTCCACTTTCCCAAAGCTTGGGAGACTATCATATTCAAATCCCCATAAATCTCAAGGCATTTGATTCTGAGCTTTATTGCTGCCTCAAGTCCACAAATGCATGCCTCATACTTTGCTTCATTATTTGTCACCTCGAAGTTCAACTTGATTGCAATAGGTAAGTTTTCCCCACTTGGTGTAATGAATACAATATCGGCACCATATCCTTTGTTGTTAAATGCCCCATCAAAGTAGAGCTTCCATATTTCAGCTTCAATTGCCAGGATGTCTTCATCGGGAAATTCAAGCTCAACCCAATTATCATCTATTTGAGCTACAGCTAACTGATCAGCCACTATGCTACCCTTTACTACTTTTTGCTGCACATATTTCAGATCATATGCAGCCAATATAGCCATCCATCTTGCCATCTTACTGTCAAGAACTGGCTTCTCCATAAGGAATTTCAAAGGGCTCTTGTCAGCAAGAACATGGGTTGTGAAGGAGCAAAGGTAGTGTTGCAGCTTGTGGCAGACCCACATCAAAGCAAGGCACAGCTTTTCTGTAAAACTGTACTTGAGCTCATGAGATAGCATCCTCTTGCTCAGGTAATAGATTGCATTCTCCTTGCTGGAGTCTGGAGCATTTTGGGCAAGCATTGCTCCCATTGCTTCATCAGTTACTAATAGATAAAGTAATAAGGGCTTTCCAAACCTTGGTGGCTGTAAAACTAGTGGGTTTAGTAAGTACTGTTTGATCTGGTCAAAGGCTCTTTGACAGTCATCATTCCACTGCTTGGAGGCTCCTTTTCTGAGTAGTTTGAAGATGGGACCACATACATTAGCCAATTGATTGATGAATCGACTAATGTATTATAGCCGTCCAAGGAAACCTCTGATCTCCTTTTCTGTTTTTGAAGGTGGCATTTCTAGAATTGCCTTCAACTTAGCAGGGTCTACTTCTATACCCTTCTTGCTGACCATATGACCTAGGAACACTCCAGATGAGGCTCCGAAGACACATTTGGCTGGATTGAGTTTGAGATTGTATTGGTGAAGTTTAAGGAAGAATCCCCTTAATGCCTCTGAATGGTCTTCAACAGTGGTGCCTTTGATTACCATGTCATCCACATAAACTTCAATTTCTTTATGCATCATGTCATGAAAAATGGCAGTTTCCATCCTCTGGTTGCTCCAGCATTTTTAAGCCCAAATGGCATGACCTGGTAGCAATAGGTGCCCCATTCGGTAATAAAAGCAGTCTTCTCTTTGTCAGGAGGATGAACCATGATCTGATTATATCCCGCAGCCAGATCGGTTAAGGAAACCAATTCAGAACCTGCCATGCGGTCTACCAATAAATCAATGTGAGGCAAGGGAAAATCATCCTTGGGATAGGCTTTATTCAGATCCCTATAATCCATACACATTCTGACTTTGCCATCTTTCTTGGGAACTGACACAATGTTGGCCAACCAAGATGGATAGTTGATGGGCTCAATGAAATTGTGATCCAGTAGCTTGGTAATTTCTTCTTTGATTGGAATAGACCATTCTGTCTTGAGTCTTCTCAATTTCTGCTTGACGGGCTTAGCACCTGGATAAACTGGGATTTTGTGAACTACGATGCTTGGATCCCACCCTGTCATGTCTTTTGGTTGCCATGCAAAACAGTCTTGAAATTCTCTGATCATCCTTTTAATGTGATCCCTATCTATGCATGCAGATGCAATGTATGTAATTTTTTGTATGTCATGAGTGCCAGCATTGATGGGCTCTTTAATTGTGTCATCTTTTATTTCATTTATTTCATTTTTACTTGATGTCTCATTTAAGTTAGATTTAAAAGTTGGAACATCAAAGAAAAATGGAGATACAGAGTCGTAAGAGAAAAGAGTTTGATTTTTATTGATTTCAAGTGGGGATATGTCCCTATTTACATCAAAACAAAAGGTGAGACCCTTAAGGTCAATTACATCATCAACAGAAGAAATAGAAGAGATAGACTTAGATTCAGAAGATGAGTCTATCTCAGACTAGGACTCTAACTCAGGTATAGATTCTGGTTCAGAATCTGGTTCAGATGGATAGAAGGGGCTCTCTTCAAAGGACCAATTCTGCAGCTCGGTCTCGATGGGCTGGATTAAGGTGGAAGGGTCAGTTTTCTCCTCCTCAACAGTGAGCATGGATACTTCATCAAAGAGACTAGCCTCCATGTTCTCTTCCCAATTTTGACTGAGCATGTATATTGGTTCATAATCTTCTATCTCAAGCCTGACATCAGAAAAAATTTTAAATCTGGGAATCAGTTTTTCCGTAATAGGGCAGACCCAAGGCTCAGAAAAGTTACAGTAAGGAACTGTGTTACCTTCCTTTACAAAGTAGCAATTTAGAGTTTTGAAGTAAGGGCGCATGGGCCAGTCATAAACCTCACCTCTCTTAAGGGCAGCTATTCTGTCTCTGGCCCGATTTTCCATTTCTTCTATATCTTCATTAGTAGGCTTGTGCCCTAGCCCAAATGGTGGTGTTGCCACCGGATAATCCAGGAAAGACTTCAAGCCCTATTGGCTTCTTCCCAAACCTAGACCAGGAAAGTAATTCATTTTGTGGAGCATGTTAGCAACAGCAATATTCCCAAAGGGGTCAAAATCAAAGGGAACGAATTCTTTACCCTCTTCACCCTCAATGTATTGAATGAAGGAGAAGCCTAAAAGTGGATAGGAGGATAGCTCAGGTTGAATTTCAAGAATAGGAACAGAGCTTGGAATGTCTAGTCTTCCATGCATGTCCCCTTTTACAGTCACGATCCCATTTTTGAAAGGGAACTTGACCTTCTGGTGTAGGGAAGAAGGGATAGCCTTTGCTTGGTGGATCCAGGGCCTCCCTAGTAATAGGTTAAAACAAGATGGTACATCAATCACTTGGAATGGTATGGTGAAAGATGTTGGCCCAATAGTTACATCAATGATGGCCACTCCAAGGACCTCCCTCTTGGTGTTATCATACGCCCTTATGATCTGATCTGAAGGGGTAAAATCAGTAACCTCCAATCCTAAGCAACTTGCCACTTTCAGAGGACACACATTCAGAGCTGAACCACTGTCAATAAGAACCATTGGCACAGTCTTTCCTCGTGTAACCACTGTAATGTAGAGGGCATTATTGTGGTTAGGATCTCCTTCTGGAATGTCAGTTTCTCTAAAAGTAATAGATACCCTTTTACCAGCAGAGGTAATAGAAGCCACAAGGTTTTCTGGTGTGATGTCAATTGGAGCTTGGCATTGATTCAGTGCCTTGCAAAGAGCTTGGCGGTGAGGATATGAAGATTGGATCAAACTCTAAATTGAAATGTTGGCTTGTGTCTTCTTGAGTTGTTTAAGGATGGGATCTTCGTCTGGTTCAAGAATCCCTTTCAATTTATCGACAGGTGCAGAAATGGGTTAGGTAGGTTGAGTGTTTGGGGTTGGTTGGTTTTGGATAACTCTACCACTTCTGGTGATGGCATCGATCTCCTTAACTAGGTTAGAGAGGTCCAGGACACAACAATAACTGGGATTTGACTCTATCAAGGAGACGAGGTCAACTCCCTCATGATTGTTTATGGCATTGACTGTGTGGTTAGGCAAGGGGTTGGTGTTGATGTTTGGTCGGGCTTTTGGGGGAATCAGGTCATTGGAGTCAATGAGGTCCTGAATTCTATGTCTAAGGGCCTTGCATGCATCTGTTTTGTGCCTAGGTCCTTGATGATAATCGCACCTCTCATGTGGATTGTAATTTTTGGGAAGTGGATTAGGGACTGGTTTTGGTTCCAGAAGTTTTACCATGTTTCCCTCAAGTAGCTTCTTTAGGATGATACTCATGGGCACACCCCTAAGGTCAGAAAACTACCTCCTTTCAATCCGGATAGGCTTCTTGATTGTCATAGTGTTAACTCTCCCCCCCCCCTTTCTGATTTGTTGAGGAAGTAACATTACCCTGATGAGTGGGTCTCTTATATCTTGACCCCGATGCAGTGTCTTCTTTGATTTGACCACTCTAAATCAAATCTTCGATTTTCGAAGCAGTGGCAATTAGGGCTTTAAAGGAAGGCAAGTACTGAGTTTGTAGCTTTTCTTGGTAAACTGGCAAGAGGTTCTTGACAATTATGTCAATTTGCTCATTTTCAGGAGGTCAGTTTACCATTTGAGAAGCCTTCTTCCTCCACCTCGTAAGGAACGAGGAGAAGGATTCCTTAGCATTTTGCTTGGTGGTCTCGAGGTTTCTTCTGGTTACATCGACCTTGATGTTGTAGTGATACTGCTGAACAAAAATATTGTAGATGTCTTCCCAAGTCCGTTTCTTAGTGACATCCAAATCCACTAACCACTTCATAGCTGTTCCGGTCAGTGATTGTTGGAATAATTGGGCTAGAAGTTGATTATCCACACCCAATGGCTGCATAGCTCCCACATAGACTTTTAGGTGGGTCTTGGGGCAGGTAGTCCCATCAAATTTGTCAAACTCAGGCATCCTAAATCTGGGAGGAACCCTTGCATCAGGGAACAAGCTTAAGGATTCTGTATCAATCAAATCCTCTTTCTTTTTCATCCCTAACAGCATCTTCTCCATACGCTCCATTTTTTCCATGCAAGCTTTAATCTCAGGATTAACCTCCTTCCTTTGCAAAGGATCCGCGGGTTGGGAGGTGGAGGCAGAAGTGATATTTGTTGTTGGGGAATTATTCTTGAGGAATTCAGGTGATGGGATTGGTAGTGGTGGGGTAGTATCAATGTTTGTAGTTTCTTTGTCTTTGGATTCAACTCTGGAAGTGGATCCATAGACAAGATAGAAGGTGGGTTTTGGGTCAAGTTTGAATGATTTTGGCTCAATAGGGTTTTGGGCCAGAGAGGTCTGTTCCAGCATGGTACATACATCCTCTATGATAGCCCTCCTTTGGGCCCTCAACATGTTTTGGAAAAGGGCTTCCTGCCTTTTCATGATGGTCTCTTGATGTTTAGAGAGTTTGGAAAACATCTCATCAAAGATCTCATCAGCCCTGGTAGTAGTGGTCTCTTCTCCAGCAATAGACATCTTTTCAACCTTTAGGATAGAGAAATAAAGCTGGGTCAGTTTCTAGCTTAGGTAGGGAATAAAGATCATGGAATATATCAGTATTTAGGACCATGGGTTGACATGGGTTTTTAGGACTAGCAGTGCTTAGGTGGAATTAAGACTCTCCAACTTTGTAAGGTTTTATGCATTTATGCATGTATGAATGAAAAAGGTTTCATGATAATGATATACCAAGTTCAGTATTATGGTACATACAATCCTAAAGGAAGGTTCTATGAGTCATTACATGAAAGGGTTAGGTTGGTTTGAAGGGAACCCATCACACTAGAGATGCGATATACCTAACCACATGTGAGACAGGGAGCCTCGCGTGGGTCCAATGGTACGTGCATACTCGTTACACCTCTAAAAGGATTAGAGGATATGTCATAGGCTGGATGATTTCACTATTGGCAAGCAGACCTAAGGAAGGTTGCCCACTCAAAGTTACTTTCTATCCTTTGTTTTCCTAGGAAACTAGGGTTTTGTGGACAAGGAGTCCGATGTAGTGATGCATGAAAGAGTTATTTTGAGTTTAAAGCCAAACTCGGTATTTTACCAAAAGTAATCCACTTTATCTTTTATTTGAAAAAGATTTCAAGTCCCCAGTGGAGTCGCCAACTGTGAGGCCTTGCCCGAGCATCGGTCCGATCTGCCGAGTGATCGAAATGCTCTTCGGGAGAAACTCCACGATTGGAACTCACTGTGAGTTCGAAAAATTGATTTTTGTAATTTGACATTGGAAAGTGAGTCGCCACTTTAATTTATTTATTTTAATTGGAAAAATTAAAGAAAATCCAACACGGTTGACTCAAAAATTTGATTTATCCCAATGGAAAAGTGCACCAATCCGCGAGTGACCAAGAAGGGCTCGGGAATCAGGTTTTGGTAATTACACAATTAAGAAAATGTATTTTCTTTAGTTTGGCTAAAAATGCAAAATAACTCTTAAAAATGAATTTTTGTGTATGCATGAATAGGAATATAATGATGAATGAACAGATATATATATATATATATGATGTGATGGAATGACAATAATAAATAAATAGGCAAGATAAATCCTACTTAATTATTATAATATCAAAACAAATGAAATAAAGGGGATCTTTCCTCTAGCCCTTATGGGTACTAGGAAAAGCACCCATTCCCCAAGATAAACTGAAAATAAAATCACAAACAAAAGATTAATATGAATAAATCAAAATAAAAAGGAAAACAATATTGATAAAAAGATTTTTGGAGTTGATGCCCTTCAAAATGGCAGCCTGCGTATCCTATTGAATAGGAATCAAACCCCATGCAGTTCTCCCTTCTTGCGAAAGAGGGGTTTTAGAAATGTGTTGGTTTGCTTATTAACTTAATTCTGATTCTTAAATTAATAAGTTTTTAGATCTTTTAAGTTTTAGACCTAAAGATAATTCTGGATCTGAATTTAGAATTTTAAAAAAAAGGAAAGGGATTATACCTTTGCTTTTCTCGGCTTTCGAACGAATGGAACTAGTTTTTCCCCGAATCTCAACTGCACCTTGAATTCAAAGGAAGCTTAGAATCTGGATCTAGAAATAGCAAATGTGTGAGTATAAGAACGAAAATATGCGTTGAAATTGCTCTAATTGCTTTGAAATGCTCTAGAATGCTTTAGAATTCATTGGAAATCGTGCCAAATGTGGCTGGAGCAAGCTCCTATTTATAAAGCTGCCAGAGGAGGAGCTAGTGGTACAGACGGTGGCATCGACGGCAAGGGCAGCGCGGCTGATGCGCTAGCCGTCTAGGCGGCACGCCTGGTGTGCGGCCAAACACGCGGCATCCCTTTGATGCCGCGTAGGCGGCACAGCCGTGATTCCGGCGGCACGAGATGTGTGCCACCTCCTGGGCGGCACAGCCATGATTCCAGCAACACGAGATGCGTGCCACCTCCTGGGCAGTACGGGAAATATGCCTCCCAGCTCCACTCGCACAGCTCAATCCATTTCTGTCCGTTTTGGGCCTGTTTCAGCTCCGATTCGAGCTCTGCTTGATTCTGTGGATTCATAACTGAAAGATGGTCCACTGGAGGTGCATTTTTTAGGGTTTGCAGCATCAAATGGGTAAACCTCCTTAGGTCTATTCGCCGATAGTGAAATCATCCACCCTGTGATGAATCCTTTCATCCTTTCGAAGGTGTAATTAGCATGCACGTACTATTGGATCCATGCCAGGCTCCTTAAATCACATGTGGTTAGGTATATCGCTGCTGTAGTGTGACAAATACCCAAACTGAGCCACCCTTACCCTTTCATGTAATGAACCTAAATCCTGACCTTAGGTTATATGTACCATAATTAAAACCTTGCATCTTTGCATTCTTATGAAATTTTTTCCCTATGCATTCATATTATATAATAAAACATGAATTCATCTCAAGTCTAGGCTGAACCTTGAACCAAAAAAAGGTCAAACATTCTTACCTCCATTCAAACACCTCCCCCATAAATACTTTCACCTATACCCCATCACTTATCTAATAACCTTTAGACCATCACCCTAAACCTTTGACCTAAACACCATTATCCCTTTGCTCTAGCCCTTAACCCAAAATCCTGGACACTCTCACCTTCATCATAATACCTTCACTCCTAAACCTTAAACAAGCTTACTTTTATCCCAATCACCTTCTCTCTCATAAACCTAAAGCCATTACCTTGACCTTTAATCTTAAACACCTTACCCTAGCCTTTATCCTAAATGCCATCAGCTTAACCACATAACTTAAACACCTTGCCCTAGCCTTACCCTGAAATACTCGAATCTTACACTTCAAATGTAAACCTAAACCACCTTCAACCTCTAGACCTTAAGCCATAAACCCGCAAGCCTAAAAATCCTACCACCTGACCATAAGCCTAACCCCAGCCCCTATCCTTATCCTAAAAAAAAAAAAAAACAAAAATAGACATCTTAAGTTCTCCATACCCAAAATCATTATCTTGATCTTACCCCTTATTCAAAATCAAACCCACTATCTTTAAGCCCAACACCCATGGCCCATCACTTTTCAAAACTAGTTTATTATCCTTAAGCCCAATAACTTTGGCCCAACACACTACCTTAAACCTAATACCTTTGGTCCAGTCTACTACCCTAAGCCAAAAACATTTGCCCCATCATACCTTAAGCCTAAAAAAATAGTTGGTTCATGACATAATAGGGAAGCCTTTTCTCTTAGGATCTATGTGCCTATACCTTCATCACCTTTTCTGTTCCATACCTATCCTTTACCTTATTACTTTGGTTTAAAGGTACTAATGGCCAACCTGCTTGACATGGCTTTTCTAACCACATTTGTGACCAGACTCCTTAAAAAGCAAGAAGAGTATTTCCAAATTGTCCTAGCTATTCAACAAGTCTAACTCAATGAACAAAGGCAATCATCATTGAGGGAGTTTAGGCCATGATTAATCAAGCCAGCCTTAACCATCCTAACCCAAATCTTATCTTGAACCAGACCAATCCTAGCCCAAATTTAAGCCAAATCTATCCATATCTAAACCAAGTTAGGGAAGTTTCCTCTTGTCCAGAGACTAGATTACTTATGGAGAAACTTGAAGCTATAGAGAAAACCATTAAATCCTTAAAGTGCAATAGTGACCTAATTGATGTGGATAGTTTGACCTTGTTCCCTGATGCCAAGCATCCTCTTAAATTCAAAATGCCTGAAGTGGAGAGATTGGATGATACCACATACCCTATGACCCATCTGAAGATATATGTGGGGGACAATGAAACCTTTGGGAGTTAGTGATGAGCTCCTTGCTCAACTATTCCAATATATGTTGTGCCTTTGTTAAGCAGTATTATTACAATGGTTAAATGGATGTCACTAGGCTTGACTTGGAAATTACCAAGCAACTTCTAGAGGAGTCCTTCTCAATGTTCCTTTCAAGGTGAAGGGCTAAAGCTACTTAAATAGTAAATAGACCAACAAAGTAAGAACAAGTGAACGTCCTTGTGAAAATCCTACTTCTAACCTACCAAGTCCACTTGTTAACTCAATACCTATCCTCTTTTAAAGCTTTGGTTGCAACTATATCAAAGGTTGAAGATTGCATCTAAAGTGCATCATTTCAAACTTGCATTCCCCACCACTAACCCCAAAAAGTGATGAAGAACCCAAGCCCAATTTAGCCCTGCCTTACCTCAACCTTGAGTGGCAGGACATGGAAGATTTCAAGTTCAGCTAATCTGACCAAGTCTAAATCTCAAAAGTTTGAGTCTAAATTTGAGTCTAGGTCTATCACTTTATTTTCCTTTTTTTGTGTATTTTTCATCAATTATATCAGTCCATTTTTTATTATCTTGTAATAAAATTTTCTATCATAATAAAACATCCACATTTTTTTAATTATTTGTGCACTTGTCGTTCTTGTTTTAAAAATGGATGAGCTTTGGAAAAAAAAAAAAAAGAAAGAAGAAGAAAGAAAGAAAAAAAGAAGTGAAAAAGAAAGAAAAGGAAAAAAAAAGAGAAAGAGAAAAAGAGAAATGAATAATCAATTAAATCCACCACAACTAGCACATGTTGGAATTGAGGGGCTATCAACAATCGCCTTGCCAACTCCTGACCAAAGAAAGTCAATAAATAAACCTCTCATAAAACAATTGAAGCATATAAAAAAAAAATAATGCAATGTGATTACCCATTGTACTTTGAGTAATCAAATGATACACCTCAATAAGGGGTAACAAGTTCGTTATATCCAAAATTCAAAGGTCAAAGCCCCTCAAAGTGAAGAAAAGCAGCAAATCATGGTGGAATATTTTCTCCCAAGTTTCATTAATCTAAGCTCGCTAAGTTGAAAACCCAAAAGGACAGCTTAGGTAAAAGTTAGAGCTAAAGAAAAAAAGAAGAAAAAAAAAAAAAAGAGAGAGAAAGAGAGAGAAAGCTCATCCCAGTCATCTTCCTTTGTGTCCAAAGTTGTCTTCAATCAATTTGTCTCATCTCATGTATTCCAAAATTATCCTTTATCATTAGAGGATCATTCTCTAAAGTGATATTGCCTTCTATGCCCTTATCTCATAGTGGGGGCATATCCTTGTAGGTCATCATCATCACTTGTCAATCCATCCTGTCACTTAGTTTAAAGAGCTAATGCATAATCTCTCACATCACTTGCTTATCCATCACATCCCTATCTCTTATTGGGAACATGATTCCCAAGTTGTCTTTTCTCGCTAGTCCTTCAGTTACTCTTTATACTAGTTCCTTTCAACCAATATGTCATCTACATTCAAACAAATAGCGTCACCCTAATTGTCTCTTTTACAAGATTAGCTTGGCTTGTTCTTTTCCATGAATCATACTACAAATAGTAAAGTCATAAAACCTCTTTCATCATTTTTAAAATTTCCAATCCACCTTCATACCATTCCCAAACTCCATAATGTACCATCCTAAGCCATATTGAAAGAATCATACCATGCCTTCAAGCTTAAGCCCCATACCATCTTTACAAGCTCAAGCCTCATACCACCCTTTCCTTAGCAAAGTCTTATCATCTTTCAAAGGCCAAGCCCATGGGTAGAGCTAATAATCCTAAGTCTTTCTAGACTCATCATCCTTAAAGCTAGTTTTCTTTAGCACAACCAAAATCAAGTCATGTCTTGCAAAGCTTAAAAAAGGTTTGAACCACTTAAAATTAATTCATTCTATGAGTCTTTGGCAAAATTTCATTATCCTTGAAAAGACCAAGCCTCCTTGGCAAATTACATCACCCGTAAAGTCCAACTGAGTCAAGGCTTACCAACCGTCTGATGCGCATTGAAAATCTAATGCAACTATAACAAAGGGCAAACCCATATCTATGAGCCTATGATAGCCACATGACCAAAACCTATAACACCATGCTTGAGATAAAGCCAACCATCTTTCAAAAGGTCCAAAGCACCCTTATAGAAAAGCCCAAGCTAATAAATTATCCTCAAAGCCTAAAACCTTTTTACCAAAAACCTTCAAGCCTTTACCATAAAGTCTTCACCTTAAAACCCAAGCCCAAAAGTCTTCATTATGAAGCCCAAACTAAGAAGCCTTCGCCATAAAGACCAAACCAATAAGCCTTCACCATAAAGCCCAAATCAAAAAGCCTTTACCATGAAGCCCAAACCAAGAAGCCTTCATCATAAAGCCTTCACTATGAAGCCTGCTCCTAAAATGCCTTCACCATAAAGCCCAAATCAAAAAGCCTTCACTATGAAGCCGAAGCTTGAAAGCTTTCACCATGAAGCCTACTCCCAAAATGCCTTCATTTATAAAGACCATAATCTCTTTCAAGGCCAAATCTGACCGAGCCTTCTCTAAATGGTTTCCTAGCTTGACCTTTCCTCTAAGCTAGACTTAGCCTCCCAGCTTAACCTCCTACAAAGTATAGCATCCCAGCCTAGTCTTAATAAAAAATCTGACTAACCCTTCTAAACCTAATCGAACCTAAGGCAAAATGATCGAGCTTTCCAAATGTTGTAACATACTGAGTTGAAGTTTTAGACCTGACTAAGCCTTTCATGTGAACTTTGCTAAGGACAAGCCCTATAAACTGACCTTCCCTAAACCTTCCAACGTAATCTTCTCTAAAGACTTGACCCTCCTAATCAAGCTCTCCAATCCAGCCTCAAACTAAATCTTCTCTAAAGTTAGACCTATCTAAGTCTTTCAAACTGAATAGCCCAATCTTTTCCAAGACCACACCTTGCTTGACTCATAGAATGATTTCTTCCTAGGCCTAACTGATAACCATTGACCAACTTGTCTCATACTTGATATGCCTATTTTCACCTCTGAGCTAGCTAATCAACCAAAAACTAAATGATCAAATGATTTTCCTTTATTAAGGGTCCTTCTTTCTAAATATTCACCTTTCTAAAATGGGGGCATCTTTCTCCCTAAGATCAACATTGTTATATCAGGCTGACCCCTCACAAGTTGAAGGTATTTAATTATTGCATAATTATCTAGTATTTTTGCATTAAAAAGGCTTACGAATCAAGAAAATCATCAAACTTTCAAAGTAAGACAAATCATCAAACAAGTCAATTTGAATCAATCTCTTTTCAAAAATCAATCTTAAGATCATTATCTTTACTATTCCTACCAGATAGGATGGTCATCTTTTTTATCCTATCAGATAGGATCATCACTATTCATTCCTACCAGAAAGGACCATTACTTTTATTATTCCTACCAAACAAGACAATTATTTTACTATTCTTACTAGACAGGATGGTCATCTTTTTAATCCTACCATATAGGGTAATTACTTTTCACTCTTACTAGAAAAGACCATTACTTTTACTATTCTTACCAGATAGAACAACTATCTTTACTATTCCTACTAGACAGGATGGCCATCATTTTGATCCTACCAAATAGGATCATCACTTTTTATTCCTACCATAAAGGACCATCACTTTTAATGTTCCTACTAGACAGGATGGTTATCTTTAACATTCTTACCAGATAAGATGGTCATCTCATCATTCCTACAAGATAGGATGATCATTTTATCGATTCCTACCAAATAGGATCACCACTTTATCGATTTATACTAGACAAGATCACCACTTTACCGATTCCTACCATATAGGGTTGCTTTTATTTCTAGTAAATAAGATCACCTCTTTATCAATTATGACCAAACAAACTCGCCTACTTTTCTAGATTATCACTCCTACCAGACAGGAACATTGCTTTTAACTCTTACCAAAAAGGACAACAAATAAATACTACCAGCTGACATATCTCACAAATATACTAGGAAAATCTTCCTTAAAATTTAATCACACCGTTCACCCAAATGTCTAAACTCTGACCTAAACATTAATTTAGTTCCTTTTACCATCTCTCATCCTCAGGTTTACTATCATTAGAATCGCTTTTTAGATGAAGACAATTCTAATGAGGAGGCAGCTATGAACCTTTAATTTTGTACCCTCCAGTATGCTCTTGAATCTTAAAAGCACTTAGACTCAGTAAACAAACCTTCAGAAGCTAAAAACTCTCAAAATGGGAAAATTGAGGAAACCAATACAAGTTTTATTAACATTTGAACCCCTTCAAATCATTAGGGACTGAGTAACAAATACAACGCAACTAGAATCACAAAAAGGACAAGAAACGAGCAAAAACGGGTGAAAACGGGCAGAATAGGCGAAACAATGCTGGCTGCCTCATAAGGCTGTGGGGTTGCAGCATAGCCTTCTCCAGTGCCACATAGACCTATGCGGTAGCCATAGAGACTTATGCAGCACTACTGTAGAGGTAGTGCTATAGTTTTGCATAGACCTGTGCAGCACCGTATAGACCTGTGTGGTAATCCATGCATTTTTCACCTTTTTTGCAATCCTAAATTGAAATTTGATACCTTCTTTGCTCCAATTCTCTCCCTATATATAGAGGACCTCTACACACTTCAAATCACCAACTTCTAGAGTTTGAAAAGCATTAATTTCAAGCAAACCACTTTGCATTTGCTCCTTGCTTCGCAAAGCAAGTTAGGGGGTTTCCCCTTGATTCATACTCAACTAGTTAAAGGCTTTTCACCCGCTTATTCAAGGCAAGTCTATTGCCTAAGACTCGTGTTAGGAGGTTTCTCCTTGATTCCTAAAAGCTTTCCAACCACCTATTTGAGGCAAGTCCATTGCCCAAGGCTTATTCCGCCATCTGAGGCTAGCCATCACCTACCATTCGAGGTATGCTGCTACACCATTCGGGGCTAACCACCACCTGCCGTCCGAGGAAAGCCACCTCTTGCCATCCAAGGCAAATCGCCACTTTGTCTAGGACTAGCTGTTGCCCACCATCTGAGGTAAGTTTCTTTCCTTTTTCTTTTATTTATTATTTCCCTCATTGCGATTTATGTTCTAAGGCTCTTTGCTTAATGCTTGATCGCTAAGGTAGTTAATTAGAATCTAACTTTATCAACTCTATTTGGTAATTAATTAGTTAAATTAATCACTCAATTCTCTTTTACAATCAATCAAAACATAATAAAGTGGCTAAGCTAAACTAATCCCTTCGCTAGAAGGGAGAACTACATGGGTTCTAATTCCCATTCAAAGGGATACGCAAGCATGCTTGGTTCAAGTATCTAATCCAATTAAAACTAACCAACTCTCTCCTTTATTACCTTCTTCACTTGCTTTTATTTTATTTTACTTTTGTTTTGTTATTAGGCTTAGTTTGGGGAATGTGTGACTTCCCTAGAACCCATAAGGCTAGAGGACGTATCCCCTAAGTCTGAGATTTTTATTGTCATATTAACTTTCTTTTGAACTTTACTTGTGTATTTACTTTATTGTTGAATGGATGAGTTGGATGATCATACATATTATAAATTATTCATGCATCTGAGACTATTCATGAAATATGTCACATCCTAAATTCAGAGATATGACGGTCCTAGAACATGGAGAGACATAAGGTCACCCACGCCCGTAGAACCCACTTATGCTTATATCATACCAACACCTCTTACATTAACTTAAATAAACTTTTTTTTTTTTTTGAAAGCCTTAAGTTGCGGAAGCATTGTTAAAATATACTTTAAACATAATCCATAAGGAAATGATATTTAGAATCCAATTAAAACCTTTAAAGATAACATTTCAAAATAAATATTCCTAAAGCATCTAAGGATAACTCTTCATAACATATTAAACTAATTATCTTGGACAAGGAATTCCCTAAGTGAAGTAGGATGCTTGAGCCATCACCTTGCCTCGTCATACTACTCACCTGGAACCACACACGGAAAAGGAGTGAGATAAATGATCTCAATGAGTAAATAATATGGCATACATGATAACATATATCCCTTTTTAAAAAGGAAACCCATAGCTTATAACACATAGTTCATGTTTTACAATTCATGAATCAAAGTTTGCAATTTAACAAGGTTTGCAGAAAATCACACTTAATTACTTGTGAGTGAAGACTCTTACTCAATTCACTCTTGAGTGAAGACACTGCTCAATTCACTCGAATTTACATAAGTGAGTGAAGACTCTTGCTCAATTCACTCGTGAGTGAAGACACTGCTCAATTCACTCGAATTTATATAAGTCAGTGAAGACTCTTGCTTAATTCACTCATATTTATGGTAATCACTTATAACAATAGCACCTAAGAAAGCAATAACATGTATCACAATAGCAATAGTAGTTTAGACGTGACAAGAGATAATATAAGATTAGAGCGTGATTCCAGAAAGAAAGGTACAATTACAAAAGGTTTTTCATATCATTGAATAAACATTATTGGTTTTGGACCAAATGTCCTTTGGCAACCCAAGCTTATAAAAAAATCATTTAGTCATAATTAAAAAAAAATAGAAAAGACCTTGGGTTTCAAGATATTAATGATTCACATAACATGATAACTTGTATTTGTAACTTGAACATAATGTTTACTCACCTTGTGGTTCCTTCACTCCTAGTACATGTAACCCTTTTGAACCTTTAAAACTCCTTAAGCTCTATATAATATTTAATTTAATACTTAGTATTATTTAATCATGATGTTATCCTATCCCATAACTACCCCATGCACATATAACATTAACACATACTTAGAGTTGCACATATAAGTGCACTTCATCACTCGCATATACCATGTTGACTTTAAAAGTCTTGTACACTTAGCCTTTATAGGCCCATATGAAAACACATTATAATTCATGTCAATAACTTTCTAAGGTCAACACAATATCATTATCTTAATATCAATTCACTTTAACAATCATCTTAGTATACTTAACATTTCCATATATGTCAACTTAACAAATAACCTTTCAAGTGCCATACTTATCTCTTATGACCAATTCATTCAATTAATCTCTTCATCAATTCAAGATCATTAATTCATTATCAAGTCATTATACAACCTGTTTCCATATTATCCAATCACATTCACATATTAATCACAACATAAGGTTAAGATACCTTAAGTATACCAAATTGCCTCTAGCCTCACTAGAGTCATTCCTTCAATCAATATGCAATTTAACCATTTATCATTCATTCATACATGTCAATAATTATTAAAATACACTACACAAAAATTTTAGACATTGGGATAAGATCCCAACAATGGCCGAATACTTCATTAAAGAGGAAATTTGAATTTTCTTACTTTTGCACTTTCTGTCTATTACAGTAATATATAGAAACATTGTTTGAACCAAGATTTTTCATATAATCAAAACAAAAATCATTTTAGAACATAAACATATAGGAATCAGCAATATATAAATCCATATGCATGAAATTTTTGAACTTTAGGTTCTAGGACGAAAAACCATGATTTTTTCTTATTTTCGGTACTTTTTGGTCATTAAAGCAATATGTAAACATGTGGTTTAAATCATTATTTTCCATTCAATCACAACAAATACCCGTTTAGAGCATTGATATGTACAAATCGGCAGCCATGGATGTCTTTCATACATGAAAATTCCATATTTAGTGTTTAAAAAGAAAATCATGAGTTTTCAAGCTTTCTAGTGTTTTCTGATCATTACAGTAACATATAAACACATGATTTAAATCATTATTTTTTACCTAAACAAAACAAATATTAGTTTAGAATATCAACCACCACAATTTGGCAGCCATAGAATTATCAAACCATAGAATTTTCTAACTTTCAAGTTCTAGGGCGAAAACCTTGAATTTTCTTATTTTCTGAAACTTTTCAGTTATTACAATAATATGTAAAAATATGATTTAATCTAATATTTTTCATCAATTTAGAATCTAAATATGCAGTATCTTCCCCCCCCCCCCCCCCCCCCCCCCCCCTTAATGAATTTATGTTTGAAAATTTCAATTTTTAAGTTATAGGATTCACTTTTGGCGAAATCGCGTAGGAAGGTTGATGTTTTTGGTAGAGAAATTAATTTCTCTTTCAAAAACTCACCCAAACTGAATTAAATCTATAGAAATTAGTAAATAACCAGTTAAAAATAATTTTCTTATAATTTATTTCATAGAAATCAGATGGAAAATTGAAAAGAAAGAAAAACTTACGAATACGAGTAAGAAATCGCAAAGTTGAAAGGTGCTTTGTGAATTTCGGTAGAGAGAATGATTTTTGGAGAATTTTTCTGCCAAAATAATGAAGTAACAGAGTGATGGCTGCTGGAATGAAGGGCTAGCCGAATTTTAGGTATTTATATATAGGGTTTTGGACAATTTCCAAGATTACCCTTAATGAGCTAGATTATGAGTGTTTTAGTGTAGTG
Organism: Reutealis trisperma; assembly: GCA_947687605.1. NCBI lineage: Eukaryota > Viridiplantae > Streptophyta > Magnoliopsida > Malpighiales > Euphorbiaceae > Reutealis > Reutealis trisperma. Next base: position 319,124 of record CANTUT010000796.1, on the reverse strand, counting down.
AGCTTTTGGGTATTTGGGTTTTTTAATTAAATTTGGGGCTGATTATAAGTAATTAAAAATAAAATATTTTTCTTATTATTTTCATTCAAATTTCCCCCAAAATATTTATTTAAAAATATTTTAAAAATACTTATAAAATTAATTTATGCTTAAAAATTGCCTTTTTACGTGAAAATTCATTTTATGAAAAATAAATTATTTCATTCTAATGCACTTCTTTTAAATCATTTATTTCACAATAATAATTCATATTAGGCATACAAAAATTAATTTAACATGCCACATACCCATAAATCATATCACACATGAATTTTCATGGAGTCACATATTTTGTCACAATAACCCTAAATTCACACAATTTGTCATGAAAACTCATAAGGTAGATGTGAGTTATTACAAAATATATTTTAAGTCACTCTTATATTAATTGGCCAAACTTATTTTGTTAAAGTAAATTGAAAACCTAGTCCTGTGATCCTCTTTGGTTTAGAATCTAGTGATCTTTTTTTCCTTTGAGATAATAACTAGAGTCATATGGATTTTTTCCTTATATTTTTCCAAATAGAAATAAATTAAGGTGGCAACACTAAAAAATAATTTTCAAATCTATCAAAGATAAACTTGAGGGCTTCCTTGTGAGTTCTTTCCCAAATAAGCATTTTGATTCCCTTTAGCAAATCAAACCGATGCTCGAATGAGACCTCACAGTGCCCTAAAGGAAAATGAGTTTTCATGCATAATATTACATAGACTGACCTTTTTCAAACCCTAACTAGACTTTTTGTACCAGACAGTATTTTTCTAAAATTGATCGAGTCTTTTTCAAAACTGATTGTCGACTATTCAATAATTAATTTCGGATCCACCAACTCTGACTGATATTTTTTAGAATCTAGAAAGCCTTGAAAACTTACTCAAAAGCCCTAAAAACCTAAAGAAATCACAAATAGATTAGCCATCAAAAGTGCCAATGAATTTGTGCAGATTTGCATGCCTTGCCGATGGCAACCGCCAACCACATCTAAGAATCTGCCAAGTCTTCTAGCGGACAATCCCCCCTTTTGTCATAAAATCCTAATTTTGACCCTATTTTGTTCAATTTTCACCTTTTTTTTAACTTTATCCTTCTTGTCTTTTTCACATTTCTCATTCCTAAAATGTCCCTCACCCCTTTGCCTATAAATAGGCCTTCATTCCCACCATTTTTTCTCATCTTCTTGAGTTTGTATTGATAAGCTATCCACTTACTCATCTTCTCTCTCTCCCTCCCTCGAATCAATCATTGTAACAATCCACATCTACTCTAGGAGTTTTCGTGACAAATTACTTGAATTTAGAATTATTGTGTCAAAATATGTGCTTATAGGAAAATTCATGTATGATGTGATTTATGAGTGTGTGGGATGTTAAATTAATTTAATATACCTAATATAAATTGTCATTATGAAATAAATGATTTACATAAAGTGCATTAGCATAAAATAATTTATTTTACATAAAATGAATTTTCATGCAAAAAGGCGATTTTTAGGCATAGAATAATTTTATGAGTATTTTTAAAATAATTTTTAAATATATATTTTGGGGGGATTTTAATGAAAGTAATAAGAAAAATAATTTATTTTTTAATTACCTATAATCAGCCCCAAAATTAAATAAAAAGCCTAAATACCCAAAAGTCCACTACACCAAAACACTCTTAGCTTAGCTCATTTAAGGTAAACTTGAAAATTGTCCAAAAACCTAAATATTTAAAGGGAATTTCAGCCAGCCCTTTATTCCAGCAACCACCATTCTGTTATTTCATTATTTTGACAGAAAAATTCTCTCAAAATTATTCTCTATACCGTAATTCACAAAATACCTTCAAACTTTGCGATTTCACGACCGTTTCGTAAGTTTTTTCTCTCCTTTCAATTTGCTATTTGATTTTTATGAAAATAACCATGGGAAAATTATTTTGAACTGAATATTTACTGAGTTTTATTTATTAAATTCAACCTAGGTGATTGCTTGAGAGAGAGATTGATTTTTCAATCGAAAACACTAACCTCTCTATGCGAATCCTCTAAAGGTGAATCCCAAAACTCAAAGTTGGAATTTTCTTGCATAAACACAACAAGGGGGGGGGGGGGGGGGGGGGGGTGATTTTTGTATTTTTGTATTCTAAATGGATTTTTGATGTGCTTAGATGAAAAATATTGAATTAAATCACGTTTCTACATATTACAGCAATGACCAAAAAGTTTCAGAAAACAAGGAAATTCATAGTTTTCGTCCTATAACTTAAAACTTGGAATTTTCATGCATAAGAAATGTCTATGGCTGCCAATTTGTATATATTCATGTTCTAAACTGATTTTTGTTATGTTTGGATGAAAAATAATGGTTTAAATCATGTGTTTACATATTATTGTAATGATCATAATGTACCAAAAACATGAAAGGTTCATGGTTTTTACCTAATTCATAAAAGTTGAAAATTTTTCATGCATATGAATCTATATGGTGCTGATTCCTACATGTTCACATTCTAAAATGATTTTTTTTTATTACATGAAAAATCTTGGCTTAAACCATGTTTTTGCATATTACTATAATGAACGGAAAGTGTGAAAAGTAAGAAAAATGCATGTTTTCCTTGAATAGAGCATTCGGCCAACGTAGGGATTTTTATCCTAATGTCTATAATTTTTATATGCTATATTTTAATGATTATTGACATGTATATATGAATGGTAAATGATTAAATTGCATGTTGATTGAAGGAATGACCCTAGACAAGCCTAGAAGCAATTTGGTATACTTAGGGTATCTTAACCCTATGTTGTGATTGATATGTGAATGTGATTAAGTAATATGGAAATATGTTTTATGATGAGTTAATAATGAATTAATGATCTTGAATTGATGAAGGGATTGATTATATGAATTGATCATAAGAGATAGGCATGGCACTTGAAGGGCTATTATTAAGTTGATATATATGAAAATGTTAAGTATATTGATTTTGAGATCATGACATATTTTGTTTGACTTTAGAAAAGTCATAGTATGAGTTATAATGTGTTTTTATGTGAGCCTATAAAAGCTAAGTGTGCAATACTTTTAAAGTGAACATGTTATTTGCATATGATGAGTGCACTTCTATATACAACTCTAAGTGTATGTGAATGTTATATGTGTATGGGGTAGTTATAGGATAGGATAGCATGATGATTAAATAAATACTAAGTATTGAATTAAATATTATGATAGAGCTTGAGGAGTTTTAAAGGTTCAAAGGCAATGAGTGTTAGGAGCAAAGGAAACACCAGGTGAGTAAACATTATATTATTGTTACAAATACAAGCTATCTTACTATGTGTACCCTTGACATTCTTGAAACCCAAGTTCTTCTCTACTTTCAAAATGAAACTCTATGATTTCTTTATTAAGCTTGGGTTGCCAAAGGACAATTGGTCCAAAACCATTTTTGGTTATCCGATGATAATTCCTTTGTGATTATTGCCCTAATTTATATTCATTCTGGAACTACACTATCATTGAATCTTTTATTCAAAAGTTAAACTGCTATTGTTATTATGATACATGTTATTGTTGCCTTAAATGTTATTGTTATATGTGATTACCATTAGCTCTAGCTATAGTACCTTTAACCCTTTATGCAAAAGTCCTTGTGCCGATGCGGGTAATCATCAGAACCTGTGCATATGGTCTTAACCCAATGGATAGAGGTAGTGTATCCACCTTAGCTAGAAGGGGCAGTTTTAGCCATAGGGCTTGATCAACTTCATGCCTTTCTATGTGATAGGAGTTGGGATTTAGTTTAATGCCACCTCTCCTCTATGTGTTCAAGTGATTAGGGCAACAGCATTCACTCTCTATGTGTTACAAGTGTGATTTCTTCAAACTTGCTAAATTGAAAACCTTGCTAAATTGCAACTTGATTTATGAATTGTAAATCATGAACTATGTGTATAAGCTATGAGTTTCCTTTTTAAAGGAATATAAGTTAATGTATATGCTATATTATTTACTCATTGAGATCATCTATCTCACCCCTTTTTCCTTGTGTGGTTCCAGATGAGCAGTGTGAGGAGGCAAGGTGATGGCTTAAACATCCTACCTTGCTTGGGAAATTCCTTATCAAAGTTTTTAATAATACTATGTGATGAAGGGTTGTCATTAGATGCTCCAAGAATATTTATTTTTTATGTTTATTTGAGATGTTATTTATTAAGGTTTCAACTGGATTATGAATATTATTTTCTTATGGATTGTATGTGAAGTATCTAATTATTGTCTTCCGCAACTAAAGGTTTTCATATAAATGTTTTAAATGAGTTATTGTATAAGGTTTGGTATGATACTAGGCATGATTTTATATATGTGGAATGGGTTCTACAAGAGTGGGTGACCTTATGTCTCCCTATATTCTAGGACCATCATGTCTCTAAAATTGGAATGTGACAAAGATGGTATCAAAGCTGTAGTTTTTTTAAAGTCTAGTTTAGACTTATTGGGTTAATTAAGTATAATCTTAGAGCATAGGAATTTTCCTGTCATGTTACTTGTAGTCTGTCACTAGCATAGTTCTGCAAAATCCTAATAAACTATAGTACCCCTTGTTATTGTTGTGCGCCTTATGATTTTCTCTTCAAATGACCAAAAAGATTACCCTTGCTAGAGGACCGTGACCTAGAGCAACGCGTGTGGCATGCAAAAGGACATGGCAAGAGATGTTTAAGAAGGTCATGCCTGTGATCCACCTTAAGAAAAAGAAAACTCCTGCAATGCGAATGATGTTAATTGATTGCCTAGCAATTTAGTATGCATTGATTTCTTTTATTGCCTATGACATGAATGACTTATATATGATAAGGAAACTCCTTATGCTATAAGAATATATGTTATATAATTATGATATATGATATATGCTATATGATAAGTGATATATGATATATGTTATGTGATAAGTGATATGTGATATATGCTATGCGGTATGTGATATAAGATATGATATTATATGATGTGTAATCATGTAAGATGCATGGTTAGTATGATATGATAATAGGGTTAGATGGGTTAGAAGGGAGTTAGCACTAAATTCCCTTATCATGATAGTAGAATGCCTCCCACGAAGAAAGTCTGCACAGCTGACCAACCTATTAGGGCTAGTGAGGATGCGATATCGAACACTACTTCGAATGTTGCCTTTGCATCTGCAGGGTCAAGAGAGAGATCTAATGTAGGGGCACCAACTATCGGTTCTAGTGAGCAAGCATGTTCACAAGAGGTGCAAGCTATGCACGAGGAAATAAGAGACTTGCGCAAGGAATTGAACGAGCTGCGAGCTTAGAGGTGAGAAGTACCGCCAACACAAGAAGGAAATGGAGTTTTGCCTCCTGCGATAATGGCACCTGCACTAAGGGCAAGGAAGTGGCTACCTGATGTAGGGATGGCCAAAGCTACAACCACCTACCTTCTATGGTGAGGAGGGTGATGATCCTCATGAATTCCTGGATGAGATGGAAAAGCTAGTCCGTCAATTATCATATTCGAGTGCTCGGGTAATTGAGTTGGTAGGACTCCAACTCAAGAAGGAGGCATGGTATTGGTATGAAAGAAATATTGAGAGTGACTATATGGAGCTGACCCACCCACGTGGGCAGAATTTAAGCAAGAGGTGGTGGATCAATTCTTGCCATAAGAAGAAGGGGAAGATAAAATGCTGCAGTTTAAGCCGCTAAAGTAGAAGTATGAAATGTCAAATTTAGATTATGTTAAAGAGTTTAATCCACTTAGTGTGAACCCTCAAATTTGCACCTTTATGATTCAGCTGCAGCTTGACACCTACTAAGAATAGTGCGCTACGCATACGACAGTCCCGCTAGCCGGTTAACGGGCAGGGGTCAAGGGGGCAGCACCTCTTGTGGGGTGCAAGGCAATGCCCCATTGAAAAATAAATTTCTTGAATCTTTCACCTCCAGTCGACTGCTTTTCAGTCATAAACACATAGAATGAAACCGAGCTTGAATCGAAATTGAAACGGCCTAGAAACGAACGAAAAAGAAGGAAACAGGTCGAACCAACCAGACAGCGCCTGCAAGCATGCCGCCTCTCTGGTTGGCACACCAGCCATACCGCCTCATAAATGGCACAAATTACGTGCCAGCAGTACGGGCGGCATGTTGGTGTCCGGCAACTCACTGGTGCCGCCCATGCCACCGATAAGCTACTGGTGCTGCCGCCGGTGCCGCCCGCATTCTCTTTAGTAGCTCTATAAATAGAGCCTCCTTTCAGCTCATTTGAGGAGAATTCCAAGGCAAAAAATCTCTCTGATATTGATATACTTGTTGCTTTTAAGTTACTTTTTGAAATTTGATACAAAAAAGCCGTTGTTTCAATTTCAATTTTGACTTACATTCATCACGTTATTTTGCTAATCTTTTGTTGTTAAGATTCAGATTCTAAGTCTTTCGAATCCAAGGTGGAGTTGAGATCCAAAGTAAGGCTCGTTCCATTCATCCGAAAATCAAGAAAAGCAAAGGTATAATCCCCTTTCCATTTTCAAAATTCTAAACTCAGATCTAGAATTATATTTAGGTCTAAAACAGAAAAGATCTAAAATTTATTAATTTAAGAATTAGAATTAAATTAATAAACAAACCAACAATTTTTTCAGAACCCCTCCTTCATAAGAAGGAAGAACTACATAGGGTTTGTTTCCTATTCAATGGGATACGCAGGCTGCAATTCTGAAGGGCATCAACTCCAAAATATTTTTATCAATATTTTTTCCTTTTTTATTTTGATTATTTATATTAATCTTTTATTTATGATCTTATATTAGCTTAGTTGGGGAATGTGTGCTTTTCCTAGTACCCATAAGGGCTAGAGGAAAGATCCTCTTTATTTCAATTGTTTTGATCTTGTAATAATAAAGTAAGATCTATTTTGCTTATTTGTCTACAATTGTCATTCCATCTCATCATATATATCTATTTCATTCATCATTATATTTTTGTTCATGCATGCACAAAAATTCCTTTTTAAGAGTTATTTTGCAATTTTAGCCGAACAAAAGAAAAATACACTTCTTTCTCAAATTGTATAATTACCAAAACCTGATCCCTAAGCCCTCTTTGATCACTTGCAGATTGGTGCATTTTCCATTGGGACAAAATCAAATCATTTTTAGAGTCAATCAATTTGGGTTTTCTTTAATTTTTCCAATTAAAATAAGTAAATTAAAGTGGCAACTCATTTTCACAACTTCAAAATCACAAAAATCAATTTTCTAAACTCAAAGCGAGTTTCAATCATGGAGTTTCCCCCGATGAGCATTTTGATTTCTTCACAGATCAGACTGGTGCTCGGGCGAGGCCTCACACTTAGCAGGTTTGCTGTCAACATCATTCCTACCGAAGCTAACCGCATCAACCTCTTCTAAAGAGGGTTGATCACACCTCTATTCAACTCATTGGCAGCAACTAAATTCTTGACCTTGGCTAAGCTGATCAATAAGGCCAAGATAATGGAAAAAAGGCATAAGGCTGAAAGAGCCAAATGGGCTCAATGTGAACAAAAGGGTAAGCATAAGAGCAAGGATCATAAAGGCCAACATGGAGAAGGAAGTGGAGGATTCAGAAAGGAATCTTCACCTCTTCACCAACAACTTGTGACCATTGTGGCAAGAAGCATTATGGGGTTTGTCAAAAGGTCTCTAGCACATGTTTAAGATGCAAACAGATGGATCACTTTATCAAGGACTACCCTTAAACAAGGAACTGAGGAAATATGGCCTCGACACCTCCACCAACTAAACCATCTCAACCTTAAAGGCAAGAAGCCAAGAATAAGAGACATAACTGAGACTTCTGCTAATAGTCGGTAATTGTTAGACTAGTGGCATAGGACTTTGTGAACCCTTAATTTTGCACCTTCCAGTATGTGTTTGAACCTTAAAAGCACTTAGGCTGGGTAAACAAACCTTCAAAAGTCAAAAACTCTAAAAATGGAAAAAATAAAATATTTCTTTTTGACATTCGAACCATTTCAAATCATCTAGGACTAAGTAATGAGTATAACACAACTAGAATCATGTAAAATGGATGAGAAACAAGCAAGAACAAGCGAAAATGGGCAAAATAGGCAAAAGCGGGGCCCATTGCCGCAGAGGCCTGTGGCACTGCTGCAAAGACCTCTGTGACGCCGTAAAGCCTTCTGCAGCAACTCCAGCAAAATTTTAATTTTTTGCAATCCAACATCATATTTGAATAATTTCTATGCTCCAAACCTCCTCCTATATATAGAGGGCCTCCCTACACTTCAAAACACCAACTTCTAAAGCTTGAAAAGTATTATTTCAAGCAAAACGCTTTGCATTTGCTCCTTGCTTCACAAAGCGAGTTGGAAGGTTTCTCCTTGATTCCTACCCGACTAGTTTAAGGCTTTCTGCCGCCCGCCTATTCAACGCAAGTCTCTTGCCCAAGGCTAGTGTCCATCACCCAAGGCTAACCACCGCCCGCCATCCAAAGCCAACCGCCGCCCGCCATCCAAAGCCAGCCGCCGCCCGCCATCCAAAGCCAGTTATCGCTCACTATCCAAAGCCAACCGCTGCCTACCATTTAAGGTAAGCTTCTTTTCCTTTAATTTCATTACTTCTTTTAGTTAGTTAATTAAATTGATTCATCTAGGTTGCTAGCTAATCAACTCCATAATCAATTAAATTAATTAATTAATTCAACCCTCTTTTAATCAATTAATCAAAACATGATAAAGTGGCTAGGCTAAACTAACCCCTTTGCAAGAAGGGAGAATTGCGTGGGTTTTGATTCCCATTCAAAGAGATACATAGGCATGCTTGGTTCAGGCATCGAATCCAATTAAAACTAACTAACTCTCTCCCCTATCACCTTCTTCACTTACTTTTATTTTGCTTTCCTTTTCTTTATTATTAGGATTAGTTTGGGGAATGTGTGACTTCCCTAGAACCTATAAGGGCTAGAGGAGGTATCCCCTAAGTTTGGATTTCATTGTAATATTAACTCTCTTTTATTTTGAATTCTAATTATGTATAAACTTTGTGAATTGAATGATCATGCATATTATAAATTATTCATGCATTTTAATTTATTTATGAAATATATTTTAAGTCACCTTTATATTACTTGGCCAAACTTATTTTGTTAAATTAAACTGAAAATCTAGTCCCCAAATCTTCTTTGGTTTCGAGGCTAGTGATCTTTTTCCTTTGGGTAATAATTGGAGTCAAATGGGTTTTTTCCTATATTTTCCCAAATAAAAATAAATTAAGGTGGCGACTCCTAAAAAAAATTTTCAAATCTATCAAAGATAAGCTCGAGGGCTTCCTCGTGTGTTCTTTCCCAAATAAGCATTTCGATTCCCTTTAGCAGATTGGACCGGTGCTCAAGCAAGGCCTCACAATTGGCGACTCCACTGGAGACTAACTTTCTTTTAATAAAAGGAAAAAATAAGTGGTCTACTAATTGATTTAAAAAGAGTTTAGCCTTTTAATATGATTGTGACTTTGCATGTATCACTTGCATAGGCTCTTTGCCATCCAACCTAGTTATAGGAAAATAATGGATAGTGAGTAGCATCGAGTGGGTAACCCTCCTTGGGTCTATTTACCAATAGTGAAATCATCCACCCCGCAATGAATCCTTTGATCATTTCAAAGGTGTAACGAGTATGCACGTACTGTTGGACCCATGCAAGGCTCTTTGACTCATATGTGGTTAGGTATATTGCTGCTCTAGTGTGATGGGTACCCAAATCTAGCCACCCTTACCTTTTCATGTAATGAAATTAGATCCTAGCCTTAGGTTATATGTACCATAATTAAAACCTTGCATTTTTACGTTCTCATGAAATTTTTTCCTCATGCATATCATGCATTCATAATGTATAACCAAATATGCATTCATCTCAAGTCTAAGTCAAACCTTGAACCAAAGAAGGGTTAAACATTCTTATTTCCATTCAAACATCTCCCCCTTAAACACCTCACTCTAACCTCCATCCAAACACCTTTGCCCCTAGAAACCTAAATACCAATACCCTAACCTTAAACTTTACCCCTTTAACTTAGCTTTTAACCTAAACACCAATACCCTAACCCTAAACTTTACCCCTTTACCTTAACCTTTAACCTAAACACCAGTACCCCAGCCCTAAACCTAAAACCTCATTTCCTTGACCTTAAACATCTCTAACCTTAAACATTGTTACCTTAACCATACCCAAAATGTCTTCGCCCTAAATTGTAACCTAAAAACATATCTACCCTCCTTTTACCCATACCTTGCCAACCTAGCCACAAGACACCTTCGCTCAACATCCTTGGCCCATTACCTTCAAAACCAATCCGTTACCCCCAGATTGACAGATGCCTATAGCCTATACCCCAAATCATCAAGACACTACCTTAAGCCTAATACCTTTGACCCAACACAATATCCTTAAGCCCAACACCCATGACGCATCACCTTTTAAGACTAGTCTATTACCCTTAAGCCCAATAATGTTGGCCCAACACACTACCTTAAACCCAATAAACTTGGTTCAATCTACTACCTTAAGCCTAAAACATTTACCCTATCATACCTTAATCCCAAAAAAAAAAATGGTTGGCCCATGACATAATAAGCCTTTTCTCTTAGGATCTGCATGCTAATATCTTCATCACCTCTTCTGTTCCATACCTATCACTTACTTTGTTGATTTGGTTTGAAGGTACTAATGGCCCACCCACTTGATATGGTTTCCTTTACCACACTTGTGACCAAAGTCCTTAAGAAGCAAGAAGAACATTTCCAGGCTATCCTAGCTGCTCATCAAGCCTAATTTGAGGAACAAAGGCAATTCATCATTAAGGAAGTTCAAGCTATGATTAACCAGGCCACCATTAGCCATTCTAACCCAAACCTTATCTTGAACCAAACTAATCCTAGCCAAACCAATTCATATCTAAACCAAGGTGGGGAAGTTTTCTCTTATCCAAACACTAGATTGCTCATGGCGAAACTTGAAGCCATGGAAAGAACCATCAAATGCCTAAAGCACCATAATTATCTAATTGATGTGGACAGTTTAACGTTATTTCCTGATGCCAAGCTTCGTCCTAAATTCAAAATGCCTGAGCTAGAAAGATTTGATGGAACCACTTGCCCCAAGACCCATCTAAAGATATATGTGGGGGTAATGAAACCTTTAGGAGTTAGCAATGAGCTCCTTGCTCAACTATTCCAATAATCACTAACTGGTGTTACTAGAAGATGGTTCCTTTCACTAGACAAGAGCAAGAAAAGGACATAAGATGATATCTATTGTGCCTTTGTCAAACAATATCATTATAATAGTGAAATGGATGTCACTAGGCATGACTTGGAAACCATCAAGCAGCTTCCAAAGGAGTCTTTCTCCATATTCCTTACAAGGTAGAGGGCTAAAGCTGCTCAAATGGTAAATAGGCCAACAGAGCAAGAACAAGTGGACATCCTTGTCAAGAATCTACTTCCAGCCTATTGAGCTCACTTGTTAACCCAATACCTACCCACTTTTAAGGCTTTAATTGCAACTGCATCAAAGGTTGAAGATTGTATCCAAAGTGCATCATTTCAACCTGAATTCCCCACCAACAACCTGAACAGTGATGAAGAACCCGAACCTAATTCAACCCCACCTTACCTCAACCCTAGGTGGCATGACACAGAAGAGTTCAAGTTTAGCTAATCTGACCTATCTAAGATTGAATTCCAAGTCTGAGTCTAAATCTCCAAGTCTAAGTTTGAGTCTAAGTCCAAATCCTAAAGTCTGAGTCCAAATTCGAGTCTAAGTCTGTTGTCTTACTTTCTTTTATTTTTCGTCAATCATGTTGATTCCTTTTTGTAATAAAATTTTCCATTATAATAAAACATTCACATCTTTTTAATTATTTATGCACTTGTCTTTTCTTGTTTTAAACATGGATGAGCTTTAAAAAAGTAATAAATAAAAAAATAAAAGAAGATAAAAAATAAAAAAAAATAAAAGAGAGAGAGAAATAAATAGTCAATTAAGTCCACCATAGCTAGCATATATTGAGGTGCTATTAACAATTGCTTTACCAACTCCTAACCAAAGTAGGTCAAGAAATAGACCTCTCATGAAATATTTAAAGCACAAGATCAAATGATACACCTCAACAAGGGGCAACAAGTTTTTAAAGTGACATTGTCTTCTACACCCGTATCTCACAGTGGGGGGCATGTCTTTCTAGGTTATCATCATCTTTTTGTTAATCCGTCTCATTGCTTAGCTCAAAGAGCTTAGGCACAATCTTTCACATTGATAATGTGTCATGTTCCTATCTCATTGGGAGTATGATCCCCAAGTTGTCTCTTTTCATCAGTCCTTCAGCCACTCCTTAGGGTACTTCATTTCATCTAGTCTGTCGTCTACATTCAAGCCAATAAAGTGTCACTCTAAATGTCTCTCCAATCTCAAAACAACAAGGTTAGCTTAGCTTGTTCTTTTCCATGAATCATGCTATAGATAGCAAAATCATACAACCTCCCTAATCCTTTTCAAAATTTTCAACCTACCTTTAAACCATTCCCCAACTTTAAAATGTACTATTCCATCTTTTCAAGTTCAAGCCTCATACCATCCTTTCCTGGGTAAAGTCTCATCATCTTCTAAGGACCAAGCCCATAGGTAAAACCAAAGATCCTAAGTGATTCAAGACTCATCATCCTTAAAGGTAGCTTTCTTTTGCATTCAACCAAAATCAAGTCATGTTTTGCAAAGCTTAAGAAGGACTCAAACCACTCAAGTCATTCAATGTCTCATTGGCAAAATTTCATCATCCTTGAAAAGACCAAGCCTCTTTGGCAAATTACAACCAAGTCAAAGCCTACCAACCATCTGATGGGCATTGAAAATCTGATATAACCATGATAAAAGGGCAAACCCTCATCCATGAGCCTGCAACCAAAACCCTTACCACCATACCTAAGCCAAAGCCGACCATCCAAAGCACCCTTATGGAAAAAAGACCAAACTGACAAAGCCTTTTGACCAAAAGCCTTTAAGCCTTCACCATGAAGCCCAAGCCAAAAAGCCTTCACATGAAACCCAAATCAAAAAGCCTTCACCATGAAGCCCAAGCCCAAAAGCCTTCACAATAAAAACCACTCCCCAAAAGCCTTAACTATGAAGCCCAAGCCTAGCCTTCACCATGAAGCCTAAACTAAGAAGCCTAAGCCTACCTTTCACCATTCACAAAAGATCATAATCTCCTCCAAAGCCAAATCTGACCAAGCCTTCCTCAATTAATTTCCCAGCCTGACCTATCCTCTAAGTCAGACCTGACCGAGCCTTCCAAATGAACTTGACCAAGCCAAAGTCCTAGACTTGACTAAGCCTTCCACATGAACTTCTCCATGGATAAGCCTCATAAGTTGACCTTCCCTAAACCTTCCTATCTAATCATCTCTAAAAACCTGACCTTCCTAATCCAGCTCTCCAATTTAACCTCAAACCAAAATCAGGCCTATCAAACTAAATAGCCTAATCTTTTCCAAGACCACACCATACTTCTTCTTAGGCCAAACTAATAGCCATTAACAAACCAATCTCATACCTAGTATGCCCACTTCACCTCTAAATTAGGCAATCAACCAAATAACCAAATCACTTTCCTCTATCATTTTAAAGTGGGGGCATATTCCTTCCAATATTCACCTTTCTGAAATGGGGGCATCTTTCTCCCAAAGATCCTTCATAGGTTTAAGGTATTAGATCATTGCATAATCATCTAGCATTTTTGTGTTGAACAGGATCATCACTTTTCATTCCTATTAGAAAGGACCACTATTGTTACTACCAGACAGGACAGTTATCTTTACCATTCCTACCATACAGGATGGTCATCTCTTCTTAATCCTACCAGACAGGATCATCACTTTTCATTCCTACTAGAAAGGATCACTACTGTTCTTACCAGATAAGACAGTTATCTTTACCATTCCTACCAAATAGGATGGTCATCTCTTCCTGATCCTACTAGACAAGATCATCACTTTTCATCCTTACCATAAAGGACCACTACTGTCCTACTAGACAGGACAGTTACTTTACCATTCCTACCAAATAGGATGGTCATCTCTTTTTGATCCTACTAGATAGGATCATCACTTTCATTCCCACTAGAAAGGACCACTACTGTTCCTACCAAACAAGATAATTATCTTTACCATTCCTACTACATAGGATGGTCATCTCTTCTTGATCCTACCTAACATGATCATCACTTTTCATTCTTACCAAACAGGAACTGTTATTTTCCTCTCGCTGCTTCCAAATATAACAGAGGCATCTACTTCATTTTCAAATATACCAGGGGCATCCTCTTTATTTCACACTTATTAGAATCCTCTTCACTCCCAAAATATACCGAAGGCATCCTTATCATAATCTTTTAAACTTCCTGCTACTCCCAAATATACTAGGGGCATCCTCTTTGCTTCCAAATATACCAAGGGCATCCTCTTCATTTCACACTTATAGAATTTCTTATTGCTTCTAAATATATCGGGAGCATCCACTTCATCATCCTTGAAAAGACCAAGCCTCTTTGGCAAATTACAACCAAGTCAAAGCCTGCCAACCATCCGATGGGCATTGAAAATCTGATATAACTATGATAAAAGGGCAAACCCTCATCCATGAGCCTGCAACCAAAACCCTTACCACCATACCTAAGACAAAGCCGACCATCCAAAGCACCCTTATGGAAAAAAGACCAAACTGAAAAAGCCTTTTGACCAAAAGCCTTTAAGTCCTCACCATGAAGCCCAAGCCAAAAGGCCTTCACCATGAAACCCAAATCAAAAAGCCTTCACCATAAAGCCCAAGCCCAAAAGCCTTCACCATAAAAATCACTCCCCAAAAGCCTTAACTATGAAGCCTAAGCCTAGCCTTCACCATAAAGCCCAAACGAAGAAGCCTAAGCCTACCTTTCACCATTCACAAAAGATCATAATCTTCTCCAAAGCCAAATCTAACCAAGCCTTCCTCAATTAATTTCCTAGCCTGACCTGTCCTCTAAGTCAAACCTGATCGAGCCTTCCAAAAGAACTTGACCAAGCCAAAGTCCTAGACCTGACTAAGCCTTCCACATGAACTTCTCTAAGGATAAGCCTCATAAGTTGACCTTCCCCAAACCTTCCAATCTAATCATCTCCAAAAACCAGACCTTCCTAATCCAGCTCTCTAATTCAACCTCAAACCAAAATCAGGCCTATCTAACTAAACAGCCCGATCTTTTCTAAGACCAAACCATACTTCTTCTTGGGCCAAACTAATAGCCATTAACCAGCCAATCTCATACATAGTATGCCCACTTCACCTCTAAAATAGGCAATCAACCAAATAACTAAATCACTTTCCTCTATCATTTTAAAGTGGGGGCATATCCCTTCCAAATATTCACCTTTCTGAAATGGGGGCATCTTTCTCCCAAAGATCCTTCACAGGTTCAAGGTATTAGATCATTGCATAATCATCTAGCATTTTTGTGTTGAACAGGATCATCACTTTTCATTCCTATCAGAAAGGACCACTATTATTCCTACTAGATAAGACAGTTATCTTTACCATTCCTACCAAATAGGATGGTCATCTCTTCTTGATCCTACCAGACAGGATCGTCACTTTTCATTCCTACCATAAAGGACCACTACTGTTCCTACCAAATAGGACAGTTACTTTACCATTCCTACTAAACAAAATGGTCATCTCTTTTTGATCCTACTAGACAGGATCATCACTTTCATTCCTACTAGAAAGGACCACTACTGTTCCTACCAGATAGGACAGTCATCTTTACCACTCCTACTAGATAGGATGGTTATATCTTCTTGATCCTACCAAACATGATCATCACTTTTCATTCCTACTAAACAGGAACTGTCATTTTCCTCTCGCTGCTTCTAATATATCCAAGGCATCCACTTCACTTCCAAATATACCAGGGGCATCCTCTTCATTTCACACTTATTAGAATCCTCTTCGCTCACAAATATACCAGAGGCATCCTTATCAGAATCTTCTAAACTTCCTGCCGCTCCCAAATATACTAGGGGCATCCTCTTCGCTTCCAAATATACCGGGCGCATCCTCTTCATTTCACACTTATTAGAATTTCCTATTGCTTCTAAATATACCGAGGGCATCCTTTTCGCTTCCAAATATATTGGGGGCATCTTTTTCATTTCACACTATCAGAATTCCCTGTTGCTTCCAAATATACCGGGGGCATCCTCTCCATCATCTTCATCCTCAAGTTTACTGTTATCAGAATCGCCTTTTAGATAAAGATAATTCTGATGAGGGGGTAGTTGTCAACCCTTAATTTTGCACCTTCTAGTATGTATTTGAACCTTAAAAGCACTTAGGCTCGATAAACAAACCTTTAGAAGTCAAAAACTCTCAAAATAGAAAAAATTAAAATATTTCTTTTTGACATTTGAACCATTTCAAGTTATCCAAGACTGAGTAACGAGTATAACACAACTAAAATCATGTAAAATGGATGAGAAACGAGCAAGAACGAGCAAAAACGGGCAAAACGGGCGAAAGCAGGGCCCGTTGCCATAGAGATGTCACATCCCAACCTTATGAGATACGACGGTCCTAGAACATGGGGAGACATAAGGTCACCCACACCCGTAGAACCCATTAACATATAACAATCATGCCTAGGATCTTATCGAACCTCTTTCATTAACTCATTTAAAAACATTTAGATAAATACCATAATTTGCGGAAGACTTAAAGTAAATCGTTACATATAAATTCCTTAAGGAAAAATAATATAAATCTCTATAAGTATCAATTAACATTCTCGGAGCATCTAAAGACAAGACTTCATAAGCATAGTATTATTGATAACTCGGACAAGGAATTCGCTAAGTGAAGTAGGATGCTTGAGCCATCACCTTGCCTCCTCACATTTGCTCACCTGGAACTACACAAGGAAAAGGGGTGAGATAGATGATCTCAATGAGTAAACAAAAAGGGCTCATACATTATCACATATTCCTTTGAAAGGAAACACATAGCTCATACACATAGTTCATGGTTTATAACTCGTGAATCAGGTTGCAATTTAATCAAGGTTCAATTTAGCAAGTTTGCAGAAATCACACTTATAACACTTATAGAGTGGAGACACTGCTCAATCCACTCTAACACATCGAGGAGAGGTGGCCTTTGCCAAATTCCAACTCCCATCACTTATAAAGCGTGAAATTGATCAGGCTCCACGCCTAGAACCGCCCCTTCTAGCTGAGGTGGATACACTACCCCTATCCATCGGGTTAAGACCATGTGCACAGGTTTCGATGATTACCCGCATCGGCACGAGGATTCTGCATAAAGGGTAAAGGTACCATAGCTAGAGCTATTGGTAAACACAATTAACAATATCATATATGGCAACAATAACATGTATTTCAATATCAATAGCAGTTTGGCTTTCAACAATAATATAATAAGAGTATAGTTCCAGAAAGAATACAAGTTAGGGTGTTTTTCACAAAAAAATTCTCATTGGATAAACAAAATAGTTTTGGACCAAATGTCCTTTGGCAACCCAAGCTTAACAAAGAAATCATGTTATAAAATGAAAATGGAAAGAACTTGGGTTTCTATGCTCACAAAGGTTCACATACCAATATATCACATTCTTAAAGCACAACATGATGTTGTTCACATTTGTAACAAGAACATTGCGTATACTCACACTTGTATCAAAAGCATTGGGTTTACTCACACTTGAAGAATGAATACGATGTTTACTCACCTTAGGGTTCCTTTGCTCCTAGTACTCGTAGTTCCCTTTGCACTTCTAAGGCTCCTCAAACTCTAACATAATATTTGATTTAATACTTAGTATTTATTTACTCATGATGTTTCTATCCCATAACTACCCATACACATATAGCATACACATTAGAGTTCACTCATAGGTGTACTCATCACTTGCACATATCACGTTGACTTAAAAGTCTTGCATACTTAGTCCTTATAGGCTCACATGAAAACACGTTGCAATCATATCAATATCTTTTTAAGGTCATCACATTATCATTACCTTAATATCAATTCACTTATCAATTATCTTAGTTCACTTCACACTTCCATACATGTCAACTTGACAATTAATCCTTCAAACATCATGCTTATCTCTTATTATCCCTTTCACTTCATTAACTCATAACCATATATTTATCATCAAGTCATCATGACATCTAGTTCCAAATTCCTCAATCACATTTGCATTCTAACCACAATATGATATCAAGATACCTTAAGCATACCTTAAGTATACCAAAACACATTTAAGCTTATCTGGATCATACCTTCAATTCACATGCAATTTTCATCATCTACTATACATACATACATGTCAACAATCACCAAGATAGATCACATTAAATTTATAAACATTTGGACACAATGGTTCATGTAGGCCGAATGCATCTTTAAGGTGAAAACCAAATTCTTCTTCTTTTCGTGTTTTCCGTCTATTTCAAAAATATGCAAAAACATGGTTTAAACCAAGATTTTTCATGTAAACATAACAAAAATCATTTTAGAACTCAAATCCATAAGAATCGGTGACTATTGGTGCCATTGATATATAAAAATTCAATCTTTTGCATTATAGTGCACAAAATATGAGTTTTCTTATTTTTGGTATTTTTCGGTCATTTCAGAAATATGCAAACAAGTTGTTTAAACCATTATTTTTCATTTAATCATTGAAAATATTAGTTTAGAACACATTATCTCACAAATTGGCGGCCATAGGTAAGGTTTATACAAAAAAAATTCCAAGTTCAAAGGCTTAGGTGAAAAATCATGAGTTTCCGCGCTTTCCGCGCATTTCGTTTATTTCAGCAATAAACAGACACATGATTCAAATCATTATTTTTCATCTAAACAAAACAAATATCATATTAGAATATCAATTCATACAAATCAGCAGCCATGTATTCGTGAAAGAATAGAGTTTTCCAATTTCCAAATCCTAACACGAAAATCTTGAATTCCTTTGTTTTTCGAAACTTTTCGGTCATCATAGAAATATTATTTCATGCAATATTTTTCATCAAAACAAATCAAAAATCAGTTTAGAATGCAAATAAACACAAATCACCCCTCCCCCCTTATGATGTCTATGCAATAAAATTGTGATTTTAAGTTATAGAATTCACCTTTCGAGAAATCTTGCGAAAAAATCGTGTTTTCGGTAGAAAATAAATTTTCTCTCCCAAAAATTCACTCAAACGGAATTGAATCTATAGAAATCAGTAATCAAACAATTCAAAATAATTTTCCCATAATTTATTTCATAGAAAACAGTTTAGAAATCGAAAGAGATTAAAAACTTACGATTACGGTCACGAAATCGCGAAACGGTAAAGTGTTTTCGATATTTCGGTAGAGAGAATTATTTTGAGAGGTTTTTCTGCCAAAATACAGAAAGAATGAGGGAGTGGCTGCTGGAAAACCCTTGCTGGCTAAAAATTTGAATATATATTAGGGTTGGAGTGGAATTTCCACTATTACCCTTAATGAAATAAGTTAGGAGCATTTTTGTGTAGTGGGCTTTTGGGTATTGGGCCTTTTTCTTTAAAAATATCGGTTGAAGTGTTTAGAAATAAAAATAATATTTTTCTTTTTAATTCTGGAATATTTTTCTCAAAATATTTATTTAAAAATATTTTAAAAATACCCATAAAATTATTTTATGCTGAAAAATTGTTTTATGCATGAAAATTCATTTTATTTAAAATAATTTCTTTTATGCAAACGCATTTCATGTAAATCATTTATTTCACAATAGCAACACATATTATGCATATTAAAATAAATTTAATATGCCACATACTCATCAATCACTTAGATCACAAGCATTCACACAAGCACACACTTAACCTTATAGATTCTAATTCAAGCAATTTATCACGAAAATTCTGAGGGTGGGTGTAGGTTGTTACAAGAGACCTGCGGCACTGCTGCAAAGCCCTCTGCGGAATCGCAAAGGGCTATGCGGCACTACCACAATGACCTCTACGGTGTCGCAAAGCCCTCTATGACAACTCCAGCAAAATTTCAAATTTTTGCAATTCTACATCATATTTGAATAATTTATATGCTCCAAACCTCCTCCTATATATAAAAGGCCTCCCTACACTTCAAAAAACCAACTTCTAGAGCATGAAAACCATTACTTCAGGCAAAATTCTTTGCATTTACTCCTTGCTTCACAAAGCGAGTTGGGGGGTTTCTCCTTAATTCCTACTCAACTAGTTTAGCGTTTTCCGCCGCCCACTTGTTTGAGGCAAGTCTCTTGCCCAAGGCTCGTGTCCGCTGTCTAAGGCTAGCTGCCGTATGCCATCCAAGGCCAGCCTCCACCTGCCATCCAAAGCTAGTTATCACTTGCTATCCAAAGTCAGCTGCCGCCCACCATCCGAGGTAAACTTCTTTTCCCATAATTTCATTACTTCTTTTAGTTAGTTAATTAAATTGATTCATCTAAGTTGCTAGCTAATCAACTCGGTAATCAATTAAATTAATTAATTAATTCAACCCTCTTTTAATCAATTAATCAAAACATGATAAAGTGGCTAGGCTAAATTAACCCCTTCACAAAAAGGGAGAACTACGTGGGTTCTGATTCCCATTCAAAGGGATACATAGGCATGCTTGGTTCAGGCATCAAATCCAATTAAAACTAACTAACTCTCCCTCCTATCACCTTCTTCACTTACTTTTATTTTGCTTTCCTTTACTTTATTAT
The DNA here is from genome assembly GCA_947687605.1 of Reutealis trisperma. NCBI lineage: Eukaryota > Viridiplantae > Streptophyta > Magnoliopsida > Malpighiales > Euphorbiaceae > Reutealis > Reutealis trisperma. The sequence goes on along the minus strand of CANTUT010000796.1, from coordinate 298,240 downwards.
TAGGATTAGTTTAGGGAATGTGTGACTTCCCTAGAACCCATAAGGGCTAGAGGAGGTATCCCCTAAGTTTGGATTTCATTGTAATATTAACTCTATTTTATTTTGAATTCTAATTATGTATAAACTTTGTGGATTGAATGATCATGCATATTATAAACTGTCCATGCATTTTAATTTATTCATGAAATATATTTTAAGTCATCTTTATATTACTTGGCCAAACTTATTTTGTTAAATTAAACTGAGAAGCTAGTCCCTGAATCTTCTTTGGTTTCGAGGCTAGTGATCTTTTTCTTTTGGGTAATAATTGGAGTCAAATGAGTTTTTCCCTTATATTTTCCCAAATAAAAATAAATTAAGGTGGTGACTCCTAAAAACAATTTTCAAATCTATCAAAAATAAGCCTAAGGGCTTCCTCGTGAGTTCTTTCCCAAATAAGCATTTCGATTCCCTTTAACGGATTGGACTGGTGCTCAGACGAGGCCTCACAAACTTAAATGACATATATGATATTATATGTTTACTTAGCTATTTGGCTTTGGTTTGATCCTCTTTTGCTTAAGAGATGATTGACTTTTAAAAATTATAGGAGAGCACATTACGCTATAGGTTATGTGCTATGTGATTAGGATACATGATATATGTTATGTGATACCTGCTAGGTGATATGTGGCTTGTGATGTGATATTATATGATGGATGCTCATGTTAAAGACATGCTAAGTATGATAATTAGATAGTGGGGTTAAGTGGATTAGAAAGGGAAGTGAACCAAGTTTTGGATCCAACTGAGATTAATGATTGATAGGTATAATGTTATGAGGTATGAAATGCTTGCATATTATAATGGTTTGATATAGGAAATATATGGAGTTACTAAATGATAGTTGTGATTGATGCCATAAGAAGAGAAATGATATTTAGCAATGATCAATAGGAGAATGAAACAAATTAGTTACATTATATATAAATAGATTGGTATTATGAGGTAGGTGAAGTATATGTTTAAGGACTGTGAGGTAAAATTGATGGATAAAAACTTCCTATGGAGCTATTAGAACTTGGTATCCTAGGATTTGATATGATCTTGAGAATGGATTGGTTATATAAGTATGGAGCTTGTATTAACTATAGAGAAAAAGCAAGTAGAATTTCGAACTGATGATGGGAGAAATTTGTGTATCAAGGAGATACCTATGATTAAGGTCCGCTAGCAAAATCATAGAATGGATGAGTATCTGTCACATCCCAACTTTTGAACATAACAGTCCTTGAACAGAGGGAGACAAAAGGTTACCCATGCTCATAGAACCCATTTACATATATACAAATCATGCCTAGGATAGTACCGAACCCGTTGCATTAACTTAAATATCCAATATCATAGGAACTCAATATGCGAAAGAATAGTTTAACAAATACTTTGAAAACACCTCATATGAAAATGATGTTTAAAGTCTTAAATAAAATATCAATAATTATTATCCCATAATAAACTCCCAATATGTCTATGAATATATGTTCATAACATAGTATTATTAAAGACTTTGATAAGGAATCCTAAGCGAAGTAGAATGCTTGAGCCATCGCATTTGCTCATCTAAAACCACACAAGGAAAAACGGGGTGAGATAGATGATCTCAATGAGTAAAAAATATAGCACATACAATAACATAAATTCCTTTAAAAAGGAAATCCCATAGCTTATAACACATAGCTCTTGATTTACAATCATGGTTTCAAAGTTTTTAATTTAGCAAAGTTATCACTTTAGCAAGTTTGCAGAAATCACACTTACAACGCTTATCACCAATAAAGAGTAAATAACTATACTAACTTATTCACTCAAGGGAGAGGTGGCCTCATACCAAATTCCAACTCCCAACCTATACTTATAAAGTTATGAAATTGATCAGGCTCCACGGCTAGAACCGCCCCTTCTAACTGAGGTGGATACACTACCCCTATCCATTAGGTTAAGACCACATGCACAAGTTCTAATGATTTTCCGCATCAGCATAAGGATTTTGCAGAAAAGGTTAAAGATACCATAACTAGAGCTAATGGTAATCACCTATAACAATAGCACTTTAGGCAACAATAACATGTATCGCAATAGCAATAGTTCTTTCACTTTTTGAAAAGAAGATACAATAATAGTGTAGTTCTAGAAAAAAAAATAGGTAAGGTAACAATTACAAAGGGTCTTTCATATCATTGAATAAACATTAATGGCTTTAGACCAATTGTCCATTATCAACCCAAGCTTAACAAAAAAATCATATAATCATAATTTAGGATAGAAAGAACTTAGGTTTCAAGATCTCAAAGGCTCACATAATATGATATCACATACTTGTAACATAACATAATGTTTACTCATACTTGTAGCATGAATATAGTGTTTACTCACCTTGTGGTTCCTTCGCTCCTAATACACGTAGCCTTTTTAAACCTCTAAAACTCCTCAAGCTCTAACACAATATTTAATTCTATACTTAGTATTTAATTAATCATGATGCTATCCTATCCTATATCTACCCAATGCATATATAACATTCACATATACTTAGAGATGCACATTTAAGTGCACCTCATTCACTTGCACAGATCATGATGACTTTAAAAGTCTTGTACACTTAGCCCTTATAGGCCCATATGAAAATACATTATAATTCATGTCAATACCTTTCTAAGATCAACACATTATCATTATCTTAATATCAATTCACTTTAACAATCATCTTAGTACACTTAACACTTCCATATATGTCAACTTAACCAATGACCTTCCAAATGTCAAGCTTATCTTTTATGACCAATTTATTCAATCAATCTCTTCATCAATTCAAGATCATTAATTCATTATCAAGTCATCATACAACCTACTTCCATATTATCCAATCACATTCACATATTAATCACAACGTAAGGTTAAGATACCTTAAGTAAATTGTCTCTAGACATGTCTAGAGTCATTCCTTCAACCAACATGCAATTTAACCATTTATCATTCATACATACATGTAAAATACATCCCACAAAAATTATGGACATTGGGATAAGAATCCCAATGTAGGCCAAATGCTCCATTAAAGGGAAAACTAAATTTTCTAACTTTTCGCACTTTCCGTCTATTACAGTAATATATAGAAACATGGTTCGAATCAAGATTTTTCATGTAAACATAACAAAAATCATTTTAGAATATTAATCTATAGGAATTGACAACAATAGGTACCACATATACATGAAATTCCAATTTTAGGTTTTAGAAAGTAAAAACCATGAGTTTTCTTGTTTCTAATACTTTCCGATCATTACAGCAATATGTAAATGTATGATTTAAATGATTATTTTCCATTCAATCACAACAATTATCAGTTTAGAACACTAATTCACACCAATCAGCAGCCATGGACAAATCTCATGCATGAAAATTCCAAGTTTTGGGTTTAGAGTGAAAATAATGAGTTTTCTAGCTTTCTGGTGTTTTTCAATCATTACAGTAATACGTAAACACATGATTTAAATCATTATTTTTCATCCAAAAAAAACAAATATCAGTTTAGGATTCCTTTATGCACAAATGGGCGGCCATATGCATATATAATCATACAATTTTCCAACTTTTAAGTTCTAGAATGAAAACCTTGAATTTCCTAATTTTCTGAAACTTTTCGATCATTACAATAATACGCAAAAATATGATTTAATTCAATATTTTTTATCTAAACATATCAAAAATTAGTTTAGAATAGAAGCATGTAAAAATCGCCCCCTTGGTAATTGTTATGCATGAAAATTTCAATTTTGAGTTGTAGGATTCACCTTTGAAAAAATCACATAGAGAGGTTGGTGATTTTGATAAAGAAATTAATTTCTCTTTCAAGAGTTCACCCAAACTGAATTAAATCTATAGAAATTAGTAAATAATCAATTCAAATAATTCTCTCATAATTTATTTCATAGAAATCAGATAGGAAATTGAAAGAGAAGAAAAACTTATGATTACGGTTAAGAAATCGCAAAGTTAAAGGTGTTTTGAGAATTTCGGTAGAGAGAATTATTTTGGGAGAATTTTTCCTTGAAAATTCTAGAATAATAGAGTGTGGCTGCTGGAAACCCTAGGGCTGGCTGAAATTTGATATTTAAATATAGGATTTTGGACAATTTCCAAGATCACCCTTAATGAGCTAGATTATGAGGATTTTTTGGTAGTGGGCTTTTAGGTATTTGAGCTTTTTATTTTAATTTAGAGCTGATTATAGGTATTTAAAAATAAAATATTTTTCTTATTATTTTCTATAATATTTCCCCCAAAAAATTTATTTAAAAATTATTTTAAAATATTCCAAAATATTTTATGCTTAAAAATTGCCTTTATGCATGAAAATTTATTTTATTTAAAATGAATCATTTTATGCTAATGCACTTCATGCAAATCATTTATTTCACAATAATAAATTATATTATGCATATTAAAATTAATTTAAATGCCACATACTCATCAATCACATAGCACATAAATTCCTATAAAAGCACACACTTAGCCTTAATAGTACTAAGTCAAGCAAATTATCACGAAAATTTCTAGGGTAGATGTGGGTTGTTAGATTCTCCCTCCCTTAAAAGAAATTTGTCCTCGAATTTAAATACTTACCTAATTGATCTTGAAAGCTGAAGATGCTTCTGTTGTATTTCCTCCTCAGCTTCCCAAGTGCATTCATCTACCCCATGATTTCGCCATTGGTATCTCCTTAATTATGGGTATCTCCTTGCTTCTTAACCTCTTCACTTGTTGATCCACTATGGCTATTAGTGATTCCTCATAGGATAGTTGCTCATCTAATGTAACTTCTGGAGGTGATAGGACATGAGATAGATCTGACACATACTTTTTTAGCATGGATATGTGGAAACTAGTTATACATGCGCTAAGTTATGGGTAGGGCAAGTCTATAAGATACTTCCCCAACCTTATCCAAGATTTTGAAAGGACCAAAAAAAATGAGGCAATAGCTTCCCCTTTTTGCCAAATCTTACAACACCTTTCATTGGAGAGACTTTCAAGAAAACGTGATCTCCCACGGTAAGGTGTATGTCCTTCCTTTTTGGATTCGTATAGCTATTTTGTCTACTAAAAGCCGTTTTCAATCAATCTTGAATCAAGGGCACCTTCTTTGTAGTCTCCTTAAGTAATTTCAACATTTCCATATATTTGTCTCTAGGCTTAACCCAACAAACTAAAGAACGACATTTCCTCCCATACAATGCTTTATATGGTGCCATGCTAATGGATGAATGATAGCTATTATTATAGGCGAATTCAATCAAGGGTAGGTAATTATCCCAGCTACTACCAAAGTCCAAAACACACATCCTTAACATATCTATTAGTGCCTGAATTGTCCTTTTAGACTATCCATCAGTTTGAGGGTGAAATGCAGTACTGAAATCCAGTTGTATTCCTAATGCTTCTTGCAACTTCTGCCAGAACTGGGAGGTGAATTGAGTCCCTTGATCCGAGATAATGGAAATCAGCACTCCGTGTAATTTCACGATCTCATCCATATACAATTGTGCATACTAAGCTGTGGAATATATGGTCTTAACTTCCAAAAAATGAGAAGACTTTGTCAGTCAGTCCACTATAACCCATATCGAGTCATATCCTTTGGAGGTTCTACGTAAGCCAACTAAGAAGTCCATAATGATGTGCTCCCACTTCTATTCAGGTAGTCGAATTTCTTATAGCAATCCTAAGGGTCGTTAATGCTCATACTTGACTTACTGGCAAGTCAAGCAGGATGCTACAAACTTAGCCACATCCTTCTTCAATCCAGGCCACCAATAGTTAGCTTTCACATCATGGTACATCTTAGTAGTTCCAAGATGAGCATAGTAAGGTGTCTGATGAGCCTCATTCAGTATCCTTTCCCATAATCCTTTCACATCAAGCACGCATATTCTATTTATGCACTTTAAAACTCCATTGACCACTTCAAACTTAGAGTTCTTCCCTTCTTTCATCTCATCCTTCAACTCCACCATGTGTGTGTCCTTATCTTGTGAATCCTTTATTTCTTCCATTAGCTTAAACCTTTCTTAAAAATGAGCCACTAAAACTGTCGATCCTCCAATCTTTAACCTCAAGCCTTGGCTAAACAACTCCTTTAATTCCTTCATGATCGGCCTCTTTCGTTTGGTCATATAGGCTAGGCTTCCTATCAATTTTTGACACAAGGCATCTGCTACCATTTTTACCTTCCTGAGATGACAAAGAATTTGACAATCGTAGTCCTTTAACAATTCAATCCATCTCCTCCACCTCAAGTTGAGGTCTCTTTAGCTTAAGATGTACTAAAGACTCTTATGATCTGTATAGATCTCACACTTCGTTCCATACATATAATGTCTCCAGATCTTTAATGTAAACACCACTGCAACTAATTCCAAATCATAAGTAGGGTAGTTCACTTCATGCTTCTTAAGTTGTCATGATGCATAGGCGATGACTTTACCATTCTACATCAACACACATCTAAGTCCTACTCTTGAAGCATCGCAATAGACGATGAATCCTTCTTTTCCTTCAGGTAATGCCAAAACTGGGGCCAATATCAAACATTTCTTTAGCTTCTGAAAGCTCTCCTTATAGGACTCTTCCTAATTAAACTTAACTTGTGTTCTAGTCAACTTGGTCAATGGGGTTGCTATCTTGGAAAAGTCCTATATGAACCTGCGATAATATCTAGCCATGCCTAAGAAACTCTATACTTCTGAAACCGTTGTGGGCCGTGGCCAACTTGCTACTGCTTCAACTTTCTTAAGATCAACTTAAATCCCTTCCTTACTTACTACATGCCTAAGAAAGTTGATAGACTCCATCCAAAACTCGCACTTAGATAGCTTAGCTTAGAGCTAATGATCCCATAGTGTTTGAAGCACGATCCTTAAATATTCTTCATGCTCTTCTTTACTCTTAGAGTAAATTAGGATGTCGTTAATAAAGACAATCACAAACTTGTCAAGAAATGTCCTAAATACTCAATTCATCAAGTCCATGCAAGTGTGAACCCTTAACTTTACATCTCATCATTCGGCCGCAACTTGACACTTGCTAAGAATAGTGCGCTACGCAAAGCTAGCATGGTGGTCTCATTTGCTGGTTAGCAAGCAGGGGTCAAAGGGGTAGCACCCTTGGAGCTAAAAATGGACTTTTAGTCACATTAGTATTAGGATACTTAATTTTCAAATATTGACACTTTTCCTACCCTGACCGGACCTTCTATATCATACAGTATTTTTTTAAAACTGACCGGATCTTTTCTCAAACTGACTATTTAATTATTCTAAAATTAATTTCAAATCTATCGACACTGATCAATAATTTTTTTGAGCTCTATAACTCCCAAAACTAACCCAGAAGTCTCAAAAACTGATCCAAAATCTCTGAAAAATTGGTCAAAAAGAGATCTTGAAAAACGTGTTAGTTGCCATATGGCATGCCGTGCAGCGAGTGTGCAGCACAAAGTCAAACCTGTGAGGAGCCGCATGCCCTATATGCGGCATTCTGTAGAACCTTGGTGCAGCGCCACACAGGATTCTGCAACCTTCTAATGCCAGTGGACCCCACCTATGCAGAAAATAACCCTTTTACCCCTTTCAGCCTAATTTTCAGCCCTTTCTAGCCCTACCTCTCATGGTCTTTTCATATTTTCACTATCTAAACTACCTTCACCTCCCTTTGCCTATAAATAGGCCCTCCATCTTTCATTTCAAAACACCTCCAAAGTTGACATTTATGGTTATCTAATAACTTTTCTTCTTCTCCCTCCATCACTCTCTAATTAATTAATTAATCTTTTTAATTAACTAAAACTCTTTTTTTTAATTACTCAATTAATTAATTAATTAATCTTTTTAATTAATTAATTAATCACTTTTTTTTCAAAAATCAAATTAATCCTTTTTCTTAATCCCCCCTTCATCCCAATTAATTAATTAATTAATCATTTTAATTAATTAATCCATCAATCCATCTATCCATTTCATCACATTAATTAGTTAATTAATCATTTTAATTAATTAATTAATCTCCTATTCAATCCAATCATCCAATCCCGATAAAATAGAATTTCTCTAGTAAAACCCTCCGCCCACCAAAAGCAAAGCTATCACCCTTTTTTTCCTCACTCTCAAAACACCCAAAACAAAATCAATATGATCAACTCCTAAACCCCTCCACTCAATCATAGAACAAACTACATGAGTTTTTATCCTCATTCAATGGGGTACGTAGGCACTTTTGAAATTTAAATCCAAATCTCAATCAATCTCTTTTTCCTTTTTTAATTTGTGGATATTTTATTTTAATTTTCTCAATGTTTAGTAACAATTGCTTAAATATCCTGTTGATTTCTTTTACCATCTTCCTTTTCCACAATGTCCTTCACCCAAACATGTCTAAGCATTGGCCTAGAGATCCCTTTGGTTTCTTACACCATCCCCACTCCTGATTTCACTATCATCAGAATTGCCTTATAGGCAAGAAAATTCTAATAACGGGCAATTGTGAATCCATAATTTTACATTCTTATAATGCGTCTATAACTTGATACCTACTAAGATTAGTGTTCTACACAAAGCCAGTACAGCTAGCCCTACTAGCTTGTTAGCAAGCAGGGGTCAAGGGGGTGGTGCCCTGAAGGAAAATGAGTTTTCATGAGGAATATTACATGGACTAATTTTTTTCTGACCTCAACCAGACCTTTTTTACCAAGCAGTATTTGTTTAAAACTAACTAAATATCTTTCAAAATCAACTGTTAGATTATCTGATAATTAATTTTGAATCCACCAACTTTAACTGATAATTTTGTAGAATCTAAAAAGCCCAAAAACTGATCCAAAAGCCTAAAAACTAACCCAAAAACGTAAAGGAATCACAAATAGCTTAGCCACCAAAAGCGCCAATGAATTTACTAGCCTTTTGCATGGATCCACAGGCTGCGGGCCACATTTGTGGATATGCGAAGTTCTTTGCTAGGCAGTCCCTCTTTTGCCCTAAAATCCCGATTTTAACACTTTTTTGTCTAATTTTAACCTTTTTTTTTTAGCCCTATCTTTATTGTCTTTTCACATCTCATTCTTAAAATGTCCCTCGCCCCATCTGTTTATAAATAGGCCTTCATTTTCATCATTTTATCTCACCCCCTTGAGTTTGTGTTGATATGCTATCCACTTCCTCATCTTTTCTCTCACTCCAATCAGTCATTTTCTGAATTAATTAATTAATCCACCTCCTAATCAAATTAATTAATTGACCTTTTAATTACATAATCCCTTTTTAATCAATTCATCAATCACCATTAACTAATTAATCCTTTTAATTAATTAATCCACTCACTTAATCATCCTAATTAATTAACTAATTAATCATTTTAATTAATTAATCCACCCACCCACTCAATCAAATCAATTAGTTAATTAATACTTTTGATTAACTAATTAATCAACGTAATTCTCCCTTCTTATTAGCTCTCCTTAAGTAGGACTCCTATTTCTCGACATTTATAAAATGAAATTTTGATTTGACAAAACACTCCACCTGACACACACAAAGGTATAACATCTTCTCTCACCCATCAAAATTCTGAAATCAAACCTTATCAATCTGATTAATCACTAAACCTCTCTACATAATCATAGAATGAACTATGTTGGTTTTGATCCCTATTCAATGGGATACATAGGCACATTTGGAACATAAATCCAAACCTCCTTTTTTTAATTAAAAGATTAATGAACTGGAGTCAATTAGGACTTTTTCCTTAACTTTTATCAATTAAATAGAATTAAGGTGGCAACTCCTAAATCATTTTCAAAATCAACCTATCCGAGCTCGAGGGCTTTAATGTGAGTGTGAACCCTAATGAGCATTTCGATCCCTCTCAGCAGCATAATATGATATAGGATCATATGAACCAAAATTGATGAAAGTGAATGAATAGATGAGTTAGGTTCGGCGAGTTGAACAGAGCAAATATGAGATGAGTTTATGACTTAATGATAAAGCAAAGTTGCTCAAAGATTATGAAGAGAGTTAGATATAGTCAGGATAAGGCAAAGACGAGCTAAGGACTCGATGGCAGGGTATAGAGATTAAGTAGTGTTTATGGGGAAGAAATGATGGATTCAATGATAAGACCTTGATGTTTTAGATAGTTGTGAAGTGAACCAGTAAGCATGAAATTGTATAGAATAAGATTTAAGATTTTTATTGTAATGGACAAGTGGTGATTAGATTGAAAGTTATCTATCTTAACAAATCATTAATGATATTTTTCTTTCTAAGGAAAGTCCACCATTTTCAATTAAAATTTACATTTTTAAAGAGAATTATTTTTTTTCCTAAACATTATTTACTAGCTTTATGTATTTTCAAAATGGCATAATAATTTTGTCTTCTCTATTTAAAGGCCATAAACTCTTCAATTTCATTTTAAGAACAATTAGTCTCTCTAATAATTTAAATTCTAAGTTTTCTCTTTGAAACTTAGAAGAAACAATTCAAAATTAAAGGATCTCTTTTCTCTCTCTAAATCTTCTTCTAAAAGAGCAACAATTAGCAAATGAATCCCAAAGATCAAAAGGGTGGATGATTCTTCTAGTTTTCTTAAAAGAGCTCCAAGTTGGTCTTAAAGGCAGATTGATGGATTTAATAAGCCTAAAGATGAACAAAGCTAAGTTTGATGATGATCAAAGCCTAGGTAATGATGTCTTGATCTAGAATGATTAGGGAATTATCAAACTACCATTGATGGCATTTTGGATGATGGTGAATTTAGCTCTATTTAAGGAAATGGTACCCAAAGATGATGGAAAAACCAAAAAGTGGGAAAGGAACTTGAGGGGTGCTAAAAAGCCTAATCGAAGGATATAACAAAGAGAAAAAAATTTATAGGAATACAGTTTCTATGTTTGTAAGTTAAAAAATGCATGAAAAATAAGATAAAAATTTCTTTTTCATATATTCTTTGAACTCCATTCCTTTACAAACCTCCTATGTATTTATTATTTTTATTAGTGTTGTTGTTACCTTCACCTTAAGTGGGTAACTTATTGTTATTATATATATATATATATATATATATATATATATATATATATATATATATATATATATATATATATATATATATATATATATATATATATATATATATATATATATATATATTTTTGTAAGATCTGTCAAAAATTAAAATCAAACGAAGCGATTTAGGCCTAATTCATTTTATGTAAGTGAGGTCACTTGGACAGAAGCTATAATTTGAATCAATTGTAATCAAAATTGTCTTATAAGTTCATTTTTCAAAGCTAATAATTGTAATAAACAAAAGTCATTAAGACCAGAGTCATCCTATTGTAATTGAAGCCATTGGGCTAAATTTATAAATGAAATTTTATAAAAAGTTTCTTTAAATTTTTACTACTATATTTATATGAGTATAATGAATGTTAAATTGACATAATGCCTAACAAATGAGGGTATTCATTAGACCAAGTATATTGATTACTCGATTAACTAGATCTATAAACTAAGTCAAATATATCACACAGGCATATGATGATGTTTTTTAAGTATGTAACATCCCATGGTTATTACAAAAAGCATAAGAGTTCGCTCTAATATGCCTTCGATCATTTATGACTTATATCGCAATGGTATATGATAGTGTTACAAATGATAGTGATAAATAATAATAATAATAATAATAATAATAATAATAATAATAATAATAATAATAATAATAATAATAATAATAATAATAATAATAATAATAATAATAATAATAATGCTATGCATAATATTTTATATAGTGATTTTTGCATTTTTTTTTTTTTAGCTTAGTTTAGTATACATTGCACCATGTCTTAGTCTTTCATTTTGCATTTTAGCAACATTTGCATTTACTTAGAAATTTATTTATAACCTTTAATTTCTATAGTTTTCTTAGTTTTTCTAAATGAAGTAAGTGTTTTTCTTTTCAATCTCTAATTTTGGTAAATGATTGTTCATAAGCAAGTTAATTTTGGAAGGAGAATTTTGACAATGCAGTGAGCAACGTGAAGATATATATATAGCTAGAGATTGGTCCAAACAGCAGCATCACAAGCCAATTATTGTAGGGCATTAGTAAGTCTCAATGAAAAACTGTGCAAATTGTGATGAAACTCGTGCTAGCTCACTAACGATAATTGATCAAGTCCCAAACATTTGTGCGTAAAGTTCCAAGCTTGCTTAAATAGTTTTTGAGGTAATTTCAATGACTTTACATGTTTGTTGGTTAAAGGTCCTACCTTGAAGCAATGCCCATTTGGAAGTTTCTTGTCCTGATTCACTGCCACCGTAGACCTTAGCAATACAATTTGACTTCTCCTACAAGGTTGTTTGCTTATAAGTAGACCCCTTTAAGGGCATAGAGGCAAAAAGAAAGAAATAGAAGCAGAGAGGAAGAGAGAAAAAACACAAAGGCGAGGGAAGAGGAGAACTAAGTGAAGTATAATGCAGCTTTAAACCTTTCATAAAGTGAAGTTCAAAGCAAGGAGAGAAATCTCAATCTCATATCCAGCAACACATGAATACATGCATCTAGAAGATTATTACAATTATTTTTCATTGTTCTTCTTCTTTTTCCATTTGATCGAATTCTCCCAATTGTCATTGTGAAAAAAAAAAGGAGCATATTATTATTATATAATAGATAGTGGTCCATCTTGATTCTTTTTTTTTTTTTTTTGACTTAATGAAAAGCAACCAACAAAAACATAACTCTTTTTTTCTTACATTTTAGTAACATTTTATTGATACTTCAAGGGGCGTTGCTTCCTATTTTATTTATACTAAAAGTTTTTCAATTCTACTGGCAATCATATAAGAACTTCTTAGAATTAATTGGATTGTTTCATCAATATATTAAATGATCTTTTTTTTTTTTTTCTTTTCTCTTGTTTTCTTTCTCTGTTACTATGAACTAAATCTATAAAAGTTAGGGTCTTATGAACTTTGATTGAACCATGTATTGAATATCCTATTTTTTAATCCAAGCGTGTGTTTAGATACTCATAGAATGCTTGTTACTATACTTTATGCTTATAAGGGACTGGCCATTCGTTGTATGAACCTAGTTATTAGGTTGAGCTTAAGAAGTAGATTTGTAATGGAATCTATAACAAACATTATGAGTTGACTGAGGTGAAGAGACACTATCTTAAGTAGTCAAAACTAGAATTTAGATCTCAGGTAAGCACAAGTGAATAGATTAAGGGAAGTGAGTCTCGAACTTGCCATAAATCTGATTATTTCCAACTTTGTTTTTGCTCTATTGTAATAGATTTGTTCTTTATATTTATTTTAGTACTTAGTTCCTTTACTTTTCTAACCAAATACTTCTAATTCAATGTCCAGATAATTAAATGAGAATATAACTTTAATAGTTGTCACTTAATTCTCGGGATAATACTCTACTTATCACTACCTTGCTTGATCACAACCTATGCACTTCTGGTAGTAGAGAGATCATATGGAAATACAATTATGAACCCTCAAATTTGCACCCTTAGGATCCGACTGTAGCTTGACACCTACTAAGATTAGTGCACTACATAGAGAAAGTATAGCAGTCTTGCTAGTTGATTAGTGGGCAGGGGTTAAGGGGGCAGCGCCCCATTGAAAAAAAATAAATTTTCTCAAAATTATATCTTTAGACAACTAGCACTTGATTAGAACCCATAGAATCAAACTGAGCCCAAATCGGATCAAGAACAGAGGAGACTAGGCCCAAAAATGAGCTATAGAAACCCGTGGGCCAACTGCAGTTGCCGCAAATGTCCTTACAGCATCCTATTGGCTGTTGCAGTGGGCACTGCAATTACCATAGCTCCTGATGAGTTACTGCAACGCATTTTTCCTGAATCCCACATAAAAAATTCACTCTTTGAATCCTTCAGACTCCTCTTATAAATACCTTACACCTCTTAGCAACTTCTAGACACAATTATATGCTTCTATACTCCCTCTAAAGCTTTCTAAGCCTCCCAATCATCAAAACCCTATTTCTAAACCTCCTAATCTCTAAAACCTCACTCCAAAAACTCCTTCATCATATAAAACCTTATTCATAAACTTCCTAATCACCTTAAAACCTATTCATAAGCCTTTTAATCACCTCAAACTCTATTCTTAAGCTTCCTAATCAAGAAAAGGTGCAATTTAAGTTCTTTCTTTCAAAGGGAATTTGTGCTACTCAAGCAAAGGTGTGATCTAAGTCCCTCTAAGAAAAGTTCACACTATTCAAGATTTTTTCTTCCCAAAGGAGTGCTCATGCTATCTCTAAGCCAAAGTGGAACCTAGATCTAATGCTAAGCTCGCTCCCTATGTTCCTCGCTGCAGAAAGCCAAAAGTAAAAGTTCTTGCCTTTTCCTTTTTCAATTCCAATTTCAAGATCTAAACCTAAAAATATTTAGTTTTTTTAATTAAAATCTAACCAAATTAACAAATCCCTAAGCCCTTAAAATCAATCAAAACATAATAACAAAGGTAATGACTTAAAACCCCTTCTTTGCAAGAAAGAAGAATTGCGTGGAGTTTGATTCTCATTCAAAGGGATATGCAAGCTTGCCATCTCTGAGGCATTCAGCTCTGCTAAAATTAATAACTCCTTCTCCTTATCACCTTCTTCACATAAATTAGGATCAAAATTGCTTTTCTTAAATAAAAGCCAAAATTTTAGTTCTTCATAATTAAGGTTCGAAATAAGAGAAAGTTAATATTATAAAAAAATCCAAAACTTAAGGGATACCTCCGTTAGCCGTTATGAGTTCTAGGGAAGTCACACATTCCCCAAACTAAGCCTAATAATAAAGTAAAAGAAAAAAAAATAAAAGCTAGTGAAGAAACTGATAGAGGGGGAAAGTTGGTTAATTTTAATTAGATTTGATGCTTGAACTAAGCATGCCTGTGTATTCCTTTAAATGTGAATCAAAACCCATGTTGTTCTCCCTTCTTGCGAAGGGGTTAATTTAGCCTAGTCACTTTATCATGTTTTGATTAATTGATTAAAAGAGGGTTGAGTTAACTAATTAACTTAATTGACTACCGATTTGATTAGCTAACAACCTAGATGAATCAATTTAATTAACTAACTAAAAGAGGCAAGGAAATTTAGATAAAAGAAAATTAAAGGAAAGAAGCTTACCTTAGACGACGGGCGATGAACTAGCCTCAGACAGTAAGCAGTGACTAACCTTGAACAGTGGGCGGCAGCTAGCCTAAGATGGTGTTGTGACTCACCTTGGATGGTGGGCATCAAATAGCCTCGGACGGCGGGTGACAGCTGGCTTCGGACAGCTACTAGTGATTGGGTTTGGATGACAGGCGGCGGCTGGCTTTGGACTAGAGAAACAAGTCTTAGGCAGTAGACTTGCCTTGAATAGGTGAGCATTAAACCTTTAACTAGTCAGATAGGAAGTAAGGAGAAACCTCCAAACATAAGCCTTGGGCAATAGACTTGCCTCAAACAGGGGGGCGAAAAGCCTTTAACTAGTTGAGTAAGAATCAAAGAGAAACCCCCCAACTTGCTTTACAAAGCAAGGAGCAAATGCAAAATGGTTTACTTGAAATTAATGCTTTTGAAGCTCTAGAAATTGGTTTTTTAAAGTGTGGAGAGGCCATCTATATATAGAGGGAGGGTTGAAGCATTAAAAACACTAATTTCTAATATGGGAAATAGAAATACACTTGGAGTGCCACACAAGCCTCTATGGCACAGTAGAGGCCTCTGCGGCACTGCCGCAGAAGGCTCTGTGGCATCGCAGAGTGATCTGCGGCAATGCCATAAAGCTATGCGACAACAGCACTAATTCACCTACTTTTCTTATTTTCGCACATTCTTGCTCTTTTCTCATCTGTTTTTTGTGATTTCAATTGCATTGTATTCATTACTCATTCCTGGATGATTTGAAAAGGTTCAAATATCAAAAAGAAATGTTTTAATTTTTTCAATTTTCTAATTTTTAGAGTTTTCAGCTTCTGAAAGTTTGTTTACCGAGCCTAAGTGCTTTTAAGATTCAAATGAGTATTAGAAGGTGCAAAATTAAAGGTTCACAGCTGCCCCCTCATCAGAATTGTCTTTATATGAAAGGTAGTTTTGATGACAATGAACCTGGGGATGGGAGATGGTAAAAGGAACTAAATTAATGTCTAGGTCAGAGTTTAGATATTTAGGTAAGAGGTGTGGTTGAATTTTAAGGAAGATGCCCCTGGTATATTTAGGATATCCTTCGGTTAGTAGCATTTGATAATTGTCCTTTCTAGTATGAGTTAAAAGTGATATTCCTATCTGGTAGAAATGATAGTCTTGCCTAGTAGGAAAGTAGGTGACCTTGTCTTATAGGAATTGATAAAATAGTGATCATGTCTGATAGGAAAGAAGGTAACAATCCTATCTAATAGGGAAGAAGGCGACCCTATCTGGTAGGAATCGATAAAATGGTGATTCTATTTGGTAGGAATGATAATCTTGTCAGGTAAGAATGATGATCTTGTCTGGTAAGAAAGAAGGTGACCCACTTTGGTAGAGATCGATGAAGTAGTGATCCTGTCTGGTAGGAATGATGATCCTGTCTAGTCAGAATCGATAAAATGGTGATCATGTCTAGTAGAAATGATGATCCTGTCTAGTAGTAATTGACAAAGTGGTAATCCTATCTGGTAGGAATCGATGAAGTGGTGATCCTATCTAGTAGGAATAATAATCCTATCTAGTAGAAAAAGTAATGGCCTTTTTTAGTAGGAATGAAAAGTGAGGATTCTATATGATAAGATCAAAAGGATGACCATCCTGTTTGGCAATAATGGTAAATATAACTAATGTTGAGATTGATATTTTAAAAAAGATTGATTTAAATTGACTAGGTTGATGATTTGTCTTACTTTGAGAGTTCGATGATCTGACTTAGTTCATAATCCTATTCAATGCAAAAATGCTAGATAATTATGCAATGATCTGATACCTTGAACCTGTGAAAGTCAATCCTAATAAGTATTGATCTTTAGGAGAAAGATGTCCCCATTTCAAAAAGGTGAACATTTGGAAGGGAGGTGCCCCTACTTTAGAATGATGGAGAAAAGTGGTTTGGTCATTTCATTTTTGGTTGTTTGGCTAGCTCAGAGGTGAAGTGGGCATGTTAGGTATAAGATTGGTTAGTTAATGGCTATCAGTTCAGCGATTGGTTAGTTAATGGCTATCAGTTCAGCCTAGAAAAAGTCATTCTGGAAAGTCAAGTAAGATGTGGTCTTGGAAAAGATCAAGCTATTCAGTGTAGATAGGTCTAACTTTAGAGAAGATGTGGTTTGAGGTTGGATTGGAGAGCTTAACTAGGAGGCTCAAGTCTTTAGAGATGATTAAGTTGGAAGGTTTAAAAAAGGCTAACTTGCCAAGCTTGTCCTCACAAAAGTTCACACGGAAGGCTTAGTCAGGTCTGGCACTTTGGCTTGGTCAAGTTACAACCTTTGGGGAGTTTATTTAGAAGACTCGGTCAAGTTCTGCCTTAGGTTCAGTTAGGTCTAGCTTAGAGGAAAGGTCAGGCTAAGAAATTAGTTAGGGAAGGCTTGGTTAGATTTGGCCTTGGAGGAGATTATGGTCTTTATAAATGAAGGCTTTGTATAAATAGGCCTTATGGTAAAGGCTTTTAGGCTTAGGCTTCAAGGTGAAGGTTTTTTTGGGAGTGGTATTTATGGTGAAGACTTTTTTAGGCTTCATGGTGAAGGCCTTTTAGGCTTGGTTTTCAAGGTGAAGGCTTTTTGGGAGTGGTTTTACGGTGAATGCTTTTTAGGCTTCATGATGAAGGCTTTTTGGGAGTGGTTTTATGGTGAATGCTTTTTAGGCTTCATGATGAAGGCTTTTTGGGCTTGGGTTTAAGGGTGAAGGCTTGAAGGCTTTTGGTTAAAAGGTTTGTCAGCTTGGATTTTTCTATGAGGGTGCTTTGGACCTTTTTGGAAGATGGTTGCTTTATCTCGGGTATGGTGGTAAAGGTTTTGGTCACAAGATCATGGATGAGGGTTTGCCCTTTGATATGGATGCATAAAATTTTCTCGCCCATCATATAGTTAGTTGGCCTTGACTCTATTGAACTTCATGGGTGATGTAATTTGCCAAAAAGACTTGGTCTTTTCAAGGATAATGAGATTTTGCCAAAGAGATATGGAATGTTTAGAGTGGTTTAAGCCCTTATTAAGCATTGCAAGACATAACTTAATTTTGGTTGTGCTAGAGAAAGCTATCTTTAAGGATGATGAGTCTTGAAAGACTTAGGATCTTTGGTTTTGCCTATAGGCCTGGCCCTTAGAAGGTGATGAGACTTTGTCAAGAAAAGGATGGTATAAGGTTTGAGCTTGAAAGGATGGTATGGTACATTTTGAAGTTTGGGAATGGTTCAAAGATAGGTTAGAAATTATGAAAAGGATTAAGGAAGTTGTATAATTTTGCTATTTGCAGCATGATTTATGGAAACGAACAAGCCAAGCTAATCTTGCCATTTTGAGACTAAAGAGACATTTTGAGTGACACTTTATTGTAGATGACATATGGCTTAAAGGAAGTGCCCTAAAGAGCGGCTAAAGGACTAATGAGAAGAGACAACTTGGGGATATGCTCCCAATGACATACAGGAACATGACAACCTGGCAATGTGAGAGATTATGTCTAAGCTCTTTTGAGCTAAGTGACAAGACGGATTAAACAAAGATGATGACGACCTAGAAGGATATGCCCCCATAAGGGCATATAAGATAAGATCACTTTAAAGAATGAGCCTCTAGTGAGGAAGGATAACTTTGAAGACATGAGATGAGATAGATTAATTGAAGATGATTTGACAATATTAGACATGAAGGAAGATGACTAGGATGAGCTCTCTCTCTCTCTCTCTCTTTTTTTTAGCTCTAAATTTTGCCTACGCTACCTTTTTGGTTTTTCACTTAGAGAACTTGGAATAATGAAACTTGGGAGAAGACATTCCATCATGATTTGCTGCTTTTCTTCACTTTGAGGGGCTCTAACCTTTGAATTTTGGATTTTAACAAACTTGTTGCCTATAGTTGAGGTGTATTGTTTGATTTTATGCTTCAATTATTCGATGAGAGATCTATTTCTTAACCTTCTTTGGTTAGGAGATGGCAAAGAAATTATTAATCACACCTCAATTCCAACATGTGCTAGCTATAGCATATTTTATTGACTATTCATTTCTCTTTTTCTCTTTCTCTTCTTCTTTTTCTCTTCTTTTTTTCTTTCTTTTTCTCTTTTTTTTTTCTTTCTTTCTTTTTTCACTTTTTTTTTTCAAAGCTCATCCATGTTTAAAACAAGAAAGACAAGTGCTCAAATAATTAAAAAAAAAATGTCGATGTTTTATTACAATGAAAAATTTTATTACAAGATAAGAAAAAGGGATCGACATGATCAATAGAAAAATACACCAAAAAGAAAATAAGAGGATGGACTCAGACTTGAATTTATACTCAAACTCAAATTTAGACTCAGACTCAAATTTAAGCTTAGAATTTAATCTTAAACAGATCAGATTAGCTGAACATAAACTCCTCTATATCATACTACTTACGGTTAAGGTAAAGGGGGGTTGAATTGGGTTTGGGTTCTTCATTGCTGTTTAGGTTGGATGTGGGGAATTCAAGTTGAACAGATGCACTTTGGATGCAATCTTTAACCTTTGATGCAATTGCAACCAAAGCTTTGAAAGTGGGTAGGTATTAGGTTAACAAGTGGACTCAATAGGTTAGAAGTATGTTCTTGACAAGGATGTCCACTTGTTCTTGCTCTATTGGTCTGTTTACCATTTGAGCAGCTTTAGCCCTCCATCTTATAAGGAAAATAAAGAAGGATTCCTTTGGAAGCTACTTGGTAGTTTCCAAGTCATGCCTAGTGACATCCATTTCACCATTGTAATGATACTACTTGATAAAGGCATGACAAATATCATCCCACATCCTTTTTTGGCTCTTGTCTAGTGAAAGGAAGCATCTCCTAGTAGCACCTATTAGTGATTGTTAGAACAGTTAAACAAGGAGCTTATCGCTAACTAACAAAAGTTTCATTGCCCCTACATATATCTTTAGATAAGTCTTGGGGCAAGTGGTTCCATTAAATATTTTCAGTTCAGGCATTTTGAATTTAGGAGGAAGTTTGGCATCAGGCAATAATGTTCAACTATCCACATCAATTAGATCATTGCAGTGCTTTAGGGAATTAATGGTTCTTTCTATGGCTTTAAGTTTCTCCATGAGTAATCTAGTGTCTGGATAAAAGAAAACTTTCCTACCTTAGTCTAGATATGAGTTGGTTTGGCTAGGATTGGCCTAGTTCAAGATAAGACTTGGGTTAGGATGGTTAAGGCTAGCCTAGTTAATCATAGCCCAAACTTTCTCAATGATGAATTGCCTTTGTTCCTTGAATTAGGCTTGTTGAGTAACGAGGATAGTTTGGAAATGCTCTTCTTGCTTTTTAAGAAGTTTGGTCATAAGTGTAGTCAGGGACGCCATGTCAAGTGGGTTGGCCATTAGTAGCTTCAAATCAAAGTAACAAGGTAAGTGACGGATATGGAATAGAAAAGGTGATGAAGGTACAGATCCTAAGAGAAAAGGCTTCCCTATTGTGTCATAGGCCAACCATTTTTTGGGCTTAAGGTAAGATGGGACAAAGGTTTTGGGTTTAGGGTAGGATCAAAGGTATTAGGTTTAAGGTAATATATTGGGCCAAAGTTGTTAGGCTTAAGGGTAACAGGCTACTTTTAAAGGTAATGGGCCATAAGTGTTGGGTTTAAGGATAGTGGATTTGATTTTGAACAAGGGTAAGATTAAGATAATGGTTTTGGTATGGAGAATCTAAGGTGTCTAGTTTCTTCCTTTTTTTTTTTTTTTTTTTTTTTTTTGGATAAGGATAGAAGCTATGGGTTAGGCTTATGGTAAGGTAACAGGGGTTTTAGGATTGGATATGGGCTTTAGGATTATGGGTCTATGGCTTAAGGTCCAAAGGTTAAAGGTGGTTTAGGTTTACATTTGAGGTATAAGGTTCAAGCATTTGGTGTTTAGTGTAAGGCTAGGGCGACGTGTTTAAAATAAAGGCTAAGGTGAGGTGTTTAGGATTAAAGGTCAAGGTGAGGTGTTTAAGGTTAAAGGTCAAGATGAGGTGTTCAAGATTAAAGGTCATGGTGAGGTGTTTAGGCTTTTTGAGCCAAAAGTGATTAGGATAGAAGTGATTGTGTTTAAGGTTTAAGAGTGAAGGTGTTTGGATATAGATGAGAGGGTGCTAGGTTAAGGATAAGGATAATGGTGTTTAGGCCAAAGGTTTAGGGTGATGGTTTAAGGGTATTTAGATAGGGTGATGGGATATAGGTGAATGTGTTTACAAGGAAGGTATTTGAATGGAGGTAAGAATGTTTGACTCTTCTTCAGTTCAAGGTTTGACCTAGACTTGAGATGAATGCATGTTTTTTTATACAGTATGAATACATGATATGCATGAGGAAAATATTTCATAAAAATGCAAAGATGCAAGGTTTTAATTATGGTATATACAACCTAAGGTTAGGATCTAGGTTCATTATATGATAGGGTAAGGGTGGTTTGGTTTTGGGTACCCGTCATACTAGAGAAACGATATACCTAACCATATGTGAGTCAAGAAGCCTCGTGTGGGTCCAGTAGTATATGCATGCTCATTATATCTTTGAAAGGAGCAAAGGATTCATCGCAGGGTGGATGATTTCACTATCAGCGAATAGACCCAAAGATGGTTACGCACTCGATGCTACTCACTATCCATTATTTTCCTAAAACTAGGTTGAATGGCAAAGAGCCTATGCAAGTGATGCATACAAAGTCACAATCATATTAAAAGGCTAAACTCTTTTTAAAACAATTAGTAGTCCACTTATTTTTCCTTTTATTAAAAGAAAGCTAGTCTCCAATGGAGTCACCAGCTGCAAGGCCTTGCCCGAACACCAATCTGATCCACTAAAGGGAATCAAAATGCTCATTTGGGAAAGAACTCATGAGGATGCCCTCAGGTTTATCTTTAATAGATTTGAAAATTGTTTCTTAGAGTCGCCACCTTAATTTATTTTTATTTGGAAAAATATAAGAGAAAAACCCATTTGACTCCAATTATTACCCAAAGGAAAAAAAGATCGCTAGCCCTGAAATCAAAGAGGATTCAAAGACTAGGTTTTTTTGTTTAATTTAACAAAATGAGTTTGGCCAAGTAATTTAAAATATATTTCATGAACAATTTAAAATGCATGAATAGTTTATAATATGCATGATCATTCTACTCATCTATTTCAATAATAAAGTAAAAACAAAATTAAGGTTCGAATTAAGAGAAAGTTAATATTACAATAAAATCCTACACTTAGGGGATACCTCCTCTAGCCCTTACGAGTTCTAGAGAAGTCACATATTCCCTAAACTAAGTCTAATAATAAAGTAAAAGAAAACAAAATAAAAGCAAGTGAAGAAAATGATAGAGGGGAAAAGTTGGTTAGTTTTAATTGGATTCGATGCTTGAACCAAGCATGCCTACATATCCCTTTGAATGGGAATCAGAACCCACCCAGTTCTCCCTTCTTATGAAGGAGTTAGTTTAGCCTAGTCAATTTATCATATTTTGATTGATTGATTAAAAGAGGGTTGAGTTAATTAATTAACTTAATTGACTATTAAGTTAATTAGCTAACAACCTAGATGAATCAATTTAATTAACTAACCAAAAGAAGCAAGAAAATTTAGACAAAAGAAAATTAAATGAAAAAAGCCTACCTCAGATGGCAAGTGACGACTGGCCTCAGACGACCAGTGGCAACTGACCTCGGATGGCAAGAGGTAACCAACCTGGGATGGCTTTGCGGCTCACCTCAGATGGTGGGCAACGGATAGCCTCAAATGATGGGCAGTGGCTAGCTTTGGAAGGTGAGTGGCAACTAGCCTCAGACAATGCATAGAGACTGGCTTCCGATGGTAGGCGGCGCCTAGCTTCGAACTGGAGAAATGAGCCTTGGGCAATAGACTTGCCTCGAATAGGCGAGTGGAAAAACTTTAACTAGTCATGTAGGAATCAAAGAGAAACCTCCCAACAAGAGCCTTGGGCAATAGATTTGCCTTAAAAAGATGGGTGGAAGGCCTTTAACTAGTCAAGTAGGAATTAAGAAGAAATCCCCCAACTTGCTTTGCCAAGCAAAGAGCAAATCCAAAGCGGTTTACTTGAAATTAATGCTTTTCAAGCTATAGAAATTGGTTTTTTAAAGTGTAGAGAGGCCATCTACATATAGAAGGGTTGAAGCATAGAAAACACTAATTTCCAATATGGGAAATAGAAATATGCTCAAAATGATGGACAAGCCTCTGCGGCACTGCTAACTATGCGGCAACAACACTAGTTCACCCACTTTTCCTGTTTTCACTGGTTCTCGCTTATTTCTCGTCCATTTTTCACAATTCTAGTTGCATTGTATTTATTACTCAATCCCGAATGATTTAAAAGGGTTCAAATGTCAAAAAGAAATATTTTAATTTTTTTGATTTTTCAGTTTTGAGAGTTTTTAGCTTCTAGATGTTTGTTTACTGAGCCTAAGTGCTTTTAAGATTCAAACACATACTGGAAGGTGTAAAATTAAGGGTTTTTTGTTCCAAAATTAAATAAGACAAATGAGACATTTTTTTTATGCAAATGAGAGCCAAACAAATGTGTAGTACATAATGAAATTTTATTGATGATTTGGACCAAACTCACACGGGTCACTTACGTATCTCCTTACAATAATTTCATCATCATAATTATCAGTCAATTTTTTTTTTTTTTATGGAGACTCAGGTCCACTGTAATATCCCAACCCAGTATAGGACGTATGTACAGCATATGAGTGAAGATATCCGATTAGTATCGTAATACGTGCCCAAATTAAAAATGAATATTTTCAAATATTCAAATAAATTGAATATAAATGTTTTAAAGTGATAATTTTAAATGGAAATATTTTCCTTATTTTTATAATTATATTGACATTCAAAATTATCGATATTTATAAATTTCTATTTGAATATTGATATTGATAATGATATTAGTATTTATCTACATTATTCTATTGATATTGATAAGCTAAATTCGTATTGATATTTGATATTATATATATGATTTATAAATATTGTTATATGAGTATTTGAAATAGTAGAAAATTATTTCAAATTTAATATTGATATTTGAAATAATTTATTGATTATATTTTATATTGATACTTGAAAGGATATTAATTTATTATATTATCATGTTAATATTTTTAAGAGAATATTTTATTATATGAATTATTGATTTATAATTTATCAAGTTGATAAAATGTTAAATTAAGGAAATGGAAATTTTATTATGTAATATGGAAATTGGTTTAATTATTATTTGAAATGGTTTTAATTTAATTGGTTATTATTATTATTATTATTGTTATTATTAAAGTTATTAAAGTTAATATATATATATATATATATATATATATCAAACTAAAGTCAGAGAGAGAGAGAGAGAGAGAGTCAACTGCCATTGGACCACCGCCATCCGCTCACCTCCAACTGACACATGCTGCAATAGAGGAAGGGGTGCCCACCAACCAGCTCCCCCACCGAAGCTCATCGCCAACCGCCGCCCAATGCCGGTGCATGCTCCCTCTAAAGATTCGCCAGCTATAACTTTCGGGCAAATTTTTGGCCGTTTCCGACCTTCTTTTCTAGCGATATTGGTATGTTTGAATCCCTTGTGATTCTAGTTTTGATTTGGTATATCGCTTACTAATTTTAGATAATCCTTTTGTTGACCGAAATCTGGTATTCCTAACCTTTGCCATGCCATTTTCAGCCACTTTTCGGTGAATTATAGAAAACAAAAGTTATATTCAAACTCCTCAAATCATAAGCTAACCGATGATACCTTCGGATCATGATTTGGTCATTGTGAGAATTTTCCAGCGACCCTGAAACCAACAAATTTGGACAGCAGGTCCGACTTATTAAACTGAGCCCTACGGTATAAATCTCGATTTCTAATTGTGTATAGATAGTGAATTATGATTTTATTTATAAGAATTTAGGTAAATAGTTTATTGGAATTAAGTAGTTAAATGGGATAATTGAATTGAATTAATTGTTATTTATGTGATTATTGAGTATTATTGATGATTAGATGAAAGATTGAAGTGAGATGTGGATATTGCTATTAATTGAATTGAATTAATGGTTATTAGCTTGATAATGAGGAATGAAATTGGCACATGGGATTAGTGTATTGAAGGTTTGGGTTAGACCATTTGATTGGGATAAATTATGGAATTGATGATGGAAATAGAACTAGCTCCCTTGATTATTGAAAAATTTGCTTAATTAGCATTAGTGTCTATTATGAAAGTTAAATTGTAGAATTGAAAGGAAAGGATTTGTCCCTTTTAGAATGAATAGCTTTGATCAATTGGAGAATAACTAAGGAAAATGTGAAGTATAATGACAAGTATATTTATAGAATATCTTAACTTTAGAAGTGGTAGATTGTGCTTTAAGAAATAAAATAGAAGTGTTAGTAAGTTAAACTAAATTAAGTAATGTGATAATGAGAAAGTGATTGATATGTGATTGAAATGCAATGTGTAGAGTCTAATAACAAAGGCAAGGATATTGGGCAAAAGTGTGAGAAGCACTATTCATATCAAAGTCAAATGTACATAGGAGAAAAAGAGTTCAAGGTGAGTACTTAATAATATAATATGCTTGTGTTATTTGCTTAAAACCTTATTGTTCAACCGTGATTGCTAAAAGCATTCCAATTCCTTGATAATTTGAATTGCTTATTGATATTGAACCATCTGTTATAATGCTTCTTGATTCATTGATAAGCTTGAATTGTTTATTAAATATTCTTGATTTCTTGATAAGCTTAATTTGCTTATTGAATATTGAACCATTGATATGATGTTTCTTAATGATCATTGACTATTGGGAACCTTATATGAACTTTTCTATTGAATACCTAATGATAAGCAAAAATCTCCTTTTTGATATGGGGTAATACATCAAGCCTTGTGTACTTGGTTATGCCTATGGGTAGGGCAAGAATACCCAACCTCTATTAGAGGGGAACACCTAACCGTAAAACCCAATCAGTCTTACGTAATGTGATATGGGTGAGTGAGCAAAGTTTAGACTGCCACTCTTAAATTGATATGTGTGGGAAGCATCCTGCTCCAAGAATGTGATATTTCTGCTAAAAATATAGCCTTCATTTTTAAATGAGAATTGAACCATATTGATGATATTGATTGAAAATATCTCCTTGTTATAAAGAGCCTTCTTGAAAGTTAATCCTTATACTCACCTTATGTATTGTATTATTATGTTTTCACTGAGCTCTGTCTCATATTGTAGTGGTTTAAATTTTTTTGGTACAGTCAATGAGTTAGCAAGGTAAAAGTTTGAGGCCCATCCTTCGCTTGGAAACTATTTTGTGAAGTTCCGGCATTGTAAGTTAGAGCTCCATGGTTATATAATTTATAGGGTCTATATGTAACATGAATGGCATTGTATTTGCTACTATAATAATGTATAATGTAATGAATATTTGGCTAATGATATGAGATTCAACTTTATAAGTTATTCATATTGTGTGTAAATGATATTATGGGTAATAAGGAAATGTGATTAGGTTACGATCTTGGGATATTGTTCAATGTGATAAATGTTAATTGACTATGAGTGAATGGGTTCTACGGGTTTTTGGTGCCCTTATGGTCACTCATGCCCTAAGATCATCACGGCTTAAAGGTGGGTCATGACAGAGATGGTATCAGAGCAAAAGTTTAAGTCTAGCTTAGACTTTATAAGTACTATGAGTTATAAGTTAAACCATGAAGCATAGGAATTCCTTCTTGTCATTGAAGTATATCGATAACTTTAGATCCACGTTACTCGTAAGAGTCTAAGTTTCTCATATGATATATGATATGTGCATAATGATTGTGAAAAGGGAACATGCATAATGAATGGGATATGTGACAGAATTGATATGTGTAGAGGGCTATGTGTTATATGGAAATGAGATAATGAGGATAAAATGTGTATATGAGAAAATGATTGTTTGTGTGAAAGTGTTTAAATGAATAAGTATATATCTTACCAGAAATAGATTTCCTACTATAAGTAACTGTTGATTATTGACATGGCTTAGTGTAATTGATGATTTGAATAATATGTATATGGTATGAACAATGATGAAGGTATACTAAATTCTTTTATGTTTACGAGATATACCTGAATGTAAGTGAAAAACTTAAATGTGATTTTATGGGATATGAATAATGATATGCATAAGTAGTAAGTATAATTGCATAATGATAGCGAGAGAATATGGGATTTATTTTAGGCATTTGAGGTTTCTAATTGGAAATTGGTTTCTAAACCAATAAAAAAGTTATAAGTGAGTGGGAATGCTAAAAATGATAAGTTTCAAGCCAAAACATTAGAGGAGATAGGAAGCCATAGGTGAAAACAGAGGTGAAATTCCAGCCGTGTGATAAGGACAAATTGGGAAAAATTCATCCAGTAGCCTCCCACGGGTGGAGACATAGCTGAGATCTCACTCGTGTGGATGCGAGGTTTAGACCCTAGATTGGCACGACTGGAACCCCAATTATGGATCCAGCCGTGTAAGCTTCTAATTGGCATTTTGTGAATTTTTTCATTGTGTTCTTGTAATAGGATCATTGGGAATATAAGTTGAATAATAATATTGCATGTATTTTCTTGATTGTGCTATAGAACAATGTTTAGTACACAATGAATGAGTTTATGCAATGTGTAAGCAAATAGTTAAATGATAAGAGATATTGGTGAACGAGATGTAAGATTGTTAAAGGTTATGAATGAGATACAAATTATTAGAAGTTATGAACCATTACGGTTATGAAACAAAAGATGATATTTAATAATGGTTAAATGGGACTGTGAATGATTCACATGGATATTATATATTGAGATTTATGTGAGATAGGCTAAACAAGGTATTATCAAAATTGTGATTTAGATACCATCCTATAAATTCAAAAAATGAGAAGGCAGAGATATAGAGATTTATTATATATGAGGATATTGGGTATAGCCTAAGGAAGAATATTATTATAGTATGATTTAAAGGAAGATTATCCCGTATTCAAAGAGAGAAATGATCAATTGCATATATGCTAAGGTGACTTGTAAGAAACATTATTAGGTATGTGTAATAGAAAACTTTTAAGGTACTAAGAGAATATAGTGATGAGGAAAATAAAGGATCGAAATGGAACATGATTAATGGTGAATCATTTTAAAAAGAGGAATGTATAAAGTTGATGATTACAAGAAATGTATGGTGATGAAATAGTCTTTAATAAGAAACTGAAAACAAATTTGAATTAAGAGTAAACTAGTGTAAGAATATGACTGATTTTGACAGATGATGAACAATAGTGGACCATAGTGGATTTTATGGAAGAAATATTTGTT
Source organism: Reutealis trisperma (assembly GCA_947687605.1). Lineage (NCBI taxonomy): Eukaryota > Viridiplantae > Streptophyta > Magnoliopsida > Malpighiales > Euphorbiaceae > Reutealis > Reutealis trisperma. Next base: position 269,588 of record CANTUT010000796.1, on the reverse strand, counting down.
AATTAAGGAAGGTATGGAACTAGAGGATTATATGTTGAATAGAAATATAAATTGAATGGGTTTAAACGAACTAATGGAGATGTGGAAAGGTTAAAATAGTGAATGATAAGTGAAAGAGTATATGAGGAGATACTAGGATATATGAAGTGTGAACTAAAGCGAATTAAGGAAAATAAAAGTTATGATATGAAAGAGTTTATGAAGTTAATTGATTAGGCAAATCCTATTTAAGAAAAATGTTTTATGATGAAATTGAATTAATAAAGAGATAGAATTGAATAAGTTAAGATATATACTATAAGAAATGATAAGCTTGAAAATATGGATAATTAAGAGATAGATTAAGTTGTAAAGTGGAAAATATGGACAATCAAGGGGCAAAAAGAAATTGTCAATGTTAATGAGAATGTAAAGTAAATAAGATAATATGGGTAGAGAATTTTATTGATGAGGATATGTTTCTAGAAATGTAAGTAGAAAAAAGTTATAGAAATAAGTGAATGATAGGGAGAATATTTGAAAATGGTGACAACAAGGGGTAGCAATTAGAGTTAGCCTTGTTGGACTAATTATATGATATAATGTAATTGATTGGTTACAATGATGTTTTCAATGTTAAGTTAAAATGAAAAGTGTAAACATTTACGTGTGATACAGGATTTAAGAATGTAAAAGATTACAAAAGAGTGGAAGAATAGAATCGATGAGATTTTAATGAGAATGGTTTATGTTCCAATTAAGTTAGACCTAGAGAGAAGATTGTAAAATAGTTAAGAAATAAGTAACGATAAGTTTATTAAAAAGAGATATGCTTATAGTATGCAAGAAAAGAAAGGAGAAATTATATACTTCATGGGTAGGAAAATCGATATAATATCGATTTCATGATAGATCATAATGAATAGTTTATAGGTACAACAAAAAAGTATCTGGAGTGATAGTATATGTTAATGTTGCTTTGATTGCTTTGCGCTGTACATATTTGAGATCATATGCTGCCAACACTGCCATCCATCTTGCCATCTTACTGTCAAGAACTGGCTTCTCCATAAGGAATTTCAAAGGGCTATTGTCAGCCAGGATATGAGTTGTGTAGGAAAAAAGATAGTGTTGTAGTCTGTGGCAAACCCACACAAAGGCAAGGCACAACTTTTCTATACAGCCATATTTGAGTTCATGGGACAACATTCTTTTGCTCAAGTAATAGATGGAATTTTCCTTGCTAGAATCAGGAGCATTCTAGGCGAGCATTGCCCCCATTGCCTCATCAATCATGGATAAGTAAAGTAGCAGCAGTTTCCTAGGTCTCGGAGGTTGCAGCATTGGTGGGTTCAGCAAATATTGTTTGATTTGATCAAAGGCCTTTTGGCATTCTTCATTCCATTGTTTTGAGGCTCCTTTTCTAAGTAATTTGAAGATGGGCCCACATACATCAGCCAATTGATTGATGAATCGACTAATGTATTGGAGTGTGAGGCCTCGCCCGAGCACCGACCTAGTCCGCTAGAGGGGACTGGGATGCTTATTCGGGTTTAGACTCACAATGAAACCCTCGGGTTCAGATTTGGTTGATTTTGAAAAATGATTTTTGGGAGTCGCCACCCTAATTTATTTTTAAATGGGAAAATTAAGAAAAAACTCGGTTGACTCCAATTTATTAATTTTTAATTAATTTGCCCATGGGTAAAATCACTAGCTTTTGAACCAAATAGAGTTCGAGGACTAGATTTTTTGTTTTAAATAATCTAAATTTGGCTCTTAAGTTTAATTTGACTTGAAAATTGATTTCATGAATGACATTAATAATTGCAAATAAAATGTATAAATATGGCATAAGATGGATGCATGAAAATTAACAAAACAATAATCATTTACAAATAAAGGAGAGTGTTCCATATAATCTTTAGAGATTTAGGGAAACCACATGATCACTCCTTAATCACATTGATAGAAAAATGGGATGCCTTCTCTAACCCTTATGGAATTCTAGGAAGACCACAAATTCCCTTACAAATATTGTAAAAAGATAATTCATTTAAGAAAAATAAGGAAAATAAGCTTAATTTAAAAGGAAATTGGATTTGAGAT